>CM032451.1:111091192-111225139 GCA_019049505.1 Pachyrhynchus sulphureomaculatus
AGAGAATTTACAACTCAATAGTGAAAAGTATAATAACTTACAGCTCCCAGGTGTGGCCATTGAAGGAAAGAACAGAAAAAATACTAAAAGCTACAGAAATGGATTTCTGGGGACGAGCAGCCAGAAAATCCAGAAAAGACCGTATACCAAATGACACGATAAGACGAGCGTTAGAAATATAGTGGACGAAATCAGAACCCAACAGTTGGTATGGTACGGACATGTACAGAGAATGTCACAAGACCGACTACCTAAAAAGATTTTAAATTGGAACCCTCATGGAAAAAGAAAGCGAGGAAGACCACGCCAAAGCTGGAGAGCAGGAAACAACAAGGAAGTATTTGAATATTTAAGCCAGTTGATGTTGTGGACATTAAAGTCGCCGAGGGTGGCAATTTCGGCATTTGGATAGTTAATTTGTAAATGATCGATGTTGTCTGCAAGGGAAGCGAAAAGTGTTCTAAAGTTAATATCACTTGGTGGTCGATAGAGGATACAGATGAACCTTGTGGTTGGTTGAGTCGTTATTTTTAACCACATAACATCAAAGTTTGAGGGCTCCAGAGCCTCTTCTCGTTGGCAAGAGAGGTTGCTTCTGACATAAAGACAGATTCCAAAGTTACGCCTAAATCGGGAATAGAAGTCGTACCCAGGATAAAGATAGTTTACTGTGCTGGTCGATGAACTGACCTTAGTTTCACAGAGAGCGAGTACATAAGGTTTATTTGATTGCAGGTGTTGCTGCATTGAATTTATGTTCGTGTTTAAACCTCGTATGTTGCAAAAATCCATTTTGAAATTCTGATCTCTGCATGTCAACGCCCCTGAAACAGCCCCCACCCGGAGATCCGAACGGGGGGCTATTTTACCTCCGGAATTTTTTGTATCCAGGTGCCTCATCATGCTATTTGGTCCCACAGTCCGGGGCATCGGCACAGCCACGAAACGTTAAGCAACTTCACGCAGCCTAGGCCGATGCGATGGTATCACACCGGGCGATGCTGGTGGGATCTGGGCATCTACCATCTAGGTTGTTCTTTAAGTCGCCTCTTACGACAAGCAGAACATACCGGGGGAGATATTCTATCCCGCCCCCCCACGGGCCCAGATTTCCATGTGATGCAGAACTTTTTATCAAGAATAAATTTTTTTGTAATATGTAAGATAAACTTTTTCTCCATTTGTATGAAACTTTTTGGGACACACTGTATACATTTTTGAACTCGTGTTTTTACTAGCTTCCATTTGCCACTCCACTCGATGACTGGTAAAAAAAATTTTTTTCGCTTCCGATTTTCCCCCCAAAACTAAACCTTTGAGTCAAAATTCAACTTTCAAAACTACACGGTTCTGATGGGGCCATCAATTCCTATATTAGTGCCAAATTTCAACTTTCTATGTTAAATAGTTTCGGAGAAAATCGGGTGTGAGAGACAGACGGACGGACGGACAGACACTGAAGTGATCTTATAAGTGTTCCGTGCGGAACACCAAAAATACTAAAGGTTGTTTTCGCTAATTACTAAATTTCATGGATTTATGACGGTTTTGCAAAAAAAGGGCCGTCTTAGGCGACAGTATCTTACGAAGAAAAATTTATGAGTATTATCGTAAGTGATACAAACGACGTATTATATTCAAATTCCTCTCACAATTTACTCGTACTGATTGCGATCGTACGACCAATGTATAATAAAAAATATTCAATTATCCGATAAACGATTCGAACGAGAATCGTTGGTAAAAATATTGAAATTTACACACAATTGTGTGCAAATCGGAGAATCAGTTAGGCTCGAATTGTTATGTGGCATTTAAATTATCAGAAAAGTCCTTTTAATCAGGAGAGAGTTTTTGGAATGAGCTCCAGGATATTTAACCTAGTCGTCATAGGCAAATTTTGACGAAAAGTTCTTATTAAATGTTAACAGGTTGAATATGATAAAAAAAAGTTTGCTGCCGAGGAGTGTACGCTAAGCCTACAAAATCGAAAATAAAATGAAAAAATTCGATTTTTCACAAATAACTCGAAAAATAAAACAGATATCGTAAAACTAATAGCACCACGTAAAAGAACGGGAAATTTTACAAAAAAATGGCATATAGATTATTTTTTTTTAGTTTTACCGTAATTAAAAAAAAAACATTTAAAAACAAAATGACTGGTTTAACCTCTTCAGTTATAGTGGGAATCATATTGCCAACATTATTTATGATTAAATTAACGGTTTTGTATACCGCTAAATATTTTGAAATTGGCTATTAAGGGTTTTCTCGGGGTGCTAATTAAGAATCCGATCACGGATTTGAAAAATTCAAAATGGCATATCCAATATGGCGACCAGAGAGTACGTAATTCATTCCAATTTTCTTTTTAAATTATCTACTGTGTTTTTTGGGGTGCCGATTAAGAATTTGAGGACGGATTCAAAAAATTTAAAATTGGTGATCCAAAATGGCAGTCAGTGTACATAAAAATAAATAAATAAAAATATATCTATAATATATATAAAATGCAACGTCTCTCTGTCTGTCTGTCCTTTAGTGCGCTTATCACTGGAGAACCACTTATCTGATTTACGTACTTCTTTTTTTAAAACATACATATGTTCTCTGGCCAGGTTATAGGCTATATTTTATTACGTTAGATAATATTAGGAATAAGCACTGACGATAATAGTGAATCAAGTCGGAAAAAAGTTTGCCGCTAGCGCGTTCTCTTGCAATGCACAGCCTAAACCATTAAATATGGAACAATATTATGTAGCAGAGAATATCTATAATCTATAATACGAGTATATATAAAATGCAATGTCTCTCTGTCTGTCTGTCTGTCCATTAGTGCGTTTATCACGCGAGAACCACTTATCCGATTTACGTGTTTTTTTTAAATTCATACATATCTTCTTTAGCCAGGTTATATAATAATAATAATAATAATAATCTATATTTATAAGATATATAAAATACGTCTC
Source organism: Pachyrhynchus sulphureomaculatus (assembly GCA_019049505.1). NCBI lineage: Eukaryota > Metazoa > Arthropoda > Insecta > Coleoptera > Curculionidae > Pachyrhynchus > Pachyrhynchus sulphureomaculatus. The sequence goes on from CM032451.1 coordinate 111,094,168, forward strand.
TCCGTCTGTCGGTCTGTCCGTTAGTGCGCTTATCCCTCGAGAACCGCTTATCCGATTTACGTGATTTTTTAAATTCATACATATGTTCTCTGACCAGGTTATAGATATATAATTTATTACATCTATAATATATATAAAATGCAACGTATCTCTGTCTGTCTGTCTGTCCGCTAGGGCGCTTGTCACTGGAGAACCACTTATCCGATTTACGTACTTTTTTTTTTTAAAGATACATATGTTCTCTGGCCAGGTTATAGGCTATATTTTATTACGATAGGTAGCATAAGGAATGAGCAGTGACGATAATAGTGAATGAAGTCGGAAAAAAGTTTGTCGCTAGCGCGTTCTCTTGCAATACACAGCCTAAACCATTAAATATGGAACAATATTATGTAGCAGAGAATATCTATAATCTATAATATATATAAAATGCAATGTCTCTCTGTCTGTCCATTAGATCGTTTATCACGCGAGAACCACTTATCCGATTTACGTGTCTTTTTTAAAATTCATATATATATTCTTTCGCCAGGTTATATAATAATAATAATCTATATCTATAATGTATATAAAATGCAACGTCTCTCTGTCTGTCTGTCTGTCTGTCTGTTAGTGCGCTTATCACTGGAGAACCACTTATTCGATTTGCGTGCTTTTTTTTAAACATACATATGTTCTCTGTCCAGGTTATAGGATATATTTTATTACGTTAGGGTACATAAGGAATAAGCAGTGACGATAATAGTGAATCAAGTCGTAGAAAAGTTTGCCGCTAGCGCGTTCTCTTGCAGTACACTGCCTAAAGCATTAAATATAGAACAATATCATGTAGCAACGAATATAATATATATAAAATGCAACGTCTCTCTGTCTGTCTGTCTGTCCGTTATCCTATTTACGTGTTTTTTTTTAATTCATACATCTGTTCTCTGGCTAGGTTATCTATAATCTTCTATCTATTATATATATAAAATGCAACGTCTCTTTGTCTGTCTGCCTGTCTCTCTGGCTGTCTGTCTGTCCGTTAATGTGTTTATCACTGGAGAACCAGTTATCCAATTTGGGTGCTTTTTTTTTAAAAAAATCGTACATATGTTCTCTGGCCAGGTTATAGGATATATTTTATTTCGTTAGGTAACATAAAGAATAAGCAGTGACGATAATAGTGAATCAAGTCGGAAAAAAAGGTCACCGTTAGCGTGTTCTCTTGCAATACACTGCCTAAACCATTAAATATGGAACAATATCATGTTACAAAGAATATAATATATATAAAATGCAACGTCTCTCTGTTTGTCCGTTAGTGCGCTTATCACTTGAATACCACTTATCCGATTTACGTTTTTTAATAAATTTATACATATGTTCTATATAATTCGATATAAGCCTAGTTAATGGGAGATAAGTTTAAATAATGGGAGATAAGGATAAATAATGGAAGATAAGCAGAGATAAGTCTAGGTAATGGGAGTTATGGTGAGATAATGGGAGATAAGGAGAAATAATGGGAGATAAGGAGAAATATTGCGAGATAAGTCGAGATAAGCCTAGATAATGGGAGATAATTGGAGATAAGGAGAAATAATGCGAGATAAGAAGAAATAATGGGAGATGAGCAGTGATAAGCCTAGATAATGGAAATTATGTAGAGATAATGGAAGATAAAGAGAAATAATGGGAGATAAGGGGAAATAAGGGCAGCTATTTTATTACGTTAGGAAATATAAGGAATAAGCAGTGACGATAGTAGTGAATCAAGTCCACGCGAGCGGAGCCGCGGGCACGGCTAGTTTATTTATATATAAAAAATGTATATATTTAATAATAATTGTATAATTACAAAACAGCAACCAACACTTAATTTATACTTAAAGTTAATTATTTTTCATTTAAAAGTTTATTTAACAATATACATTATACAAACCATGTGAGCGTCGCACAGACGGCAGAAAACAGATCGGGCTGGTGGCGCTGCGTGCGCGTTTCTTCTTCAATCGCCATTAACAAAATTCCTTCGAGTAATTTAGAATTTTTGTGTTTTCAATAACTGTTTTCTTTGTATCTGGATGTTTAAATGAAATATAAATACGCTATACTTAAAGCTGAGACTTTTATCTTTCCTTTCCCACCTTTAAATATTTTCTTTTATTTTAAGTTTGAGTTCTATGATTTATAATAAGCAAAAAAAAAATATGTTTCTCATGGACACTTTTTAAGAGCACAAACTTTTTTTATTGTATCTTACGTCCAAAAAACTACCTGTATGCCAAAATGCAGCCTGTTAAGATTTATTGAGAGCTCAAAACTCCTGGCGTCTGAGCTAATTATGTCTAACTATCTCCCACTTAGATTTTTGCAAATTTTGGAAAACTAGGATTTTGTCACTAGATTTGAAGGACTAATATCACTTTAAGCTTTACGTTATAAAAGTTTAAAGAGTTCTCGACTACACTGCTTGTAGAGGTGGATGGGAATTCAAATTTCGTACCGTGAGGGTATAGAGACAGATCAAAATTTTTATTGACATACAGAAATTGTAACAGTGATAAATAACCCAGAGAAAACATAATATGTCCCTAGAATAGAGAAAGTATTGCATTCTTTAAACAAAGCAGCCTGAGGATTTTAATCAATCTTGTCGTTTTACGACGGCCAGAAATAAAAAAATCTGAAAAAATGTGTTTTTCTAAAAGTGGCTTACAATTACGTCAGAGTCGTAATTTACACTGATCACGTCTGTTTATTTACGGTTTATTGGATGTTTGCAAAAGTTCGTGCTCGATTTTCATAGATGGTGGAAGCATGTACTGTTGACTGTGCTGATGTTTCTTTTATAATCATATTATTAACTGACATTTATTTAAATGCATCGTGAGTTAACACAACCTTAAAAAAAGTTTATTTAAATTAATTTTTGTGTAAGGTTAATATTCAAAATGGAAAATGAACAGTTACATTTTCGTCATATTATGTTATATAAATTTAAAAAGGGAGTGAGTGTTGGAATTGGAACAAAAAATATTCAAGACGTTTATTTCGATCTGTAAAAAGTGGTTTGGTCGATTTCAAAATGGTAAGTTTAATCTAAACGGTAAACTTCGTTCTGGGTGATTTCCTTGCATGGATAATGACTTTATCCGCGACTTACTGAATAATAATCCACGGATTACCACTGGAGAGATTGCTGAGAGACTAAATGTTGACAATTCCACTGCATTTTGTTATTTAAAGCAACTTTTATACACTTTGAAGTTCGATATATGGGTTCCGTATGTTTTGAAAGAACGAAACCATCTGAACCGTATTTCCACAGCCATTTCTCTCCTCGCCCGTCAACAAAACGAACCTTTCTTGGATCAATTCATAACTGAAGATGAAAAATAAGAAAAAGAAACTGGAAGTATAGGAGTGAAAACGCAGAATCTATGGCAAAGGCGGAATTACATCCAATGAAAATGTTGTTTATGTGTCTGGTGGGATTGCAGAAGAATTTTTTACGGGCTTTCTCCACATGGCCAAACAATAACTACGGAGATGTACTCACCCAAATTAATGTTGAAATCCAAGTAAAATGTCCAAATGTGGTAAATCGAAAAGGCATCATCTTTCACCATGACTACACTTGACCACGTGTTGCTCAACAGGCACTGCAAAAACTTAGAAAGTTAAAATGGGAAATCCTTTAGCACCCGGCGTTTTCCCCTGACATTGCTCCTTTACATTTTCATCTATTTCGCTTTCTGTAAAATAATTTGAATGGCAAAAAATTTGATTCTATGGAAGAAGTCAAAAACTACACTGCGACTTTCTTTAAAGAGAAACCACGCAGTTTCTACAAAGAAAGAAATAAAAAATTCGTTAAAACAAAGAAAGACAGCTATAGAAAGTGATGGAGAGTGCACTATTGAATAATAAATATTATTTTTCATGAAAATGTGTTGTAACTGAATTGGTTTCTAATCGGGCACAAACTTTTGCAATTACTCAATATATATATATATATATATATATATATATATATATATATATATATATATATATATATATATATATATACAGTAATACCCCGCTTTACGCGAGGGATACGTTCCGAAAAAAATCGCGTTAACTGAAATTCGCGTATATCGAGGTTTATGATTAAACATAGTCAAAATTTAATACAAAAAAAATACAAATCATTTTAATCAATCACTTTAATTCTAAGAACACTTTATGCAATACATACTCTTATTTTTTACGGAAAAATACATCTATTGTCTTTTGGGTAACGTTTTTTGTTTACGTTCTTGTAAAATACGTTCATAACACCCAACACTGTTTTTAATTGTTTGACACACGGTCAAGACACGGTCATCATTATTGTCTATACTCTGCAATATGTCCAAACCTGAATAAATTTTTGAAAGTGCATTTTGTATTTCCCCTGAAGATAAAACTTTCTCTTCTACTTGTTCTTCCTCATCGTAGATAGGATTATTCTGTAACTCGATCAGATCTTCATTGCTAATAGGATCGTCGTGCGTTGCTACAAGTTCTACGAGATCTTCTACCGTGACATCTTCAAGTTCAGACCCCTCAATCATTGCAGCAATGTCTTCAAGCACTTGTCTCTGCATCTGGACAATTCTTCTAGGTGCTTCCACTACATCTGGCCAAAGATTACGCCACACCCCATTCATACAACTCATTTTAACTTCCTTCCAAGCCTCTTCTATGTTGTGAATAGACTTCATAATGTTGTATGACTTCCACCACTCTCGCATAGACTGTCTTCCTTCCCCGTCAGTTTCATGAATTAGTTGGCTAAAAGTGCGGCGATGGTAATAAGCTTTGAAGTTTGCTATTGCTCCCTGGTCCATAGGTTGTAATATTGACGTAGTGTTTGGTGGAAGGAACTTTACGTACACTTTTAAGTCTCTGGGCGTATCAAGTGAGGTTGGATGTCCTGGGGCATTGTCTAAGAGTAATATAACTTTAGGTTCAAGCCCATTTCTGTCACAGTATGATTTGACTGATGGGCAAAAACTATTAGAATACCATTCTTGAAAAATTTCCCGTGTAACCCACGCCTTTCTGTTTGATCGCCACACAACTGGTAGACTTGTCTTGTCTGTGCCTCGCATTGCACGGGGTGTTTCTGAATGGTACACTAGTAAAGGTTTCAGTTTGAAATCACCAGTGGCATTACCACCCAGCAGAAGTGTTAGTCGATCTTTCGCAGCTTTGAAACCACTGGCTTGACGTTCTTCCTTAGAAATGAATGTTCGAGATGGCATTTTTTTTCCAGTAAAGTGCGGTCTCATCAACATTGAAGATGAGACAAGCAGGAATTTTCTCTCGTCTAACGAAGTCTTGAAACTTGTCTGGAAACTCAGCTGCAGCTTGAATGTCCGCGCTGGCCGCCTCGCCTGTTATGTGGATATTGTGAAGATTAGAACGCTGCTTGAACCGATGGAACCAGCCTCTGCTGGCAGCAAAAGTCGGAGTGGCACTCCCTTCTCCTTCTTTTGTTTTCAGCATCTCATACAAAGATTTTGCTTTTGTGCATATGAGATCTTGACTTAGTGGTGTGTTCTTCTTATTCAAATCTTCGATCCAGACTGACAGTAATTTCTCCATTCTTTCTAAGATAGATGATCTCGAACGAGAAAGTTTTGTTGCACTTATAGGTGTTGAACCTTCGCTGGAGATTTTAATTTTTTTTCCCGATTTTTATAAATCGTTCTCACAGTCGATTCTGAGAGTCCAAAATCTCTCCCAACAATTGTTGCTTTGCCTCCATTTTCCATTCTTCTTAACACTTTCATCTTCAATTCCAAAGTGACGCTTTTACGCTCTTTTTTCTTTACAGGCGGCATTTTTAACGTAGGGTTAAATTATGTATGTATGTATCTCCAATAAATATTAAAACAAAACTGCCAGCCGACCGAACTAACATTACGGAACAAATGAACACACGAAACGAACGAGGAAATCCCCATAGAACAAAGTCGAAGGACAGGGAATTCCCAATTCTTCAAAGAGAATATTCAGAGAAAGCGGGGATCCCCCCGCGACCATAGAGAAGTTAATGACTACATGAGCGCGAAATTTGAAATTCGCGTTATAGTGAAACCGCGCGTAACGGGGTCGCGCTAAGCGGGTATTACTGTATATATATATATATATATATATATATATATATATATATATATATATATATATTGGCTTAATAAATTTAGAATCCACCACAACATAAGTTTTAACTGATTTCAGGAGAAGGAGGTTCCGTTATTACTGAAGATGTTTCATTATTCTGGGAAAAAAATGCCCTTCTTTAATTAAGGGATATTCACCGAGGAACATCTATAATGCCTATGAGACAGGCCTGTATTTTAGGTCTATTACCCAACAAAACGCTAACATCCCAAAGAGAGGTTTACAATTTTTGCATTGTGCAAATACGGCGGAAGAAAAAGATACATACACAACCTACCTGTAACTTGGACATATAATAAGAAAGTTTCGATGACAGGAGAAATTATAACAGAGTGGTTGCAAGATCGTGATTGGAAAATGACAAAAGAAAAGAGAAACATTTTTTTTTATATATATAGGTCTAGCAGGGGGGTCCCTAAAGCGCTACAGGAGCGGCACGTGTGCGGAAAAAGCGATTCACTTTGCTGTTAAATTGTTGTAAATTGTACTTGGTGGGAAACACAGTCCTGGGCAAATTATTCCAAAGGGATGATGTTCTCCATATAAAAGACTGCTCGAAAAGCGTTGTACGAGGAGTAACAAGCTGAACCTTATACGGATGTGAAGTATCAGCACGACGTGTATTTCTAACATGCACCGCTCTGGGAGGAATTAAACGGGCCACATCCTCCTAACACTTTCCATGGAAATACTTGTAGAATAGGCTCAAGTCGCCAACAATTCTTCGATGTTCCAGCGAATCAAGGCCGCCGGTCAGTTCCGGGTCTCCAATCAGACGAACAGCTCTTCTCTGAATAGAATCCAACAAATGCAGTGTATGTTTGAGAGCGGAGCCCCAAACATGGGAGCAGTATTCCATAATTGGTCGAATTTGAGCCTTGTAAAGAATTAACAGGTGTTATGGAGTGTAAAGCTTTTTGTTATTTTTAGACAATGTCGGATCTCATCCAAAAACGTCCGCTTAAAAATATGAATATCTTGTTGCTGCCCCCTAACTGTATGAAAGGTCACTATATTGTCGTAAAAATTCATATATTGTTGTTTGTCTCCTCTTTTTCTTTAAAATGGCGCCCACAAATCTATTTCTAATGTGGGAAGAAGCTCTAAAGAGTTTGCTTCTCCGTGATCTTCGGCAAAACTTTTAAGCTGCTTGCTTAGGGTAATAGCTTCACCATAATTTAGGATAGCATCTGTTGGTACTGGGACCTCATTGACATCAGAATCTTCGGAAAATCCTTGTATTTCAACTGGATTTTCAATTTCTTGTTTTGAATCTGGATTTTCAACATACAACTTTTCATCTATGTTCAAAAAATCATTATGGTTTTGATTATCAGTCAACTCCAACAAATTTTTATTTTTGAAGATATCTGCAAGTACGTTAAGTGGTAAATCATCTTCTGAATCAGATGTAAAAGCCTCAGTTAACTGGTCTTCACTTTTCATATTTTCATGCTTAAATCCCACTTTACGGAAGCAATTTTTAACTGTTTCCTTGGTTACTGGTTTCCAAGCGGTTTTTGCAAAGTAAGCTTCATCTAGTGGTGTAATTTTCTTAATTAACTCCAAAGCTGTACCGGCAGTTTCACTGGTTACTATCAGGTGTTTTAGTATTAGACTTCGGTAATAAATTTTGAAATTTTTTATAATTCCCTGGTCAAGTGATTGACAAGATGATGTACAGTTAGGGGCAGAAACAACACTTTTATATTTTTTAAGCGGATGTCTTTTGGATGAGATCCTGCATTGTCTAAAAATAACAAAATGTTTCTTTTTTCTTTTGTCATTTTCCAATCAAGATCTTGCAACCACTCTGTCATAAATTTTTCCTGTCATCCAAGCTTTCTTATGCTTTACCAATGACTAAGAGTTTTTCTTTTTCTCTCGCCATATTCGGGATATTTACCACCAACACATTTTTCCTTTTTCAATGTTAGCGTTTTGTTGGGCCCTAAAATACATGCCTGTCTTATCGGCATTATAGATATCTCTCGCTGAATAGCCCTTAATTAAAGAAGGACATGTCTTCAGCAATAACCGAAGCTCCTTCTCCTGAAATCCATCAGCGCAATATTTTCATCGTCGTTCATTCAGATTAGTAAGTGTCGCGACTAGCTACTTTAGAAACAGGGTAAAAGGCACACAACGTGCTGGAACTTCCATTACGTATACCAGCAAATATGACATACACTAAATGAATAAATTGATGGAACAAAAGAGCTCGCCTAACGTACCGAATTCTAAAATGATTTCTTTTTGTAGGTTGGATTCGAGATGCTGTAGACAATTATGTTGTAACTCTCCACTTACTTAATATCTGTACTTATGCTACAGCTGTTGCGTGGATAATTGAAGATATATTTTCAAAGAAAAAGCACTCTGAAGAAGAAGTCAAGCCCAAAAAATCTTTTAAGAAATTAAATACGTAGTAAATATCAATTCCATGGTAAAAAAATTTTGGAATAACGGAAATATTTAAAAGATGGTTATTGTGAAGAATATTTGTAAATTAATTACATTGTAAAATTTTTAAAAGACTGTAGTCCGATAAATAATAAATTGTATCTTTACACCGATTCCGCTGATTTTGTATTTTTCTTCTTCTTCTTCCGAATTATAGCTAGGCACTATTGCCTGTTTTCTTTGTTCTCTGCTCTATAGATCGTCGCTCCATCTCTTTCTTGGATGTCCCACTGATCTTCCATTCGGTGACTTATCTCGTGGCGGATTCTAAATTTATTAAGCCAACCAGTAGAAGCGCTGAATATAGAATGTCCCAGAGACTCGGATATTTCTTTTGCTTTGCATCGTATTAGCGGACCTGAAAAAAATATTAACAATAACTTTTTTGCATTTTTGTCACGACAAACCTACTGATACTCTCACCATTTTTATCCATTCTTTGAATTGATATGGAAAGAAAATCAACGCACTAATTCCAGAAAACCTTATCTAAAAAAAATAATTCATGTGCATACCTGTCAAAGGAATCCCCTTCTGGTGAGCTGCTATAAACCAGTTATAACACAACTTGTCAATTTTGGTACCATCACCAGTCAAAAAGCTTTTTTTTTCATTCAAATTGTTGTTCGACATCCGCTTATTTAGAAGGATTTTTTTATGTTTACTTATATCAGCAGCTTGTGTTTTTTCCGATATTAAAAACGCTTGGATAAGTCACTTACACTTAACTTTTCCTTATTGTGAACCTCAACAATCTCAATTTTTTGTTTAAGTGTGAGAATTCTTCTGTTTGGAGCCATTTCTACAATGAATGTGTCGCCCACTGGGTCTCTTTTTTCGCATAGGCGTCAGACTAATATTAAATACCCGTGTGTACTAAAAAATTGAGATCGGTAAATCCCCGATATACTCGGGAAGTTCCTCAGTGAAGGCAGGCAACGACGTTGACGTGCTGTGCGATTAGGAAACGCAACAGCGATACTCACAACAGAAAAATGAGACAAGGCGTTTATTTTTTTTTTATCCTGTTAAGAGAACATTTTTTTTGTGTCCGCGGCCGTTCATGAGAATGTCCGTCCAAGAGGGAGTTAACAGAATGCGAATTATATGGCCGGGAACATGAGAAATTGCCCGTTCAAGGGAGATGTCCGTGTAAGAGGGGTGTCCGCGAAGGGGAATTTCACTATATATATATATATATATATATATATATATATATATATATATATATATATATATGTTACAATAGAGGTTTTCACGTATGCTGGAATGTAATACATTAAAATTCCAGGTTTCAATCCCTTCGTCAAACAATGAATTTGCACGACGTTTCGCCAAAATCCCATTTGGCATTTTCAAGTGCTGTTGTTGCTGCTACTCGATACTGTGATCTTACTATTGCTGCCGCTCGAAGCTAACTGTACGAGCTGTACTTATAAAATTTAATGAAATGCGCCTAACCTGAAGTTGGCTATAAATGTTGTGTCGGAAATTTTTTTCCTGGAAAATTAAATGTTGTCTGCTACTCTAGTAAACATGAAAGAAAGTCTTTACTGCTGTCAGACATCTTTGGAATAATGCAATTATGAAGATTCTCCAGGGTTTGGGCTCTGTCGGAAAGGCTTCTAAGTTTTCTCAATGATTGTTAGTTGCAAGTGGCCCAGGGCTCCCTACTGTCTTCTACTCTCTTTCTTCTTAACATAACCTGTTGGAGACAATCTAGCTTTGCTGAAGATAGCATGCTTGTTGTTATAGAAGGTAACAAAGATTTAAAAGGAATTGTGTATTGGGCCGTGGCGTCACCAGATTCTAGAGGCGGATGTTGTTGTATTTAAAGAATTCGAGAATTTTTTTTGAGAAAAAAGGGATTATCGGTAGGCTATAATCAGGGCTGTAAATTAAAAAAAATATGTCCGGGCTGGTGAAATCTTCAAGCACAATGAAAAACAATATATAACACAAATTAGAGCATGACATTTAAAGATTCCTAGCAAATCTGCTTAAAAAGAAAGTCTTGCGAAAACTAACATAGTACCTGTAAACCCGTGAATGGATAACGAGAAGAAGAAAACAAGAAAAATCGAGACGAGAAGAGACAAGACCAAGGAACGACAACGACGCGGGTGATTGACGGTTGATGGACTGTCCTTGTGACCATTCTTGTGTTATAAGTAAATCTGCAAAGATTCGCAGTAAAATATGCAGGAATGTTTATCAAGGTAAAGAATCGCTTATAGTTAATCAGGAGTTCTCAGAGACTTTCTACATATCCCTTATTGATTTTTTTTTTAAAACTTCATGATCGACTGACAAAAAATATGACGATATGGAAGTAGTACGGTTTAATTACCGTTCATGTTCTGCGTAAATTTATTTCGATTGAAACGACCCGAAAGCGTAATAATTAAAACGGTTGTCAACAAAGATAAATTGAGTTCAGTAAAAAGATATTAGTCAAACGGGTTGAACGAGGCTAAACCTGACAAGAATTTCTAATGAGTGTTATGATTGCGTCATAATCAAAGTTGTACAGTAACTTAATTAAACTGAAGGATAGAAAAGAATTATAAACATTTTACTTTAGAAGAAATTAGTGTTGTAAATTTTTTACCACAGCGTGCCAAAAATAAGTAAAAATTTTCGAAAAATACTTAAGGTAACCGGAAAAATCTCCATCAATTGATCAATCGAGTCGTAACCGAAAGCGAAAGATTTGGATTGACTATGAATATGAGAAAAACCAAGTGGATTTTAATAACAAAGAAAAATGTATGTACCACCAGAATTCCTTGAAATCAGAGACGTGACTTTGATTTTTTCCTCTAATTTTTTTTCAGTGTTGGGCTTATTGTAGTTCTGATTTCGAATCCGATATGAGCAAGATCACGTCAAGTGGACCCCCCATTTTTCACTTGATTATCAAATTCAGGAATGAGTATTTTTTCATGAAGTATTCACTATAAATAATTAATACCCAAAACAGTTTTAAAAATTTTCATTTTAACAACAATTTTTTTTTTAATGAAAATTTTTATGACTTTTAGTTTAAAAAATCGATAATTAAAAAGCTATTAGAGATATTCTAATGAAACTTTCAGGATTCATAGTTCAATACTTGTACTTTAATAAAATATATAGAAGTTCAAATTATTTATTTATTTTCATAATGTTAATTAAGTTTTAAGTTAACAAATGAAAACTTCAATGACTTCTCCCTCAAAAAACGATTTTTTTTTTCTCGGTATTATGCATTAAACATCAAAGTAACAGAATCCGCAAAAAAATTTGACTGCTCGTGATTAGATTAAACAAAAAAAAAATTATTTATGACGGGCGGTGAGCGCTGTCGGTACGGCGCGCTGCCGCGCGTCATTGACTTACCTTTCGATCTACTCAGTAATTATAAATATTATTTTTTAAATAAAAATAATGTTATCTAATGAATAATTTTATTTAAACACATTACATAAAATCAATTAATAATAAATAATAATATTTTTTAATTGTTAAAAAAACGAAGATATCAAAAATTTAGTAATATTCTATTATTTTATTTTTCTTATCGTTTTTTACGAACTGTACTAATTATATTTATTTTAGGTCTTAAACAATATTGTCAATTTTCAATTAATAAATATAAACTTTACTAGTTACCCAGCGTTACTCCATTTTTAGATTAAAAAAAAAATTGCGTTCGGTTATTTTCTTCATTTGTTATTTTTGTACATATACGTGAATAACAAACGAATATCACAAGCCATTTTAGTTCATTTGTTAAATCTGTTTATAAACACATCAGTGAATAAATTTTAAAGTCAAGAATTTTCGTTTAATAAATTTGTGTTTAACAGTTTTTATTGATCTAAATTTAATTAGTTTGTTTCAAATTTGTGTTAAATTGTATTGGTGTTCATAATTTTGTTTTTGATTTATCATGGGTCGCGTGAATAAATGCTGTAATCTGTTCAATAAAAAAAATCATAAAAAAATTATTAAGAATCTAGTTTTAATTACGAAAAAACCGTGCTCATGATTTTAAAGATTTTATTGGGAATTATATGTGTAATTCGTGTGAACGGGCTATTTATTTGGGTCGAAAACCTGAAATTCCTGGTGAGTTATCTGTTAATAAATGTTCTGATGTCAATGAGCCTGAATCATCAAATTATGTTATTGAAGATAATGAAAAAAAAGACCCTTCTTTCAATGTGACCCTGTCGACAACAAATTAGAAATTGATAAAGTTAATAAAGTGTTATTGGAGATTGGTGAAACTCCAATCAAAGTGAAGCGACTATCAAATGCAACAGAATGTCAAAAAGCTTTAAAGAGTGTTATGAATAAAGTGATGAATAATAATAACAATATAAATAATGAAATTAATCCTAATGATCTCTTGCTTAATAATTTTAAATCTGCTTTTAATAGTAAAAAATTGTAGAGCTGACAAAATTCAAGTTTTGACCACGCTTCCTCCAGATTGGTCGATAAAAATGACAAGGAGAGAATTTAAAGTTTCCAAACGAATGGTTAAAACGGCAAAAAAAATCAGGGAAGAAAGGGGATTCGCATCACAGCCCACAATTAAAAAAGGAAAAACTCTAAAACAAGGAACAATCGAGCGCATTAAAGCTTTTTATTTATCTGATGATGTCAGTCGCGTAATGCCTGGGATTAAAGATTATGTATCGGTGATGGAAAACGGAAATAAAGTTCATAAACAAAAACGATTATTATTATATAATATTCATGAGTTATATAAAAAATTCACTGAAGCTTTTCCCGACGAGAAGATTGGACTAACAAAATTTCAAAATCTCCGTCCACGTGAATGTATATCTGCTGGCAAGAGTGGGACTCATAATGTGTGTGTGTGTAAAATTCATCAAAATGTCAAATTACAGTTGAACGGATTAAAAATGAACTAAAAAAAAGGGAATAATTTTATCGGAAAGTTCGAATGATTTAATCAAAAGCTCTGTTTGCCAAGAATCAAGATCATTGTGCTATTTTTCAAACTGTACTAAATGCCCAGGAACTGATAATGTTATAAACAAATTAAAACTATTGCTTGATAATAATGAAGTTAATGAAATTACACACAGCCAATGGAAAAGTACCGACAGGTAGGGAAAAGTTCAGTTTTTTGTTATTCGTTTTTTTATAAATATTATAATTTAATTACTCTGCTTGAAATTTACAGGACTGAAATAGTTGAAGAAAAGAAAAACAAAGAAGATTTTTTTTAATGATTTAAAACAAAAATGGCCTGAATTATTGAGACATGATTTCCTTGCAAGATCTCAAGCATCATATTTTACTGAAAAGAAGGAATCTGTTGAGGATGGAGAATTTATCGTCTGTCTTGATTTTTCTGAAAACTATACTTTTTTTGTACAAGACGCAATCCAATCTCACCATTGGACTAACACCCAGGCTACAATTCACCCTTACGTAGTGTATTATAGAGAGAATGAAGAAATGAAACATGAAAACTATGTTATAATTTCAGAAAAAGTTAGTCACGACGCGAGTTCAGTTCACCTTTTTAATTCTAAATTGATTGAATTCTTAAAAAATAAGTTCGGGGCAGATAAGATTAAAAAAATTTCCTATTTTTCGGACTGAGCTGCTTCTTAGTACAAAAATAAGTATAATTTTGCAAATTTAACTAGCCACAAAAACGATTTTAATGTTGACGCGGAATGGAACTTCTATGCTACTTCTCACGGGAAAGGAGCATGTGATGGTTTGGCAGGAAGTGTGAAAAGACAAGCTTATCGCGCAAGTCTTCAACGGAATAATGATAAGCACATTACAAATGGGCTTTCATTGTTTGAATGGGCTGAAAATTCATTTAAAAAAGTTAATTTTGGTTTCTGCTCTCAACAAGACCATGACTCTCATGAAAAAAAATATAAATCACGGTATGAGCAATCTGTGACAATTAAAAATATACGCCAGTATCATTATTACAAAGCTTTAAATAATACATCACTCGAGTGCAAGCTTTTTTCTAAAGACGTTAAAGTTTTTACAAATAAAGTTTTTTTAAAAAAAAAATAACGCAATACGGATAGATTTATAATTAAATTATAACTTATTCAATTTCTTCGTATTTTGAACAATAAAAAAATATTTTATTAATTGATTTTATGTAATGTGTTTAAATAAAATTATTCATTAAATAACATTATTTTTATTTAAAAAATAAAGTATTGTTCCTTATTTATAAGTACTGAGTAGATCGAAAGGTAAGTCAATGACGCGCGGCAGCGCGCCGTACCGACAGCGCTCACCGCCCGTCATAAATAATTTTTTTTTTGTTTAATCTAATCACGAGCAGTCAAATTTTTTTGCGGATTCTGTTACTTTGATGTTTAATGCATTAGAATATCTCTAATAGCTTTTTAATTATCGATTTTTTAACTAAAAGTCATAAAAATTTTCATTAAAAAAAAAATTGTTGTTAAAATGAAAATTTTTAAAAACTGTTTTGGGGATTAATTGTTTATAGTGAATACTTTATGAAAAAATACTCATACCTGAATTTGATGATCAAGTGGAAAATGGGGGGTCCACATGACCTGATCTTACTCATATTAGTTTTTCTCTGACAGCTCATGTTTTTTAACATTTCCGGTCTACCCTAAGTTAGACGACATCCCCTCAATTATTTTTTTAATTTCAGATATGGCTTCGACACGTAGACGGTGTTTACACAATCCAGATTGTTTTTGCTATATTCGTGGCGCATACATCTTTGAAAAAATGTTGAAAACCTATCTCGGACTTCGTTGAAACTACGTATTTTAACCATTTTCAAATAATATTGTGCAATTAAGACAAGCAATGGGTACCTCGTATTGTGTGCCAGAACTGTATTTTGTGTCTACGGCAATGATCAAATGGAAAAAGAAGTGCTATCAAATTTAAAACGCCGATGATTTGACAGGAACCTCAAAATCACCATGACGACTGCTATTTTTGCGTCGTAAATATTAACGGTGTAAATTCTGGAAATTGAAATAAATGGTCATATCCTAATTTATCCTCTGTTCAACAACCTCTTCTATACTCTGGTGAGATACAAGAAGCATCATATAAATGCTCTGAAGAACCAGAGCTGATGGAAATTGAAGACAACACAATGGGCAATACTGATTCGGATTTCACATGTAGTCAGTCATCAGGTCCTGAACTTTTTAATCAAAAGGAATTGAATGGTTGTAAGGGATCTAAATTTGTCAAAAGAAGCTTCTGAAATTTTGGCATCTCGTTTTAAAGGAAAAGAATTTACTTGCACTAGAAACAATAATTACTTTATATCGGACTCGAGATAAGAATTTGTTACTAAATGATTGAGTTTTTCATAATGATGTCAGAGGTATTTTGGAGAAGATGAGTTCATAACGATACCAACCAAATGATTGGCGTCTTTTTATAGACAGTAGCAAGAGAAGCTTAAAGTGTGTACTACTTCATAACGGCAACAAGGATGGTTCTATACCTATCGCACACTCTACTACTATGGAAGAAGAGTATACAACTATTTCTTCAGTAATGGGAAAAATTAAGTATCGAGACTACAACTGGCTCATTTGTGTAGACTTAAAGATGTTCAACTTTCTTCTCAGACAACACGGTGGATACACGAAATACCCATGTTTTATGTGTCTGTGGGATAGTTCCGACAAACAACGTCATTGGTCTCAAAAAAAGTGATCAGTACGAGAGGAACTGATGGTTGGTACCAAAAATATTGTTAATTTGTCCTTAGTAAATCAAGATCGCATTATACTGCCACCACTTCATATTAGACTGGGCATTGTGAAACAGTTTATAAAAGCTCTTGACAAAAACGGCGAATGTTTAGCTTTTCTTTCATGTTTCCAGGATTAAGCACAGAAAAATTGAGAGCGGGTATTTTTGATATGCCTCAAATCAAACAATTTGTGAAAGACTTTGTGAATTCAATGAATGAAGTCGAGTCTTAGGCTTGGAAATCGTTTGTTATGGTGATTAAAAATTTTCCGACAACTATTCTGAGTTAGTTGAGTTCATGTTATCCAATTTGACAGATCTGGGCTGCAACATGAGTATCAAGATTCATTACTTACATTCTCATTTAGTTCGATTCCCAGAAAATCTTGGCGATTTCAGTGAAGAGCAGGGTGAAAGATTTCACCAAGATATACGCACAATGGAAGAGCGTTATCAAGGAAGGTGGGACATCTATATGATGGCCGATTACTGTTGGAGTGAAGAGATGATCCTCAAGCCGTACATTCAAGAAAATCGTATAAAAGAACGTTTCATAGCGTGTAATTATATCAAAATATAGAAAAAATGTATTTTTGTTCCATTTTTGAAGAAAATTGTAGATGGTTTGGATGAGCTTCAAATGATATTTTTTCGAGCAGCAGTTTCCAAAGTTCGTTTAGCTACATGAATCGTCAACCTTCGTGAGAACACGGCGACATAAGAAGAAGAATATTGACTTTTGATGCTTGATTTCGAGCGAGTATAAAACATAATAGTGCTGTAAAAAAGCATTTGAAATTGCACAGTAGATACAGCAATATTGTGATATTATCCTCTCTGAGGTATTACCAGGAGTATTATCCTGAGTTTTGAACCTCGAAAACTTGTGCTCTTTTATTTATACACAATTAAAATTTTCAAAACGAGTGTTTTTAGCTTCGGTACCCAATGGGAACGCAAATTTTTCAACGGTATGGAATTTGCGTTCCCATTGGGTACTCTTCCTTCTATACCAAAAATTTCATTATATGACGTAGTACCTAATTTGTACTTAACCGGTTCTTTCCTGGTTGTTTAACCTTTTCCCTTTTATTTTGAGTGATCCCTTACATCTGTCAGGTGGTCGTCCTTTGTCAGCGCCTTGTTAAAACTTGTCATTTCTCTTTTCAGATGGCAGGTGGTTAATTAATTTTGATTTTTCAGCATCCAAGGTTTCTAATGGCATCTTTGCTGTAAATGCCATATTTTTAAATTAATATGTTAGTGAATAGTGGTTGTTTTATTTCAGTGTTGGTCTTTGTTATGGCAATGGTTATTTATGGTTATTCTTGTTAAATTAATTTGCATACTGCATGTGTGTCACTTGCAATTTTGTTTTGACATTTCTTCATAATAATAATAATAATAATAATTTACGGTTCTTCAGAACAAGTCCCCTCAGGGGCTAGGGGAATCCCAGGATTACCGTGCCGAGAAGATGAATGGCTCAGCGTTTATGAGTCGCGAACGGTTCCCCCGGATACCGGGCGCCCTCCGGGAGTAAGTAGCCTTGCTGTGGCATCCAGGCTCTGCCGCAGTCGACCCTTCTTTCCTAGGATACTCGTGGGAATACTATGTTAAATAATAATAATTATAATAATGAAAATGGAAGGGTGTTGCGGAGGCGGACCACTGTCGTACAAACAGCTACAGCAACACCACAACAACAACAACTACAGACGAACCAAACAACCGCCTCAGTCGTAACTACTCCCGATAGTTTTACCAGATCCGACATTGTAGGTGATGGAAATTGCCTTTTCCGTGCAGTTAGCTTACATTTATATGGCCACCAAAACCATCATGAGAAACTCCGAGAGGTTGCTCTAAGATATTTACAACAAAACTGGTCGGAACTTCACACATTTTCATTAATTGAAGTCGACGATATAAAAGACTTCAATAACTATTATAATTATATGAGGAAAAATGGCACCTATGGAACGAGCTTAGAGATACTTGCCCTCTCGGAAACACAAAATAGCAACTTTCATATCTTCTCAAAAACAACGAAGAACAAGACATACAAAAATAACTTTTACGGACAGACCAACGATAATAAGCACGGGAAAATACAACAAAACCATTTACCTTCTACTAACAGGCAACCCAATGTCGGGACACTTTGAGCTTCTGACACCACAAAACATTGAAAACATTCCAGAGAACAACAGACCAATAAAAGAAGCATCGGGCGAGCGACGTAACGGTCGAGGACGTCGCGGGAAATGGCAGCTCGACCAAAACGATGAAGACCAGGCAACCGAAAATGGACCTGCCAAAAGTGTTGTGTCGGCGACTAAGCCGACACCCACCAAGGCGGGAAAATCACAGCAGCGCATGAGTTGCACCACAGGAATCAACGAACACGCCATGCGTTGCTGTAATGAAAACACAAAACCTGACAAAGAAATCACTGAGAAGAGAATCACTCGCCGCTTGGACCCACCAACATCAATCCCAAGCGCAACCGACGTAGATACGGGACAAACACAACCACCAAAGCCAGGCCAGGGCCCGTATGTTTTGCAAGGACAACACGCAACTACCAAGGCTGGCAAACCAAGACAACGGTTAAAGTGGACGGATGAGATGAATAGGACGGTGATGCACTGTTACTACACCGCCACCAAACTCGAAACAATAACATCGGGCTACAGACCG
The DNA here is from genome assembly GCA_019049505.1 of Pachyrhynchus sulphureomaculatus. Classification (NCBI taxonomy): domain Eukaryota; kingdom Metazoa; phylum Arthropoda; class Insecta; order Coleoptera; family Curculionidae; genus Pachyrhynchus; species Pachyrhynchus sulphureomaculatus. The sequence goes on from CM032451.1 coordinate 111,113,296, forward strand.
GAACTGCACAGACTTTTCTTGACCGAATATCCACATCTGCAATTACTTGTTTCAGAACAGAGAGTAATAGACCAAAAAAGAGTTATTACCAAGAACAATCGTCTCACACCTCTCGAATTGCAAACCATCAAGGACACAGTGGCTGTTGAACTGAACGCAGACCAACCAAGCAATAGAAACAATAAAGCAGATTCCGAACCAGCCTCACACACACAACCACCCAGTCGAACACAACAAGACCCATCACCCAGGAGGAGCATAACGCAAAATAATATTGCGAGTACCGCGCAACACCATATCACAGACAACAACATGAATCACTCGCCACCCTCAACAACATCCCACACAACATCACCCCGAATCACCTCTCAAACAAACACTTACAGCAAAAATGGAGTCACATCTAGCTCGATGGTCAGGCACCGACCCCACAACAAGAAATCCCATCCCTCGTTTAATCTTCAGACAGAGCACGCAACCAATCCTTAACACACTAAACAAGCACATAATACCTCAGTATATAACAGACTTAAGCACAATCGAAGACATTCACACAATAATATACGCAGCAGCAATCACCACTCTAACACAAAATAATCAAAAACTCCCTCAACGACAAGGAAACCCCAACAGGACAAAACCGAAATTCAAATGGCAAATAAGAATAGAAAAACAAAATCAACAACATCAGGAGAGATCTAGGACATCTTACCCAGTTTATAAGCGGGAACGCGTCCAAACGTGTCACACAGGGGGCAAACAAGATCAAATCTAAGTCTCCCAACAGAACACTGCCAGAAATCCTCGATACCTTGAAACAAAAACTATCTGTATATGCCGCAAGACTCCGTAGATACAAAGAATCAAATGAGAGGAAAGACACCAACAACCTCTTCCGAAGAAGCGAAAAAACAGTTCTAACCGGAAAACTATGTACAACAAACAGATAGCAGTGACTGAACCACCAAACAAACAAGAACTCACAGATTATTGGAAAAGTATCTGGTCAGAACCCAAACTACACAATAATAACACCCCCTGGATCAAAGCCGAAGAAGACAAACATAAACATGTGACAGAACAAGAAAATACCACATTAAATACACAAGAAATTACAGAAACTATCAAAACACACACACAACTGGAAATGTCCTGGAATAGACAATATACAAAACTTTTGGTACAAACAGTTTACCACCACACACGAAGCACTCACACACCAAATCAACAAAGCCATTCTACAACCACACACATTTCCCACTTTCCTCACACAAGGAATAACATACGTTAAACCCAAAAGCTCAGACACCACAAACCCGTCAAACTACCGACCTATCACCTGTCTTCCAACCCTATACAAGATCATCACAGCCACAATTTCGAAGAAAATAGAACAACACCTAACAGACAACAATATTCTCACAGAAGAGCAGAAGGGATGCAGAAAAATAGTCGAGGATGCAAAGAGCAGCTGATTATAGATAGCGTGATTATGGGACAAACCAGAAAAGAACACAGAAACCTTCACATCGGTTACATAGACTATAAAAAAGCCTTCGACTCCATACCCCACAGCTGGTTAATCAGGGCCCTAGAAATCTATAAAATCAACCAACACCTCAGGCAGTTTCTCGCGCAAATTATGAAAACATGGAAAAACCAAAATACGCCTAGAAACACAAACCGAACGGATCCAAACAGAAGAGCTGTACATCAGACGGGGTATATTTCAGGGAGACTCGCTCAGCGCTCTATGGTTTTGCCTCTGTCTCAATCCACTCTCAAATATACTAAACAGAACGGAGCATGGCTTCAATATCAGACACCAAAAAGTGAATCAACATAAAATAAACCACCTCCTATATATGGACGACATAAAACTCTACGCTGCCACACAAACACAGCTGAAAGAACTCCTCAAAATCACAAAATATTCACCTTAGATGTCAGTATGGAATTTGGTATAAGTAAATGCAAAGTGCTCCACATCAACAAAGGCCAATGGAAGTGCCACCATGAGACAGAAACCATCAACAATGAAATGCTCGATAACATGTTCGACAAAGAAACATACAAATATCTAGGCTTCCAACAAAGCACCAAACTCAACCACACTCACATCAAAACAGAGCTCAGAACCGAATTCAAAAACAGACTGACCAAACTTTTGCAAACAAAACTCAACTCTAAGAATCTCACTAAAGCCATCAACACGTTCGCTATACCTATACTCACATATTCATTTGGTATCATCAAATGGTCACAAACAGACATAGAAAATATTCACATTCTTATACGATCTCAATTCACCAAATACAGGAAATTACACCCCAACGCATGCAAAGAAAGACTTACCATCCAGAGGAAGGCAGGAGGAAGAGGAATTATAGACATCAGATCATTACACACAAAACAAATACAAACACTTAGGAAATTCTTTCACAGCAAGCAAACCAGCCTCCACACAGCGACAGTGAAAGCAGACAAAAACTACACACCTCTCGACTTAGCCGGGCAGACCACTCAGCAGACACACACAGTCACACCCAATTACAACAGGAAAAGATGAAAACGTGGTCAGAGAAAACACTCCACGGAAAACACAGATACAACATAGAACAAGACCACGTAAATAAAAAACAATCATACACCTGGTTACGGGATGGACAGCTATTCTCTGAGACTGAAGGATTCTTACTTGCCATCCAGGATAAAGTCATATTAACCAGAAACTACCAAAAGCATATCATCAAAGACCCGACTATTGCAGAGGACAGATGTAGGAAATGCCACCAGCAGAAAGAAACGATCGAACATATAACGAGCGGATGTAAAATATTGGCCGGAACGGAGTACACAGCCAGGCATGATTCAGCTGCCAAAGTGGTTCACCAAGCACTAGCCACAACATACAAACTCATAGAAAACACAGATCCCTACTACAAATACACGCCAACCTCCATACTTGAAAATGAAGATTACAAGCTCTACTGGGACATCGGTATCCATACAGATAAAACAGTCTCCGCCAGTAGACCCGATATTACTTTTCAGTGCAAAAAAGGAAAAGTCACCTATCTGATTGACATAGCTGTCCCCAACGACACAAACATCCAAGCGAAATACACAGAAAAAATTTCCAAATACACAGACCTTGCAACGGAAATAAAAAGGGTATGGAGACAAGAAAAAGTCATCATTGTCCCCCTCATTATATCAGCCACAGGCCTTACACCAATAACATTCACACCACATTTAGTGCAATTAGGACTCAACACAGACATACACAGAAACATTCAGAAGTCAGTGATTTTGAAAACGTGTAACATTGTCAGGTCATTCCTTAATACGGAATGGTAATAGCGTTTGTGCTGACTTGGTTTTGGCCCGTCAGCCAAACATAGAACCACATTGATCAAATGTGAGAGAAAGAAGAACTTTTTGTAATAATAATTTACGGTTCTTCAGAACAACAATACTTTTAAACTACAATAAGTTTTTTATCAATAATTATAAGATTGAAATTAAAAATTACAAATTAAAAATTAATAACTAAAAATTAGACTCAACAATACTAGTTCTTCTGGCCCAATTTTCTTTATTGGTTGCTTCGTTATTTCTTTTTCAAAGTTTTCCTGAATATCATCAATGAGCGGTTAAAACTATTCCTACTTCCTCAAATCTCAAGGGTACAGTCGGGCTTCATGCCTGGAAGAGGCACCCGCGAACAGATCCTCAACCTTCGTCAAGTCGTGAAAAAATCGAGAAAATTCAATTTAGAGACATATCTTTGCTTTATGGATTACTCGAAGGCATTTGACACTGTAAAGTGGAGCGCTACCTGGGAAGTTTTAGCACAGATGGGGACATCCTATCACTTAATTTGGCTTTTTTAAAATCTCTACGAACAAAACTCAGCCACCATCCGGGTGAATAATACTTTCTCGCAAGGCTTCAAACTCGAAGCGGGGGTTCATCAGGGATGCATCGTATCAGATATATTGTTCAATATATATAGTGAATACATCATGAGAGAGGTGTTTGACGACTGGCAGGGCGGCATAACAATAGGTGGTTCTAAAATAAATAATCTACGATATGCCGACGACACCGTAGTCTTGGCGGCCTCTAAAGAAGAACTCCATTATATCATGGATAGATTTAACATCGTCAGCAACAAATACGGGCTACAGTTGAATAAAACCAAGACGAAAGTGATGATCACTGACAGAGTCCGAAGCAATCAGCCTTACGTTAGAAACATTGCAGGGTATGAAACAGTCAGTCTCTTCAATTACCTCGGCTCAGTAATAACAAACAACAGCGGATGTGAAAATGAAATACGCAGATATCTCGCTATGGCCAGAACAGGGACCGCCAAGCCAACGAAAATATGGAGAGACAGTGACTTGACACAGAATACCAAATTACGACTCATCAACACACTAACATTCCCAATTGCTACATACGCAGCCACAACCCGGACCATTAAAAAAATGACTTGAAACGAATCAGCGCATTTGAAATGTGGGTATACAGAAGGATGCTCCTGATACCCTGGACAGCGCACCTCACAAATGCTTCCATCCTAGAAGAGCTCAACATCAAAACAATATTGAGATACTTTGGTCACATAGCAAGCGAGAGGGACACAGTAGAGCGGTTGATTGTGGAAGGTAACGTCGAGGGCAAAAGAACAAGAGAACGGTCTCCCACACGGTGGTCTGACCATATTAAAACAACAACTGGCCTCACATTCTCAGAAGCATCCCATCAAGCCCAAGACTGAGAAACATGGACTAAAATAGTGGCACAAATACCACGATATCACCACGTCTTTACGTAGGATGACGGATAGAGGAGGAGGATATATATAATATATTTATATATTTATATATATATATATATATATATATATATATATATATATATAAATAAATATATATAAATATATAAATATATATATATATATATATATATATATATATATATATATATATATATATATATATATATATATACATATATATATATATATATATATATATATATATATATATATATATATATATATATATATATATATATACTTTAACCCAGAACTTAGTAAAAAGAAATTATGTGATAAGAAAAGTTTTAGGATTTATAGAACTGGTAAAATTCCTCCTTTCTATTTTGGTGAAACAGCTTCTGTGAACTCAAGCGTCGTCTCTGCACTAAACTCTTCTCTAATTAATTACATATGTACATCTTTGGAACATAGGCTATAGCAATCAGGTCTAGGTAATAACCTTCAGAGGAGAACTTGTGCAGATAATGGAGAGGAACGAAGACAATGTAGTAACAGGGATGTCAAAGATACGGCCCGCGGGCCGCATCCGGCCCCCGGGACGTATCAATAAGGCCCGCGATCGCAATGTGTCACAGAAAGAAGAATCATGTTTTTTAGAGCCGTATATTATATACTATAGAATTAAATAATTCAGTACATTTTTTTTATTTGAATCTGGCCCGCCTACACATTCTAAATTTAATATATGGCCCTCTGCAAAATTGAGTTTGACACCTCTGAATGTAGTAGAAAACGTATGAAAATATGCATGTTAAAAATGTACGTCAGTAAAATGTGTAGTAGTAAAATCTGAAGCAGTAAAATGTACAGTAGTAAAATGTGCACCAGTAAAATGTGTAGTGTTAAAATTATTGATGAAAAACCCTGAAAAGATTGACGTTGTACCACCTCCAAGCTCAGGCTGTTCAAATAATTTTACCTTATCGATTTTGAAACTGTCCGCGGCGTTTGAAGCCTTACGACAGTTATAGAAAGCAACACGATATAAAGGACAGCTCATCTGGAACGACGAAATGGAAGAACAAAAAAGAAAAAAACAACAAGCCTATAACAAACAAAAGAAAACAACGACAAAATAACGTACAGACAAGAGCTAGCACAATTCAAATGAATGATCGTACGTACAGAACAAAAATGAAACTTGGGATCGGAAATGCAGAAAACTAGTTTCATACCTTGGAGAAACCAAATCATCAGAAGCTTGGAAGTTCATCAAATCACTAAGCGGACCAGGAAGGCTGCACAACTTCTGGTTAAAAAACTTACGACAGTGGACAAATGTCACATATACTGTACTATTTAGAGCAGTAATAGATAAAATCTGTTGAGCAAATGTAATCGTCAACGTCCTAAAAAGATAAAGCACACTATGAAGAAGGACATCGGCGAGAATGCCGTAATATCCGTCAACGTTGTCCGAGTGCCGAAATGTACATTTCACGGCACATTTTAGACAACGCGGTAGTGTTACCACAGACGTACCTAATTGCATTTCTGCAACAACTACTACCTAAGGACGTGGCCAGGCCAAATATCTGTACACCTATATAACATATATAAAATGCAACGTCTCTCTGTCTGTCTGTCTGTCTGCTTGTCTGTGTGCCTGTCTCTCTGTCTGTCTTCTGTCCGTTATGCGCTTATCACTGAAGAACCACTTATCTGATTTACGTACTTTTTTTTTAAAACATACATGTATTCTCTGCCAGGTTATAGGCTATATTTTGTTACGATAGGTAGCATAAGGAATGAGCAGTGACGATAATAGTGAATGAAGTCGGAAAAAAGTTTGCCGCTAGCGTGTTCCCTTGAAATACACAGCCTAAACCATTAAATACGGAACAATATTATGTAGCAGAGAATATCTATAATATATATATATATATATATATATATATATATATATATATATATATATATATATATATATAAATATATATATATTTTTTTTTTTTTTTTTTTTTATTGGTCTAGCACACGTGCTGCAGGGAAGTCCCCAAAGTGCTCCAGGAGCGGCACGAGTGCGGAAAAAGCGATTCACGTTGTTCTTGAATCGCTGTAAATTGTACTCGGTGGGAAACACAGCGCTGGGCAAATTATTCCAAAGGGATGACGTTCTCCATATAAAAGATTGCTTGAAAAGCGTCGTACGCGGAGTAACAAGCTGAACCTCATACGGATGCGAAGCACCAGCGCGACGTGTATTTCTAACATGCACCGCTTTGGGAGGAATTAAGCGGGCTACATCCTTCAAACACTTTCCATGAAAATACTTGTAGAACAGACTCAAGTCGCCAACCGTTCTTCGATGTTCCAGCGAATCAAGGCCGCCGGTCAATTCCGGGTCCCCAATCAGACGGACCGCTCTTCTCTGAACAGAATCCAACGAATGCAGTGTATGTTTGGGAGCGGAGCCCCAAACGTGGGAGCAGTATTCCATAGTTGGTCGAATTTGGGCTTTGTTAAGAATTAACAGTTGCTGTGGGGTGTAAAGCTTTCTGGTTCTAAATAATATTCCCAATTTTTGAGAAGCTCTCCTTGCTATGCCTGCAACATGTTCATGCCAAGACATATTTGCTCCCAATACAAAATAATATATATATATATATATATATATATATATATATATATATATATATATATATATATATATTTATATATATATATATATATATATATATATATATATATATATATATATATATATATTTATACATATATATATATATATATATATATATATATATATATATATATATATATATATATATATTTATATATTTATATATTTATATATATATATATATATATATATATATATATATATATATATATATATTTATATATATATATATATATATATATATATATATATATAATGCAATGTCTCTCTGTCTGTCTGTCGGTCGGTTAGTGCCCTTATCACTCGAGAACCACTTATCAGATTTACGTGTTTTTATTATAAATTTATACAAATGTTCTATATAATTTGATATAAGCCTAGATAAGGGGAGATAAGTAGAAATAATGGAAGATAAGCAGAGATAAGTCTAGATGATGGGAATTATGGTGAGATAATGGGAGTTAAGGAGAAATAATGGGAGATAAGGAGAAATATTGTGAGATAAGTCGAAATAAGTCGAAATAAGTCGAGATAAGTCGAGATAAGCCTAGATAAAATGAGATAATGGGATATAAGGGGAAATAATGGAAGATAAGCAGAGATAAGCTTAGATAATGGAAATTATGTAGAGATAATGGGATATAAGAAGAAATAATGGGAGGTAAGGGGAAATAATGGCAGATATTTTATTACGTTAGGTAACATAAGCAATAAGCAGTGACGATAGTAGTGAATCAAGTCTACGCGAGCGGAGCCGCGGGCACTGCTAGTACTTAATAAATTATAAAATAAGTATGCCGACCTGCCGGGATATAAACCCGAGACCTTCTGCCCCGTAAGCAGGTACTATGCCGCGGAGCTATAATTTTATAAAAAAAGAGATTATTGACAAGAAGAAGTTAATTATCGATTCTCTAAAAACCTAAAAATGCTTATACTTCTCGTAGCCTTATTTCAGCCCAAAAAGAAAATTTTAAAAGGCTTATTTAATTTTCTTCATTTTCCGTAATTGTACACATCATACGCACACACACATACATATACACATACATGGAAAACGCCACGGCGCGATTCCACCCACTCCCTCGTTACCCCTTACTTCTTATTAGTCCCTGTTTTCTTTTCTCGCATCCTCTATCTTGTTTCCTCACATTTTCTATCCTTGTCCACCAAATAAACGGCTAAGCGAGAGCCCAACTTCACGTATTAGATAGAAAGACTTTTTGCACGCAAGAATTCTTGCGTGCCGATAACTTTTTAGTGTTTAATATTCAATCACGTCGTGAACTATAGCCACTGAACTTCAATTCGGGAATCCTGTGAATTAGATTAAAAGAAAATTCCAGAACTTGGACCACTTGGACGTTAAAATTTGGATCAGCCTCTATTGCTCCATTCATGGTGGTACAAAAGTTTACTTGTCGTTCAAAATCACGGTCTTAAAGTTCTTGAATCTAAGTAAAACACAACACACACTAAAAAAAATTTGGAAGATAAAAACCATGCTCATAAAAATACATGCCAATGTGTAAAAAATTATCGTGATTAAAAGTAAAACAGATTAATGTCAAATATGATGATTCGGGCACTTGCAGGACTATTTTTAAATACTTGCAGTATCAGAACGGCTTAACTGATTTTAATGACTTATGTGGGGAATGCGGAACGGTCTCAAGCCCGGGTAAAGGAAGAGGGTTCCCAGATCAAGCTAGCAACCTACCTGGAATAAAAAACCAAGAACGCTCAAAGAATGAGAGCCCTGTCTCGGAATAGGACGGATTTAACGATGACGACACATGCAAGGACAAGGTTAAGAAATTGGAAAGGACGGGATGTAATGAGACTCGCAACTTGGAATATAAAATCTATAAATGGGAGAGACCAGGAAGTGGAAAAGAAAAATCAGAGAACACAAAACAGACATATGCGCCTTACAAGAAATAAAAAAGGAGGGGAAAGGACAAATGATATTAGGGGTATATATCCTGCTTTACAGTGGTGAAAGGGATGATACTTGTATTTTCTCGTGGTGCGATTAGCCGTAGATTGGGATGTGTTAGATAAGTCAGCTAGTTGACGGCTGCTGACCTGGGGATTATCTTCAACATGAAGTAAAATCTCCATTTCATTTTACTCACTGGTAGCATTCTGGTTTAGTACTTTCCGTTTCGAATACTCAACGCTACCATTACCATCAAACCGTTCCATTAAGCACTGAAAAGATTTTCTAGATGGTATACGTCTATTAGAGTACTTCGCTTCGTAAAGCCTACTGCCATATCAATTAATTCATTTTTAGGAAAATCCATAACTATTCCCTTTATACGTCACTTACTACAACAAATTAAACTATTTTTACTTGCTTAGTAGATATGTCAAAATTTGACAATGCCTACATTTTTGTTTTGTCTTGGCAACTATGATGTTATAGCGTAAGTGAATTAAAAATAAGGGTAAAAATGGAAAAATTCAAAATAAATCGAAAACTATTAGAAATAGGTATATGGCATACTTAATAAAAGTTGGAGGATTTTGTAAAATCTATCAGAAATAATAATAATATACAGGATGTGTCATTTAAAAATTTGAGATTTTTTCAATTTAAAATAGTCGAAATGTTACATCCTGTAGCATGTAACTCAAATCTTTTTACATATATCTTTTTTTCATCTCTAGAGAACGCTCGTACCAATTATGAGTATTCCACCTTCAGAAACAATGGTGCTACTGGCAATTTTTTACAAAACTGAAAACTAGTATTTTTTTAAAAAAATTGAAATATTAGAAAAACTATTAGGTTTAGGTATATAACATTATTAATGAAAAAGTTATAAAATTTGACGCAGAATTTAAAAATAAATTAGAAAATAGGATGTTCTATTTAAAAAATCATAAGTTATATCGGCCACACTTTTTTAAAGTACCCTGTATACTCAAAAATAATTTTAAACTGTGCACCTTAACATTCCCTAAAACTATTGTATTTAACATTTTTTTTTGTCATTCCCGAAACAAATGAGATAATGAACTTTACACTATCGTTAATTCACCCTGTACAAATGTTAGTTATTTTATCCATAAGTTTTTGTAGATCTTTTTGTTATTAGTGATAATTAATCTATCATCGGCGTATCTGATATTATTTATGTTAACGCCGTTGATGTTGATTCTTTCAGTGGTATTAGTGAGTGCTTCGTTGAATATCCTCCGAATAGAGGTTGAACAACATGAGCGATAGAATTCAACCCTGATGCACTCCCCGCTTGATTTAATTTCATCCGATAATTGATGTTCCAACCGTATTTCAGCTCTCTGATGCTTTTCGCATTACCAATTTGCAATATTTCACAAAAAAAAAATGTGTTTTTGCAGCACGTTTCACGACGTAAATAACAGGCATTGTCTTTGACATTTCATCGATGGTTCTGTAGTCTCTCAACTCACTGTGAAATTTTCCTCTCTCTCTCTCATTCCGACTTCCCAATGTTTATCTCAGCTGTGCCAATTACGGCGTTTAAAATTACGTAATCTAGTGATTAAGAAAAGTATTAGGTGTAATAATTATAGAAGTGATAAGGTATGGAGGGACATCGATAATAGAATCTTTTCAAGTTCTATGTGCCTTATAGAGAGTAAAATACCAACACCTTGAGTAAACGCCTCGATTAGGCTTATTTTTAAAAAGGGAAACAAATTGAAATTGGAGAAACATACACTCATCAACTTGTTATCGGTACTCTACAAAATACCCACTAAAATTATGACTGTAACATATCAGGTAGCTGTTATTTATCTGGGGGCACGGCAGTGCCTCCGCCAAGTCGAGCAGAAAGCACAGCCTTACCATCCTTTTCTCGAAGCCACTCACGGCACTTTCGACCCCCCTGTAACTTCGTTGTGGATAAAGCTAGAAGCCTGAATTTTCAGTGACCAAGAGGACATACTATACTAGCTATATTCCTAAATTACCTACTATTTATACCTTATATAGTTTACGAACTATCGCCAGTCGAAGTTCTTTAATTTTCTCACTGACACACTCACCGATTATCGAAATTCTAAGGTACTTCTAGCAGACACACAAACTTCAAATTTTGAATTTAGTTAGTGTTTAGCCTATAAAGGAAGGAAAAACTGAAACATCCCGAAATTTCAGTCCCGTTTTCTAAACTGTACAGTCACTTAAGCCAAAAAAGAGGGTCAACCTCGGAATGAGAGATAATAAGCTGTAAACTTGTATAAACCTTTATTTTGGTATTCTAAAAGTTGTCTTAAAAGTCTCATAAAATCTCGTGTCCGCGTCTTAAGATATTTAGGGTCAAAGGTCACAAAAATCGGTTTTTTTCGCAAATATCTCGCTTCCTATGGTTTCAATGATATTTGCATCTATTATGAAAATTATAGAGCATAAAATTCTCTACAAATCTTGTTCTAAACATTTTTTTATACGCTTAACCATTTTTGAGATAGAGCGCGGAGAGCGCGCAGCGCTCACCCATACATAGCATAATGAAAGGTCAACCGTGAGTCCCGGTAAATAATACGTCGTATAAAGTTAATTAATCACTAAAAAATCCATAATTATCAATAATTTGTATTATTTATTAATTAAAATATTATATTTAATAATATTTTTCATTTATCAAATATATTCGTTTAATAATACTTACCTACTTCGTGTAATTAAAAAATTGTTAAGGGAAATACTTTAAGTATATTTTTGATTATAAAAAAGTATGAAGATGTTGCTTTCATGACAGCAGGGCTAGAAGAGAATATAGTTATTAAAATAGGAGTAAAAGTCATGTTAAGACGAAATATTGACGTGAGTCTTGGTTTAGACAACGGTTCTATCGGTATAGTACAAGGATTCTAAGGTACTTCTAGCAGACACAAAAACTTCAAATTTTGAATTTAGTTAGTGTTTAGCCTATAAAGGAAGGAAAAACTGAAACATCTCGAAATTTCAGTCCCGTTTTCTAAATTGTACAGTCACTTAAGCCAAAAAAGAGGGTCAACCTCGGAATGAGAGATAATAAGCTGTAAACTTGTATAAACCTTTATTTTGGTATTCTAAAAGTTGTCTTAAAAGTCTCATAAAATCTCGTGTCCGCGTCTGAAGATATTCGCGGTCAAAAGTCACAAAAATCGGTTTTTTTTCGCAAATATCTCGCTTCCTATGGTTTCAATGATATTTGCATCGATTATAAAAATTATAGAGTATAAAATTCTCTACAAATCTTGTCTTAAACATTTTTTTATACGCTTAACCATTTTTGAGATAGAGCGCGGAGAGCGCACAGTGCTCAGCCATACATAGCATAATGCAAGGTCAACCGTGAGTCCCGGTAAATAATACGTCGTATAAAGTTAATTAATCACTAAAAAATCCATAATTATGAATAATTTTGTATTATTTATTAATTAAAATATTATATTTAATAATAGTTTTTATTTATCAAATATATTCGTTTAATAATACTTACCTACTTCGTGTAATTAAAAAATTGTTAAGTGAAATACTTTAAGTATATTTTAATTATAAAAAAGTATGAAGATGATGCTTTCATGACAGCAGGGCTAGAAGAGAATATAGTTATTAAAATAGGAGTAAAAGTCATGTTAAGACGAAATATACTATCGGTATAGTACTGATTGATCCTGAAAATACAAATAAAATAAAAAAAAATACATATTACATTTAATAATGAACATCTTTACGAGCTTGGTCCAGTCAAAACTAAATTTGAAATTATTAATAGAGCTTATGTTCCTCGCAAACAGTTTCCGATATGTATAGCATATGCTATTACCATACACAAAAATCTGGGGCTAAGTCTAAACAGTACACTGATGGCCATAGGTTCGTCAGTGTTCACATGCGGTTAAGCATACGTGAGTGACAAGTCTGGGCGGATTACATCTAATTAATGCCGACTTCGGTAGTATCAAAGCTCAGGAGACCGCAATCGTTGAATATAATCGACTTAGAAGCACTTATCGTCCAGACTTGTCAAAAATTGTTACATCATAGCCTTTGAGAAAAACCAATAGAGACAAGGAGTGGGCTTTAAGAAAATCCATAGCTGACGTACAAGAAATATTACCCGAGAAAAAAAAAGAGGACTACCTACAAAAAGAAATGAGATCCCATAAAAACATAAAATGTAAAAAAATACCAAGTCTCGCAACGCAGTCCTTCCACCACAAAAAGTTGTGAGATCTCATGTAAAACCAAGTCAGTTATTTTAGTTAGTATCTATGGAAGTACCTGTTCAACAACTCTGTCATAAATTGTTACCTAATTAGTTACCTACCAACATTTATAGTGACCGTATCAATATTATCTTTACTTCTATAATAAATATAATGACTTGGCAATCGCACGGCAACATAATCAAATAAGAATAATCTACTATTGCGATTGCTAAGTAAATCTAAACCGTGCACTTAAAAATAAAGTATTTTAAATAGTACGAGGCTGGTTTGAAAAGTCCGTGCAAAGTCCGAGAGATGGCACCACCGGCGCGTATCGAGGTCATGTTTAGTTAGTAGCATCTCTTGAATGAATGCACACCAAGTTTCAGCCATATTGGTCTATTTCTTTGTGTTTGGCATTCGTGTGAATCAAGGAAGTCGAGTGATTTTCAAGAAATGGACGAAAAAGAATTTCGTGTGGTGATTAAACATTACTTTATGAAAGGCAAAAACGCCTCAGGAGACTAAAGAGAAGCTTGATAAACATTATGGTGACTCTGCACCTTCGATTAGAACAGTTTATAAGTGGTTTCAAAATTTTCGGACTGGCCATAAGGGCACAAGTGACGCTGAACGTTCTGGACGGCCTGTGGAGATTACGACTCCAGAAATCATTGATTAAATCCATGATATGGTGATGGATGACAGAAGAGTTAAGGTGCGTGAGATTGCTAGTGCTGTGGGCATCTCGACTGAACGGGTACATAATATTTTGCATAAACATTTGGACATGAGAAAGCTATCCGCAAGATGGACGCCGCGATTGCTCACGCTTGACCAAAAACGGAATCGTGTGAAGTGTTGCAAGGATGGTTTGCAGCTGTTCCAGAAGAATCCGGAGGACTTTAAGCATCGTTTCGCCACTGTGGATGAAACATGGATACATTACTATACTCCTGAGACCAAACAACAATCTAAACAATGGGTTACCAAGGGGGAATCTGCACCAAAAAAGGCGAAGACCGTTCCTTCGGCCGGAAAGTTTATGGCGACTGTCTTTTGGGATTCGCAATGGATAATCCTCATCGACTATCTGGAAAAGGGTAAAACTATTACAGGTGAATATTATTCATCGTTATTGGACCGTTTAAAAACCGAGCTGCAAGAAAAACGCCCGCGATTGTCCCACAAGAAAGTCCTTTTCCATCACGACAACGCACCAGTACACACCTCAGCAGTTGTGGTCGCAAAATTAATGGAAATAGGATTCCAACTCGTTTCACATCCCCCCTATTCTCCAGACTTGGCTCCCTCGGACTACTATTTGTTCCCCAATTTGAAGAAATGGCTGGCGGGACAAAAATTTTATTCAAACGAGGAGGTGATTGCAGACACTAATGGATATTTTGCAGACTTGGACAAATCCTATTATTCGGAAGGGATCAACAAACTAGAACATCGTTGGACGAAGTGTATAAGCCTAAAAGGAGACTATGTCGAAAAATAAAAAAGGTTTACCCCAAACACATAAGTAGTTTTTATTTTTGCACGGACTTTTCAAACCCGCCTCGTACATACCAGACACACTCTTACCTACTAAAGAGTGAACCAGCACCATTATGTCCCATCTGCAATCAATCATTGACTGTCAAACACATATTTGAGGCAGCGCATTTTTCGCACAGAAGAAACAAACATAACATACCATCAAACATTAAACAAATTTTAAGCACTTTTCAATCAAATAAGCTGGGAATCATCAATTACTTAAAAGAATTAAATATCGTAAACTAAATTATTTTGGGCGCCAAATAACCATTGAAGTTGACGCGCCCTTACCCCTTAATATAAAAAAAAAATAAAAAATAAGTCTAAACAGTACACTGATGGCCATCGGTTCGTCAGTGTTCACATGCGGTTAAGCATACGTGGCATTTTGGAGAGTGACAAGTCTGGGCGGATTACATCTAATTAATGTCGACTTCGTTAGTATCAAAGCTCAGGAGACCGCAATCGTTGAATATAATCAACTTAGAAGCACTTATCGTCCAGACTTGTCAAAAATTGTTACATCATAGCCTTTGAGAAAAACCAATAGAGACAGGGAGTGGGCTTTAAGAAAATCCATAGCTGACGAACAAGAAATATTACCAGAGAAGAAAAAAAAAAGAGGACTACCTACAAAAAGAAATGAGATCCCATCAAAAACATAAAATGTAAAAAAATGCCAAGTCTCGCAACGCAATCCTTCCACCACAAAAAGTTGTGAGATCTCATGTAAAACCAAGTCAGTTATTTTAGTTAGTATTTATGGAAGCACCTGTTCAACAACTCTGTCATAAATTGTTACCTAATTAGTTACCTACCAACATTTATAGTGACCGTATCAATATTAGACATCTTTACTTCTATAATAAATATAATGACTTTGCAATCGCACGGCAACATATTCAAATAAGAATAATCTACTATTTCGACTGCTAAGGAAGTCTAAACAGTGCACTTAAGAATAAAGTATTTTTAAATAGTAGATTATTCTTAGGTGATGTGGTAGGTAACTAATTAGATAACAATTTATGACAGAGTTGTTGAACAGGTGCTTCCATAGATACTAACTCAAATAACTGACTTGGTTTTACATGAGATCTCACCACTTTTTGTGGTGGAAGGACTGCGTTGCGAGACTTGGCTTTTTTGACATTTTATATTTTTGATGGGATAATAGGTTTTCTTATGAATTAAGAACTATGAGCAGCAGGAAATTTTTAAAGAAAATATAGGAAAGTTCTTCTAAATATCCAATATACCATAATATGTGGATTCTTTTTTATGTGATTTCTCTTTTCTGTCCTATACTAACAATATCAGTCTTGATCTTTTATTAGTGTTCCATACGAAACACTTATGGGATCACTTCGGTGTCTGTCAGACCGGAAACTATTTGACATATAAAGATGAAATTTGGCGTAAATATACGAATTGATCCCATCCCATCAGAGCCGTGTAATTTTGAAAGTTAACTATTGACTTAGGGGATTAGTTTTGGGTGGTGCCATCGGTAAAAAAAAATTGGTACCATCGAGTGGGGTGTCGCGCAAACTTTTTTTTGAATTATTTTTTAAAAATGGCCATTATATAGATTAACGAACAAATTAGACAGTTATTAACCACGTGAACAAGCGAGATTAAGAAGGGGATACCGCACTTAGGACCATCTTCAAACAGTTAGATTACTAGTGGAAAAAGCAAATGAATACAAGGTCACCTTGTGGATAGCAATGGTTGACTACAAAAAAGCATTTGATTTGGTAGAGATACGGGCAGTTCTTAACGCCTTAAGTAAGAGCAGAGTCGACGAAAGATTCTCTTCTTGAATACATATACAAAAATGCCACTTCCCAAATAATGCTTGAAGAAAAAACCAATAAAACCAAAATTAAAAGAGGAATTAGACAAGGCTACTCGTTATCCTCAAAGCTGTTCACGTTGATTCTAAAACACATGTTCAAAGTGGGAAAATAAAGGAGTATTAATGGACGGTGGACGATTAAATCACTTAAGGTTCGCAGATGATGTCACTCTGATCGCCAGCACAAAAGAAGAATTACAAGAAATGTCTATAGAACTAGATAACAAGTCTCAAGATATAGGTCTAAAAAATCTTCACCAAAACCAAATATTTGAACAACGAAAGTGAAGATAACAGCCAGGAACTATTAATAGAAGGTGAAAGAATAGGAAAGGTGCAAACATTCATATATTTAGGACAAAAAATCGAAGTATAAAAAAACAGTTTAAAGACTGACTCGGATAGAAGAGTTTCGTTACCTTGGCCTGCATTTAAATTGGACATCCCAAAGATAATAAAAACCCGAGTATTGGATCAATAAGTACTGCCGGTATTAACATATGGCACTGAAACGTGGGCTTTAAATTGAAATATAAATATAATAAATAAACTCCAGGAAAATCCATGGAGCAATGGAGAGTAGAATGTTAAATATTATACTCCAAGATTGTATTCCTAACATCGACATTCGAAGAAGATCAAAAGTGACAGATGTAATGAAACGAATATGTGTATTAAGGTTGAATTGGGCGGGGTAAATCGCAAGGATGAATGATAACAGATGGATACGCCGTATAATTAAATGGAAGCCTAAAGAATACAAAAGATGCAGAGGTAGACCACAAACAAGATGGATAGACGACATAAAAAGATTAGCAGGATACGATTGGATGTAAAAAGCAAACAACAAAGCTCATTGGAGACATCTTGGGGAGGCTTACATCCGACTTTGGATGGACTAAGCTAATGATGATAATTAGGTGTACCTCCAATTAATTCGAGAGGTTTTTTTTATTATACCTTATATACTCCTTTCCTACCTTATTAATCGATTGTATATTTGACTATAAACAATTGAAAGTAATAAAAAAATTACACACTTTTCAGATATATAGAGTCCAAAAATCCTGAAATTAATGTATAATACGATATATACGAAGCAATCCCGTTATTTTCCCCTTAACCCTATTAACTCCCTATACATTCGACCATAACTGCTTGAAAAAATGAAAAAAAAAAAACATTTAATTTTGAAAAACCTCGACTTTAAGAATCCTGAAAAGGAAGTGTAACATGATATGTATTAAACAACTCCTGCAACAACATCCTCAGGCGAATCTCAGGCGAATCGCAGGCGAATATCCGCAGACAACAGGAGGTCGTTCAACTAAACAAAGACCTGAGGGAAATTTCTATCTTGGGGTAACAGTAACCAAGTGGAATTTAACGCTACAAAAACCCAGGCGGCAGTTTTTTTTTCTAAAAAAGTTAGCGTTGCTGAACCCGAGATAGTCATGTCAAGGCACTCTATTCCCCTAGCATCGTTACTCAATTTGTTGGGCGTTAATTTAGGAGCAAATATGTCCTGGCATGAACATGTACATAGCAAGGAGAGCTTCTCAAAAGTTGGGAATATTATATCGAACCAGAAAGCTTTACACTCCACAACAACTGTCAATTCTTTACAAAGCTCAAATAAGAACAACTATGGAATACTGCTCTCATGTTTGGGGTTCCGCTCCCAAACACACACCGCATTTATTGGATTCTGTTCAGAGAAGAGCTATTCGTCTGATTGGAGACCCGGAACTGTCCGGCGGCCTTGATTCGCTGGAAGATCGAAGAACGGTTGGCGACTTTAGCCTATTCTACAAGTATTTTCATAGAAAGTGTTCGAAGGATGTGGCCCGCTTAATTCCTCCCAGAGCGGTGCATGTTAGAAGTACACGTCGCGCTAATACTTTACATCCGTATGAGGTTCACCTTGTTACTCCACGTGCAACGCTTTTCAAGCAGTCTTTTATATGGTGAACATCATCTCTTTGGAATAATTTGCCCAAGGCTGTGTTTCCCACCCAGTACAATTTACAGCGATTCAAGAACAACGTCAATCGCTTTTCCTGCACACATGCCGCTCCTGGAGCTCTTTAGGGACTTCCCAGTAGCACGTGTGCTAGACCCATAAAAAAAAATCCCCCACCTTTATAATATGTTTGACTATAAATAAATTTATTTAAAATTTGTTCAACCTAACTAAAAACAACTCATATTGATATAGAAAATAAATAAAGGTTATTGACTTGCATCTCTCCCTTCCTTTCATGCGATAAAGTCTAAAAACTAAAGGTTCTATTCCTACTTCAAGTATTATATCTGTACCAACTTTCTAATCGATACCTTATATTGTTCAAGAGTTATTGTACCAACACTCTAATAGACAGACAGACAGACCAACGAGAGTGGGAGACTATGTTTTTCGTGGTCTAGTGACCCTGAAACATGAAGAAATGCGAAAGTCTCGGATGGTGATTTTTGCACGAATAAAACACAACAACAACCAAAAAAGTTTACTTTTGCCAGTGCTCCAATACTCCTAAAAATATCCTGTCGTGACCGTAGCAACGCGAATCCTCCCCATTTCCAGGCAGCGTTCTTTTGTGACACAAATGAGAATCTTTCTCGAGCTAATGTTAAATTATTCCGCTCACATTTAAAAATATAATGCATGCAGGAAGTCGAGGCTACGGCGAGGAGCAGAAAAAGAGGAGAGAAAAGACACTCTTTATTGATGTGAAAAACTGAGCCTGCGCCAGTGTGAAATTTATAATTTGTATTTCCGAGAAATTATATTATTCTATATGTGTTAGATGTACAGAAGTAATGGAATTGGAGCTATAGAGTCGCCTGGCAATAGAACATGCATTGAATATTGAAGATCCATTTGAGATTCGCAGTAGATGCAATGCAATTATTAACATGGAGACCAAGGGGACTAAGAGAATTGTGGAGACACCATAAGAGCGATGGCGAGACGACATCCGGAGAATTGCAGGAACGAACTAGACACAAGTTGCAATGGGTAGAAGGGCATGAAAGGTTTTGGAGGAGGTCTACTTTCACAGAGGCTGAGAAAGAAAGTAGATGCACACTTCCGTCAACTGACCTGAACATATTCTTTCGTATATATTTTTGGTATAAAATTTTGAATCATATTTTGAGCCAAAGAATCTTGTGTCGATATCTAGTAATTTTGGACAGTAGTTGTATCAGTTATATAACTGTGTGATGCATGAAAAATTAATAAAAAATTCTAGAAACAACAAATATAGACAAGAGAGATCTAACTGTTATTAAAAATCTGTACTGGAATCAATCAGTGGAAGTTAAAATTGGGCTGGAAAAGTCCGAAAGCATGAAAATAACACAAGATGTAAGACAGGGATGCATTCTCTCACCACTTTTGTTCGATCTTTATTCTGATGCTGTGTTTAATGAGGCCATCTATAAATCCATTGAAGGAATAACAGTTATTGGAAGTACACTGAACAACATACGGTATGTTCATGATACTGTTCTACTCAGTATATATCACCACTACACCAAACACTTTATTTTTGCATTCGACGCGCGTTTCGCTAACCACGTTAGCTTCATCAGGAGCGATGATTGACTAAAACTAAACTACAAATCTACCCTATTTATATTTAGCCTAACCCTTGAATTACTCAGGCGGAACTAATGACATAGGCAAGGCCATCAGTTCCGGTCAAGTAACCAGTAGACGGGACTATATGGAATAGGCCCTCTGTCTTTATTTAAACTACTTTTACATTTTATGATTTCCATATTTTCGTATGCGTTCAACAATCTCCTATCAGATACATTTTTTATTAATCTTAGATTATCTAATGTTACAGTATGATGAGCTTCAAGGGCATGTTCGGCAATGCTAGACTTTTCTGTTTTATTGTATTTTAAGTGTGCTAAGTGTTCTTTAAATCTTGTTTTAATTGACCTTTTAGTTTGCCCAACATACTTTTTGTCACAATCATTACAACTAATTTCATGAATTCCACTTTTCTCACAATTAGGAATCTTATCTTTGGGATTTCCTAAGATATTCCTCAAATTGTCTGATGACTTATAGACTAAGGTGGGGCCTACCTTATTAAATACCTTATTGAGTCCCTATATTTTGGATTATATGGTATGGAGACATACTTGGTGTTATTTTCTTCGCGTAAAAAAGGTGGTATTCTGAATATATTAGCTTATTTACTAAGTCATCGTCATAACCATTAACTCTAGTTATATTTCTAATACGATTCCTTTCTTTATTAAAGTTTACTCTATTCAGAGGGAAAGTGACCAAACGATGAACTAAAAAATGTAATGAGGCTAATTTGTGTTGTTTGAAACTCTAACTTTGACAAAGAAGACAATAAATAAGAAAAGAGTAAGTCAAGCGGCAATGGAGCGGTTAATGCTGGGTTTGTCTCTTCGAGATAAAGTCCCAAATAAAGAAATTAGGAACCGAACGAGAGTGATAGATGCAGTTGAGAAAGTTTTATCGTTGATATAGAATTGGGCCGGTCATCTCGACAGAACGCAAGATAACACATGGCCTAGGAAGGTGTTGGAATGGCGACCAAGACAGGAGGCGTGTAGGAATAGAGGAAGACCTTCCACTAGATGGACAGATGATCTGAGAAGAGTAGCGGGAAACTGGTTCCAAAAAACCCAAGACCGGTTTAACTATAGAAGATTACGGGAGGCTATGTCCAGCAGTGGACGCTAAAGGCTGATATATGATGATAATGCTGATAAATTTAAATAAATACCAGTTTTTTTAAATTTTGTTCTCGTAATAATGAATATTTAGATAATATTGCACGGAAAAATAGGTTAATTTGGTTCCATGATTTTCTATGTAGTCTTATATACACTTTTTACAGTGTACAATTGTACATCACAAACATATGATTTATATAAAACACCTCAACCGTTTTATCTCGATAATCTTATAGCTTCTTCATGTGTAAATATACATATTTCTTAAGGGCCTCTGCTGCGTTGATCCCTAATCCCAACTGTCCCCATTTTTGGACGGGAGCGGTGGTAATGGCCCGTGATATTTGAGTAAAGGCTCGCCCGTGGTCCGTGTCTTGTCCATTGTTTATATTGGACCAGCGTTAGATGTTATCAAGATGTGGGTTGTTGCTTATGTAAATTTTCAGTGGTTGTTTTTGGATATGTTGGGTATTTTGGGGATATCCATTTCAGTAGAATTATCCAAATAATATAAAATAAATTACAGGTTCATTCAGGGTGAGTTACATGCGCGCTTTGAATAAAAATTTACTTATATTCATTTGATTTCGTGCATTATATATATATATATATATATATATATATATATATATATATATATATATATACTCGTATATATATATAATATTATTTTACATGTTCTTGGATTTAGATGATTAAAACTATTCTTAGGTTTTGTTATATATTTATTGACGTTTCGACCTTCGGAAGAGGTCTTCTTCAAAATTTGCTGTAAAAGATGAATTAGGGGAATTAAATTTAGATAAGTAATTAATCTGTTTGTCGTGCATTTCCGGGTTAAAACATTTGTAGCTTTTCGCAGTTTTTAATTTAAAACACTTAACTGTATAAAATAATAAAGGCCTTACTTTAGAAAGTAGTACATTGTATTAGGGTATTAATATTAAAATCCCGTAAAAGTGAGATAATTAAATTGAAAGACCAAGAAGGAAACATAATCAATGACAAGAAGAATATCCAGAACAGAATTACAACTTTCTATCAAGACCTCTACAGTTAAAAAGTCCAAAATGTCGTAGCTGAAAAGGACAACTCGTCAACAGACAAAAAAAGTAATTAATGTCAACTCAGAAGAAATTCCTGAGATAGAAATGGATGAAGTTAGGAAAGCCTTACAACAGATGAAAAGTGGAAGAGCGGCTGGAGAGGATGATATTATACCTGAAATGCTAAAATGCGGAGGTGAAGCCCTAATAAATGAATTAAAAGATCTTTTTAATGAATGCCTCAAATGTGGAAATATACCAGAAGACGCCATAGTCATCTTAATATACAAAAAAGGTGACCCCGAAAACCTAGAAAACTACCGGCCAATTAGTTTACTTTCCCATGTTTGCAAGCTGTTCTCACGAATCATAACAAACAGACTGGAACACAAAATGGAATTATACCAACCGATAGAACAGGCTGGATTCAGATCAAGCTTCAGTACGATTGAGCACTTGCACACATTGAGAATACTAATCGAGAAGGCCACCGAATATAATATACCAATGTGGCTCACATTTGTAGATTTTCGTAAGGATTTCGACACAGTGGAAAAATGGGCGCTTATAAGAGCTCTTAGAAATGCTCGTATAGACCACAGATACATCGAACTGATAGCCAGAATATATGAACGAGCAACACTCAAAGTTATGGTAAACCAAGAACTGACAAACAAGGTCCCAGTGAACAGAGGAGTAAGGCAGGGCGATGTAATATCGCCTAAATTATTTACAATGATCTTAGAAGATGTATTCAAAGAACTGAATTGGGACGAAAATGCTGGCGATCGGCTAAACAACCTGAGATTCGCAGATGACATTGTAATTATAGCAAACAATAAGAATGAAATGATCCAGATGATCACAGATTTCCACCACCAAGCAAGAAGAGTGGGACTTGACATAAATTTCTCCAAGACAAAGTACATGAGTAACGAAGACAACAGTGATGAAAATATAGTGATTGAACATTCAACAATAGAAAAAGTAAACACATACATCTATCTGGGCCAAATAATAACGATAGGAAAGGAAAACTAGCAGCTTGAAATAGAAAGAAGGATACGTATGGGATGGGCAGCATATGGAAAATTGAAATATGTACTGAATATGAACATTCCTCAAAGATCAAAAACCCAAATTTATAATCAATGTATCTTACCAGCTACAACATATGGAGCCGAGACATGGATTTTAACTAAAAGAACAATAGAAAAACTACAAGTCCACCAACGAGCAATGGAAAGGAAGATGTTGAGTGTTACTTTGAAGGACAAGAAAACTAATAAATGGATTAGACAACAAACAAAGGTGGATGATATCACCAAACGGATAACATCTCTGAAATGGAGCTGGGCCGGCCATGTAGCGAGAGCGACGTATAAGTGGAGTAGCAAGATCACTAGGTGGAGACATGGGGTGAAAAGCGAAGCATAGGAAGACCCCAACAGAGATGGAGCGACGATCTGAAGAGAATCGGAGGGCTTAACTCATATCAGCAAGCACGACATAGAGAAAAATGGAAAGATTTGAGAGAGGCCTACACCCGACAGTGGGTAGAGAGCGACTGAAGGAAGAAGAAGATATATATATATATATATATATATATATATATATATATATATATATATATATATATATATATATGTATATATATATATATATATATACATATTTTTTTTTTCGTGTTCTTGGATTTAGATCATTAAAACTATTCTTTGGTTTTGTTATATATTTATTGACGTTTCGACTTTCAGAAGATGTCTTCTTCAAAATTTGCTGTAAAAGATGAATTAGAGGAATTAAATTTAGATAGGTAATTAATCTGTTGATCGTGCATTTCAGGGTTAAAACATTTGTGGCTTTTCGCAGTTTTTAATTTAAAACACTTAACTGCATAAAATAACTTACCTGTTGTATTGTATTGGGGTATTAATTTGAAAATACTGTCAAAAACACATTTTTACATTCTACAAACAATTTCTACAATTAAATTTAATAACTGCGAAGGAATATACGTCGGGCAAACCAGCTAATACCC
This sequence comes from Pachyrhynchus sulphureomaculatus, assembly GCA_019049505.1. Classification (NCBI taxonomy): domain Eukaryota; kingdom Metazoa; phylum Arthropoda; class Insecta; order Coleoptera; family Curculionidae; genus Pachyrhynchus; species Pachyrhynchus sulphureomaculatus. The sequence continues at coordinate 111,138,196 of CM032451.1, forward strand.
AGAAAATAGAATCAAGGGCCATAAGTATGACAAAAAAAAACAGTACAGCTCTTACAAATCATGAAATGAATAAAATTCATACCTTTGATTTCAAAAACATCAAAATTATCAAAACCGAAATAAATATCAAAAAAAGAGAAGTACTGGAATCCATACACATACAGATCACACCCACTGCAATCAACGAAAAAAAAATAGATGTAAACAACCTAAACCGTACCTACCTACCAGTCATATAAAATCTTTCACGTTAAGTGGTTGTATATATATATATATATATATATATATATATATATATATATATATATATATATATATATATATATATATATATATATATATATATACATATATATGTATATATATATATATATATATATATATATATATATATATATATATATATATATGTATATGTATATATGTGTGTGTGAAAAGTAGTAGTGCTTTTTAAGGTATTCCGTGTTAGCTTAACGTTCCTTAATGGACAGTTTCGCTGACGATAGATTCATGTCCATCTTTTTCAAAGCGTTGATCACTTAATGGCGATGAATGTCGAGATTGGCTCCAAGGGCCATGGTTTTGTGTGCTGAGGCGTGTTTTTATTGGTGGAGTGGTTCTGGCCGATGGGGGCTCGGCGTTGATTGCGCGTTTTCGGTTCTGCGGTTCTTTGTGAATTTTTTGTTGGAGGAGTAACATACGGTTAACTTGTTGTGTCTCTTGGTCTGACTTGATATTGAGATGGTTTCCAAGAGTTTGGTAAACGTTCCCTATTATGCCGGTTATTTAAGTTGTTAGGCCTCTTCGCTAATTCTGTGGCTTCCTTGATTATCCTAGTAGAGAGGTTTTCACTTTTTTGTAAGGTTCTGGTTTTTTTTAAAATTTATTTTGTGGCCGGTGTTGACTGCATGTTGTGCTAGGGAAGAGGTGGTGGATTTTTATTTTAGGCGTTTTTGTACTCCTCTCTTCTAGCGCTTATTTTCCTGTTTGTTTGGCCTATATACGAGAAGATGCAGTCCTGATACTGAATTTCATATATGATATGAAGTCTGTAATGTCTTTTGGTGTTGGTAGAATATCTTTAATTCTGTGACCTGTTGTATATTTTTTTTTATGGGTCTAGCACACGTACTGCAGGGAAGTCCCTAAAGCGCTACGGGAGCGAACGTGTGCGGAGGAAGTGATTCACGTTGTTCTTGAATCGCTGTAAATTGTACTCGGTGGGAAACACAGTCCTGGGCAAATTATTCCAAAGGGATGATGTTCTCCATATAACAGACTGCTTAAAAAGCGTTGTACGAGGAGAAACAAGCTGAATCTCATACGGATGTGAAGTATTAGACATGTACTTCTAACATGCACCGCTCTGGGAGGAATTAAGAGGGCCACATCCTTCGAACACTTTCCATGAAAATACTTGTAGAATAGGCTCAAGTTGCCAACCGTCCTTCGATGTTTCGGCGAATCAAGGCCGCCGGTCAGTTTCGGGTCTGCAATCAGACGAATAGCTCTTCTCTGAATAGAATTCAACAAATGCAGTGTATGTTTGAGAGCGGAGCCCCAAACATGGGAGCAGTATTCCATAGTTGGTCGAATTTGAGCTTTGTAAAGAATTAACAGTTGTTGTGGAGGGTAAAGCTTTCTGGTTCGAAATAATATTCCCAACTTTTGAGAAGCTCTCCCTGCTACGCCTGCAACATGTTCATGCCAAGACATATTTGTTCTCAAATTAACGCCCAACAAATTGAGTGACGATATTATAGGAATGGAGTGCCCCGACATAACTATGTCGGGTTCAGCAACGTTAACTTTCTTATAAAAAACTGCCGCCTGGGTTTTTATAGCGTTAAATTCCGCTTGATTACTGTCACCCCAAGATAGAATTTCTTTCAGGTCTTTGTTAAGTTGAATGACTTCCTGCTGCCTGCGGATATTCATCTGAGTAGCCGATGTCCGAGCGTTCAAAGTGAATGAAGAGATAAGCGTACTGTCATCTGCAAAGCTGTAGATTGGATTCTCGGTCTTTTCCAGCAGATCGGTAATGTAAATGAGAAAGAGAGTAGGAGACAGTCTGGAGCTTTGAGGTACATTGGCGTTGATAGTGAAGGTGTTAGAAAGAAATCCGTCGACTGCCACTCGTAAAGAACGCTCTCTGAGGAAACATGAGAGCCACAAACAGAACTTTTCAGACATACCATGAGAGCGAAGCTTAGCCAACAGCCCATCGTGCCAAACACGGTCGAATGCCTTGGATATGTTAAGAATAGTCTCGATTTGGTGTTTTCCTAGAAGTTTTCCTATTTTGTTCGTAATGCCTTTTGTATATGGGAAGAATGCTTTTGGAGTATACGTCTTTCGTTCCGGTTTTTGTTGTTTATTTAGAGCCCGCCGGATCATGTTTTTGATTATATCCATTTGAAACTAGAACGTTTCAAAGGAGCTTAGTTTGTTGTAGCAAATCTTCCTTGTCAGTTAGGGGTTGTGATCGGTGAGCTAAGGATTTGGCAACAGAGAATAGTTGAGTTGGGTGATGATGTAAGCTGGCATTTAGATATCTATTTTGTGTGTGTGTGTCGGTTTTTTATATATTGAGTAAGGCAAAGAACCCTCTGATTTTCCTTGAAGTAAGACATCTAGACATGGTAGTTATTCTGCTACTTCTCTTTTCATTGTGAATTTAATTTTTGGATCTATATTGTTGATGTGTTCCAGAAACTTGTTTAAAATGTTTTCACCGTGTTGCCATACCACAAATGTGTCATTCACGTAATGTGGCCATATTTTCGGTTTGTCTAGTGCTGGTGATAATGAGGAGCCCATGGGGGTGCTTTCTATTTCAAAAAACCACTATTACATATATATATATATATATATATATATATATATATATATATATATATATATATATATATATATACTACTTGGTGTGAAAAGTCCCGATACATTCCAAGAGGTGGCAAAGCAAACAAAAATACCGTATAATTTCCAGATAGTGTTAACTCTCAGAAGATTCGTGTAAAATTTTCATAACATTTTTCCGGTGCCACGCATTCTCATGATTAATCAAAAACAGCAACGTGTCAAAGATTCAGAATGCTGTTTGGGACTATTTTGACGAAGGTGTTTTTTGCGTCAATTGGTAACAATGAACGAAACATGGATCCACCACTACACGTCTGAATCCAACAGGTAGCCCGCAGAGGGGCTGGAACCTCATGAAAGCCAACCGAAGTGTTCAAAATAACAGTTGGAAAATACGATTATCTTGAGAAGGGAGGAATAATTATCCGAATTTCGAAATGTCTCGAGACTTTTCACCCCCTGTAGTATATCATATATATATATATATATACATATATATATATATATATATATATATATATATATATATATATACAGGGTGCCCCCATATGTATGGAATAATGATTCTACAGTATTTATTAATCAGTTTATCAAAAAAATGTTTAATAAAAGTTATAAGGTGTTATACGGCGTACATGTCGACGTTGATAATAAAATGTTTTGAACTGTCAGTTCGAAGAAAATACGCCATCTTGATTTTTTTAAAATGGAAGGCCCTATGTATTTTTGGGTCCTACTAAAAATTCTAGATATTATTTGTCTAACATACCATATGTCTAAATTGAACTGTTTTGGAATTATTGTCATTTGAAATTTAAAATCAAAAGAGACAAAAAAACTATTAATAAATACTCTAGGTTTGTTTCTAAGGCCACAACTTAAAATGTATATCGTTAACAGCGAGGCAATGACCTAATATGTCATAAACAGCTTGAATAGAGCTTTCCGATGGTGCTAATAGTTTTTATTTTTGTTGCTTTAGAATTTGTAAAACTTAAAACGAAATTTTTATTTGGATGATTTTAACGGGCATACATGCAAATTACAAATATTCAATAAAATATAGTATTTAAAAAAATCCTTGTGTATATATCATTATTATACCTTAAGTTTCAATATGAAAATAATTAAAAATACCCACATTGTCTGAGTTATTTAAAAATTGAGTTTTAAAATATGAAAATTTGCCTGCTGTAGTGCGCCGCCGGCAATTTTACTTGCAAAGCAATACGAAATGGTAAAAAAAGTCGGACGATTTTTTTTTAGTTACAGTTAAAAGTATGCTTGATATTAGAAAATCATTAAAACCTTAAATAAAATTCTTTTTGTTGTAATTTTACTCTTAAAAAAGTGTTCATGATAAACGTATTTTTTGCTTATTATTAATTATGCAACTTAAACTTAAAAAAAAAAATTATTAAAGGTGGGAAATGAAAGATAAAAGTGTAAGCTTAAGTGCAAAGTATTTATATTTCGGAAAATTATAACAAATAGATACTTATACTGCACTCTGTCAGCAACTTACTAAGACTATTCAAGCAGAGCGGCACAGCACGGCACAGCACGGCTGGCACTTATTACAGAAACGCACCTTTCTTGAGCTTACTGCTCGAAGGCAGGCAAGGACTAAAAATGTGTTCTCGTATTTGCTGAACCTAGCCCAGCTGATGAGCCGTGATACGGCGAAACGCGTCTTGGGATGGTTCAGCAAATACGAAGAACACTTTTGGTAACTTCTAAAAATACGATTCTTTTTTTTAGTTGTTATACCAATACTGCTATTTATATTTCATTTAAAGATCCAGGTACAAAGAAAACAATTATTGAAGACACAAAAATTTAAATTACGCGAAGAAATTAAATGAATTACGTACTCTCTGGCTGTCATCGGATTCTTAATCAGCACCCCGAGAAACTCCTTCATAGCCCATTTCAAAATATTTAACGGTATACAGAAACCTTAATTTAATCATAAATGAGGTTGGAAGCATGATTGCTACTACAACTGAACGGGTTAAACCAGCCCTTTTATTTTAAATATTTTTTTTAATTACGGTAAAACTAAAAAAAAATAATCAGTACACTATTTTTTTTGTCATATTCCCATTCTTTCCTGTAGTGCTAGTGGTTTTTCGATATCTTTTTTATTTTTCGAGATAAAGGGTCTTCCATTAAGAATTTGACAGCTTTTTTTTTTTGAAATAAAACGCAACCCATTTGAGACATTTCGAAAATTTTACTATCGGCTTGAAGTACAATCAAAACATTTATGTATGGAATTCGACTTCATTCATATGTCCACCACGGGCACGTTTGCAGCGGTCGATTCGTTGAACCCAATTTTCGATGACTCGGCCACACATTTCGACGGAAACGGCCGCTATCTCTCTTTCAATATTGGCTCTGAGCTCCTCTAACCACGCAGGCTTGTTAGCATAGACCAATGATTTAACGTACCCCCATAAAAGGAAGTCTAGAGGTGTTAAATCACATGATCTAGGCGGCCATTCGACGGGACCATTTCTCGATATAACACGTTCACCGAATTTAGATTGCAGTAAGTCGATTGTTACGCCCGCTGTGTGGCTTGTGGCGCCGTCTTGTTGAAACCACATATCATTAATGTCTAGCCTATGCAATTGATCAAAGAAATAACGTTGCAACATGCCTCTGTAGCGATCTCCATTGACTGTAACGTGACGGTTATTTTCATCAACGAAAAAGAACGGCCCAATGACACCACCGGCATGAAAACCGCACGAAACAATAATTTTTTTGTGGATGAAGTGATGTTTCTTCAAGCACATGAGGGTTTTCACCTGACCAATAACGCATATTCTGTTTGTTGACGAAGCCGTTTATCCAAAAATGCGCTTCATCACTAAAGATGATTTTGCGATGAAATTGGTCAGCTTCTTCCAACATTTCTAGAGCCCAATTCAAGAACGTACGTCGCTTCATATGATCGAGTGGCTTTAGTTCTTGAGTTAACTTTAACTTATAAGGGTGCAGGCCAAGATCCTTTCGCAAAATTCGCCATAGTGTGGTCTGAGCGATGCCCAATTCTTGAGAACGCCGTGAAATCGACTGTTTTGGTTCGTTTGAGATGGACGCTTGAACGGCAGCAATATTCTGGCCACTTCGACCAACCCGTTGTCTCACTGGCACGGGAACATCCAGCAGCGAATATCTTAACTCAAATTTTTTCACTAGACTATGAATTGCTTGTCTACTGGGACGAGAATTACGACCAAAAATTGGCGTTAACGCTCTTAAAGTTGCAGTCACCGACTCCAAATTTTTGTAGTAAATTTTAATTATTTGTAAACGTTATTCGTTCGTGTACTGCACCATGATGAAAATGTTGACTTTACTGAATGTTTTGACGTTGACAGCTCAGTAATTGGCTTAAGGGTGCGTTCACAGTGAAATTTCAAAGTTGTCAAGTCCCAAATAGAAGACCCTTTATTTGCGAAAAATCGAATTTTTCATTTTGTTTTCGATTTTGTAGGCTTAGTCAAAATGCAGCCTGTTAACATTTAATTAGAGCTTTTCGTCAAAATTTGCATCTGACGACCAGGTTATATATAGATTACATTATTTTATTTATTATAGATTTTCGACTCAAAAGAAACTGACAACATCGTAGTTAATGCCTTGTCCAAAGTTAAATTGAATTCGTCAAGTTTTCGTCTAGCTGACAACATTAATTTTAAGGAAAATTTGATATATAAGAAGATACGATCCTGGAAAACAACGACTTATCGATTCAAAGAAACTACTAAAGTTTCAGGTAGTAATCTTTCTTATTCCTCAATGGAAATAATTTGTGTTGTCAGTGGAAATAAATCTAGACTCGGAGACAAACGTTTCTGATCTTACCCAGATATTAAGTTCTCTCAGCCATTAATAAACTGTTATCGTATAGTATGAAAAAGATATTCAACAATGGATAAAGGCTTACGATTATTCAAAACGCAAAGTTTCTCGCGACGTAATTATGGCGATTTTAGAATTCCAAGTGGCAGATTTGAAAATGTTTGTGTAGATCTAGCTGAGGGCCTTTACCTTATGCCGAAGATTTCACATATATTATATGTGCATAGAGAAATTTAGCTTTTAGATCGTCTACAGCAGAGGTTCCCAACCTTTTTTGGACCACCGCCACTATGGGACAGAATCGTGCGTACCGTCTCAAAAATAGGTTTTGCGAATGTTCGATATTGAATATTTTGTTAATGCACATATCTAACTGAATGTCTAATACATATTATATAGAATTTAAAATAGATTATTTCTCATTTTTTCTTAATAAAACTTGACTTGCAAGTTGACACTCAAAATAATGTCGATTATGTAGAACAGAATTGCACCTGTTTACATGGTCATATTTTCATTATTTTCAATGCAAATAGGTAAGTGTGATATATGGTTAGAATGGTTATTAAGTACCTTATTTAAAAAGCATTTATGTAGACATTTATGTAAAAACTGGAGAGGTACACGATTGTTTTTGCAGTATCAAATATCCTAACCTTATTAGAAACTTTAAATAGACTTTTGACAGTTAGCGATGTATGCCGATGTCGTAATTTTGATACCATCACATAGAGCAGCTCATATAAAAGTTAAGGCAAAAAAAAAATTTGCCCGAATCTGCCCCCTTTTAAATGGAACGGAAAATACCTGATGGGGAGGGAAATGCAAAATATTTAAAAAAAAATTTTAAGATTTGATTCAGGAGATTTTTCGAAAAATAGATTACTTCTGACATTTTATTGTTAAATAATATTGTCTACTAGCGTCTATAGCGGACATAGGTAGGCAGGTAGATATGTAGGTAGATAGGTAGGTAGGTAGGTACAAGGCAGCTTTACCAGGTAATATCACTAGAACAGGTGACTATTGTTTACATTCCAGCAAGTTGTCAAAATTTTGTTTACAAACTACCGCATTAAACTACATACATACATAAAGTGGTTGTTTTTTGAGAGAAGCTCTCGTGATTTTTGACAATGTGGTGAATTTTCTACCAACAAAATACATGTGATTTTTTTTCAGCTTTGTTGCTATTGCCGAACTGCTACTACCTGGTAGAGCTGCCTGGGTAGGTAGAAACATTTTTTGTGTTTTATATATAAAGATAGATTACTACCTAAATTAAAGTTTAGGTAAGGTGGAAATACTGTTATTGGAAATCATATCATATCATATAAGAACGCGATAAATATGTGAATACCCGCAGATAATAATATTTTTCTCACGGAATTGAAGTATAAAAGTTATTGATTTAATTGTCATTTACCAGTACAGTAATACCCCGCTTTACGCGAGGGATACGTTCCGAAAAAAAAATCGCGTTAACTGAAATTCGCGTATATCGAGGTTTATGATTAAACATAGTCAAAATTTAATACAAAAAAATACAAATCATTTTAATCAATCACTTTAATTCTAAGAACACTTTATGCAATACATACTCTTATTTTTTACGGAAAAATACATCTATTGTCTTTTGGGTAACGTTTTGTTTACGTTCTTGTAAAATACGTTCATAACACCCAACACTGTTTTTAATTGTTTGACACACGGTCAAGACACGGTCATCATTATTGTCTATACTCTGCAATATGTCCAAACCTGAATAAATTTTTGAAAGTGCATTTTGTATTTCCCCTGAAGATAAAACTTTCTCTTCTACTTGTTCTTCCTCATCGTAGATAGGATTATTCTGTAACTCGATCAGATCTTCATTGCTAATAGGATCGTCGTGCGTTGCTACAAGTTCTACGAGATCTTCTACCGTGACATCTTCAAGTTCAGACCCCTCAATCATTGCAGCAATGTCTTCAAGCACTTGTCTCTGCATCTGGACAATTCTTCTAGGTGCTTCCACTACATCTGGCCAAAGATTACGCCACACCCCATTCATACAACTCATTTTAACTTCCTTCCAAGCCTCTTCTATGTTGTGAATAGACTTCATAATGTTGTATGACTTCCACCACTCTCGCATAGACTGTCTTCCTTCCCCGTCAGTTTCATGAATTAGTTGGCTAAAAGTGCGGCGATGGTAATAAGCTTTGAAGTTTGCTATTGCTCCCTGGTCCATAGGTTGTAATATTGACGTAGTGTTTGGTGGAAGGAACTTTACGTACACTTTTAAGTCTCTGGGCGTATCAAGTGAGGTTGGATGTCCTGGGGCATTGTCTAAGAGTAATATAACTTTAGGTTCAAGCCCATTTCTGTCACAGTATGATTTGACTGATGGGCAAAAACTATTAGAATACCATTCTTGAAAAATTTCCCGTGTAACCCACGCCTTTCTGTTTGATCGCCACACAACTGGTAGACTTGTCTTGTCTGTGCCTCGCATTGCACGGGGTGTTTCTGAATGGTACACTAGTAAAGGTTTCAGTTTGAAATCACCAGTGGCATTACCACCCAGCAGAAGTGTTAGTCGATCTTTCGCAGCTTTGAAACCACTGGCTTGACGTTCTTCCTTAGAAATGAATGTTCGAGATGGCATTTTTTTCCAGTAAAGTGCGGTCTCATCAACATTGAAGATGAGACAAGCAGGAATTTTCTCTCGTCTAACGAAGTCTTGAAACTTGTCTGGAAACTCAGCTGCAGCTTGAATGTCCGCGCTGGCCGCCTCGCCTGTTATGTGGATATTGTGAAGATTAGAACGCTGCTTGAACCGATGGAACCAGCCTCTGCTGGCAGCAAAAGTCGGAGTGGCACTCCCTTCTCCTTCTTTTGTTTTCAGCATCTCATACAAAGATTTTGCTTTTGTGCATATGAGATCTTGACTTAGTGGTGTGTTCTTCTTATTCAAATCTTCGATCCAGACTGACAGTAATTTCTCCATTCTTTCTAAGATAGATGATCTCGAACGAGAAAGTTTTGTTGCACTTATAGGTGTTGAACCTTCGCTGGAGATTTTAATTTTTTCCCGATTTTTATAAATCGTTTCTCACAGTCGATTCTGAGAGTCCAAAATCTCTCCCAACAATTGTTGCTTTGCCTCCATTTTCCATTCTTCTTAACACTTTCATCTTCAATTCCAAAGTGACGCTTTTACGCTCTTTTTTCTTTACAGGCGGCATTTTTAACGTAGGGTTAAATTATGTATGTATGTATCTCCAATAAATATTAAAACAAAACTGCCAGCCGACCGAACTAACATTACGGAACAAATGAACACACGAAACGAACGAGGAAATCCCCATAGAACAAAGTCGAAGGACAGGGAATTCCCAATTCTTCAAAGAGAATATTCAGAGAAAGCGGGGATCCCCCGCGACCATAGAGAAGTTAATGACTACATGAGCGCGAAATTTGAAATTCGCGTTATAGTGAAACCGCGCGTAACGGGGTCGCGCTAAGCGGGGTATTACTGTACTTTATTGTGCTTCGACATAGAGTCTTCACCAACCTCGGTAAAAACAATATTTGCGAAGTACCTATACAACAAAATGAGTGAATTTGTTGTGCCTCGACGAGTATTATGCGAATTTTTCATTGACCATGGGACAAAAAGAGAAGATATTCAAAAATACTTAGAAGAACACCATCATCTGTCGTCTTCAAAAAGTGAATTAGTTGTGAAAAGTATTCAAAAATCGCTTATATCAGCTTTTAACGATCGCTGGACCACATCTAACCGAACTAAAGAACGTTTCTTTAATAAAAATACAACGTGGTTAGACGGTGAATTTAAGGTACAGTTCGACGAAATACCAATGGATATCAAACCTACAACATCTGGAGAACGTGGACGTCGATCAAAGTCTTATGAAGATCTGTCAGAGAAATCGAAAAAAAGGAAGAATATGGAGTCAATTCAAGAATATGGACTCGAGAATATACATAACGCATACGTCCAAGGATTGCGGTCTGAAGGAGAATTGGAAGAAGCTTTTGTTGTTGCAATGATGCGGAATTGTGATAGAGATGAAAAAAAGATCATAAAGGAAAAATTGTTGCATGAAACTCGCAATGCAACATATCTTACGGCGGATGAAGCTTTAGGTCCTTTTGCTGATTTAGATCTTTCAAAATCACAATACGGATTACTTCGAGCAAGTCTGATTAACAAAAACTTCGATATATTGCCGTCATATAATATATTAACAAACGCAAAAAAACTGTGTTATCCTTTACCCTCCGGCATTGAAATAACCGATACAGGCGCTAAAGTAAATCTACAAGATTTACTGGATCACACTACTGCCCGTATCTTAAAAATTGAAAATATTTACAACCCAACAAGAAGAAATCTTAAATTGTTTACCAAATGGGGATGTAATGGTTCATCCGGACAAAGTGAATATAAACAAATTTTAACAGATGAAAGTAACTTGGTCTCAGATGCAAACTTATTTATAGCGTCTTTGGTACCAATAAAGCTGATTGATACAGAAACAAAAAAGGTTCTTTGGCAAAATCCGGCTTGCTCTTCTATTCGATATTGCCGACCAATTCTGATGGAATTTGCAAAAGAAACGCCCGAGAAAACCCGTTCGGTGGTCGGTGATATTCGGGGTCAAATTAATAATTTGAAAATTTCTGAGATACACATGGGGGACAAGCTAACTGAAATAAGTCACGAGCTGTTCTTAACTATGGTGGATGGAAAAATTACACAAGTTCTAACTGACACAAGTTCTGGAGCTGTGTACGGTATGTGGGGCTAAACCAAGCGATATGAATAATTTGGAGAAGATTGAATCAAAGCCAGATAATATGAATGCTTACGAGTACGGTTTGTCGACGTTGCATGCATGGATTAGGTGCATGGAGTTAGTTTTACATATTTCATATAATCTTTCGTTTTAAAAAATGGGCTGCGAGAACTCCGGAAGATAAAAAAAGTAGAGAAGACAAGAAAAAACTTGTACAAAGTCTATTTCGAAGCCGAATGGGATTGCATGTTGATAAACCCCGGCAAGGAAGTGGAAATAGCAATGACGGCAATACAGCTCGACGTTTTTTTGAGAACTACTACTGCTCTTCAGAAATAACAGGAGTTAATGAGGATCTTATTAAAACGTTTTATGTTATTCTTCAGACTTTGGCATGCGGTATTGCTGTAAATCCAGAAAAATTTGGTGAATATACTCGCGCTACTGCACAATTGTACGTTACACAATATATGTGGTATAACATGCCTTCTTCAGTACATAAGATCTTAATACATGGGGAAAGTATAATTAGACATTTTGCTGTTCTGCCTATTGGTAATTTATCTGAGGATGCCCAAGAAACTCGTAATAAAGATTACAAAAATATCAGATTATGTCACGCTAGAAAGTGCTCTAGGTTCGCAACGAATGAAGACGTATTTCATGGTCTTTTATTTACATCAGACCCATACATATCAAGTATCAGAAAACCATCAGTCACTGTTGCCAAGGAACTGTTAAACGAAGCCAAGAACCTCTTAGATATTTAAATTGTAGTTTGTATATCAATTTTTTTTTTTCTATTTTATGTAGTGGAATAATAGATATTTGTCATTTATTATATGCTATTTTCATATGTAATATTAACAAAAATACGAAATAATAGTGTATATGATTAAACTGTATAATTATCATTCAATAAGTTAAGTAAACTATGTTTTTGTATGAAAAAGTGTCATTTTTATTTTTTGTATTATTTTTTTTTATATGTTATAAATAAAATAATTCTCGCAAAAAAAAGAAAAGCGACGTCCTCCCTCCGATTTTCATAAATTTTCAATAGAGTTATCTAAAAATCAATATTTTGGACGGACAAAATATCCGTCCGATTTCCGAAATTTTTTTATGTGTTCAGCCTGTTGACAAATTCTTTCAAAAAGAAGAAAGAATTTTGAAAATCGGTTTATAAATGGCCGAGATATTCAAAAATTAATTTTTCGGACGGACATTTTGTCCGTCCGATTTCCAAAAAAATTTTATGGGACCTAACTGCAAGCAATACCTTTCAAACAAAAAAAGAATTTTTAAAATCGGTTCACAAATGGAGGAGTAATATTGGAATAAACATTAAAAAAAAAAAAAAAAAAAAAAAAAAAAGGAACAAAAAAATACACACGTGAAGTCGGTTAAAAATTAACAACGAATGTACCATTATTTGATAGTATATACATTAGAGATACTACGTACCAAATTTCAGCTATTTACTTCAATCAACGACAAAGTTACAGATTTTTGAGACGGTACGCACGATTCTGTCCCATATTGCACCGCCCCCTTTAAAAGAAAAAAAAATCCAAATCCAAAAAATCCTATTAAATACTAAAATATTGTTGCATATTATCTATACCTATTTTATTTGTCTATCTATCTATTAAGAATGACAAAGTAGAAATTAATTAAAATGACCATCAAATGTAGTCAAAAATTGTTTATTAAAAATTTAAAAATAAACACAAAAATAATAAGAAATAATAAAACAATTAATGAGATGGTTGAGACTGGTGGAGTTTTAACAATTTGTTAATGTCATGTTCTAATTTCAGTCGCAAATTGTCGCATTCAGTGATGTGCAGTCTGTTCCTTTTCTTAGACAGTAAAATAGCTACTGCATTGACCCACGCTCAGCCAAATACGATAAAGGAAAAGCAATTAAAAATGTCTGTACTCTTGCCCACAATCCAGGGTAGAGAGTTGGTATTGATTTTTGAACTCTTGGTATCCATTTACGAATTTTACTTTTAGTTCCTCGTTAGTTGTGAGTTCTACGAGTTCCTCTTCTAAATTTGACTATTCTGTATTTACGAAGGGACCTAAAACCCAACTCGGTATATTCATGTTTAAAATATCCTGGAATCATTCCGTAAAATTAGTATGAAGAACGTCCAAGTATTGGTAGTAAGTAAGTAAATCTTCCTGTTTTGCAGACTGCTGATAATGTAAGAAAGTGGCTGTATACACCTTTACCTAGATTTCGTTTGCACAGAAGAAGTTTTCCCACAAAAACAGCAATGACGTTTTTTGTTTTAATTAAATTCAACTCATCACCTTGAAGTTGTAAATTGATAAGCGATGCCATTTTTGGATGTAATCAGGTTTTTGCGCAGTTTTTCGTCTCTGTTTTGAAGGAAGTCCAGTGCTGGGTCAAATAGATTGAAAAAACGATTCCGACAAATACCTTTTGAGAGCCGACGAACTTCTGTGTGCAGCAGCAAGCGATTGTAACCTTCATAATTTTCACTAAAAAGTTGGCCAATCATGCAATGGATTGAATGGAATCTTATTGACTGCTCTAATAACATAATGAAGCGACGTATGCAGGCATTCAATCAGACTTTTTGCAACCAGATGCTGACGAGGAATAACACAATGCACAGCGAGTACATTTGGTACTGCTTGTTTCAAATGCGTTATGAAAGCCTTATGACGCCCCGTCATTGCTGGAGCACCATTAGTAGCAGCTGACAAAATATTAAGAAAAGAATTTCTTTCTCTTGAAAGAACTTGTTCATGGTATTAAATATGGATTCACACTTTGTATCGGTTTCCATATTTTTAGCAAGTAACAACTCAATTTTTTTTCTTTTATGAATCGAAAGTATGATAAAAGTAGTGCCGTTATTTGGTAGAGTTGATTCATCGAGTTGAATGGAAAATTTGCTAGTTTTTAAGTAATCTCATCATTATATTTCAATGTCTTTAGCCATTTTATCTATTCTTCTTTGCACCGAATTATTACTCAGAGGAATTTTTCAGATGATATCTGACTGTGTCTTATAATGAAGAACAGTTTTTATTACCTCTTTGATGGCCGGTAAGATTAATTCCTCGCCAATTGTGTGAGGTTTTCCCACTTTTGCGATTAATGAAATATTATATAGGGCTCGTAGTTCATCATCTTCTTGTTTAGAAGACGACGCAAAAAGGTTTGATATAGTTGGCTGTTTTAAATATTTCTTTTCCAGTCCTTGAAAATAGGATAAATCTTTGTCCTTTTTTCAAATGCTCTTGTAGTCTAGAAGGTTTCATGACTTTATTTGTAAAAACTTTTTGGCAAATTAAACATATAGGTAAAGATTGGTTTGTAGGAGAGTGCGCAAATCCATATTTCAAATTCTCAATACTGTACTGCCGACATTTCCTCTTAGAATCAGATATTTTGAAAAACAAAATTTGCCACTGTTTAAATAAATTAACTTTTCAACAGATTTATAGATAGTTATAAAAAATAATGGCTATAATGACTTCTATCATTTTCATTCACGAACATGGATTATCAGCGAAGCACAAAAATACAATACAAAATTGGAATATCAAGAGAGATATTACTTTTGGGTGATCTAAATGGAAGAATAGGAAGGAAAGAACACGATAAAGTGGTAGGAAAATATGGCGAAGAAGTTACTAACGACAACGGAAGAAGAATTATAGAGATATGTGAATAAAACAACCTTACAATATTAAACGGACACTACCAGCATAGGGATATTCATAAATATACGTGGAGACAAACAACAAGAGATTTAAAAAGTATTATCGACTATATGATAATACGTCAGAGATCTAGATTAAACTTTCTAGATGTAAGAGTCCGTGAAAGGAAAGATAACCTCACGAAGAACACGGGAAAGCAAACTGGAAGATACAAGTACAGAGCACACAACAAGTGAAAGAACAATAAGATATAATACAGACAGCTTACAAAATGAAAGTATCAGAAATCTATACAAGAGTAGACTGGACCAAAAAATACAACGGACGGGATTTGTTAATATAGAAGAAGAATATAAGTATATAAAGGAATGCCTACACGCAGCCGCACTGGAAACATTAGGGTACCAAGAGAAAAGGGAAAAACAGCAAAAACTATATTGGTCGGATGAAGAAATTAAATACGAAATTGAAGAAACGCGGAAAAGCTATCACAAATACTTAAGTTCAAAGAGCACAAACGACAAAGTAAAATACAAAGAATCCCAAGCTAGAGTACGCAAAATGATTAGTGACAAAAAGAACAACCAATGGAAAAGACATGCTCAAGACTCAACACTTACATAGGAGGAAGAAAAAGCCCAGAAAGCTGGAGACTTCTTAAAAATATGAGAACAGAACGGAAAAGAGAAATCTTCTCACCAATAACACCAGGAAAATGGAACCAATATTTTACAAATATGCTAACAGAAAATAGACCAGAGTTCAAAAATACCCAACATGGAAACCCAAATATAGTTATACGAGGATCCCCAATAAGGATAACAACATCAGAAGTTAAAGAAGTATGTAAAACGCTAAAAAATGATAGAGCTCCAGGACCAGGAAACATCCCAGGAGAGATAGTAAAATACGGAACTGAAAAGCTATTTAGCGCTTTAAGGAACTTATTCCAAAGATGCATTAACACATCAGAAGTACCTGAGGAATGGAAAATATCATACATATCAACAATTCATAAGAAAGGAGACAAAAATAATTGCGATAACTATAGGGGAATAACGGTTACAGGATCTATTAGCAGAATATACGGAAATATACTTAAAAATAGAATAGAAACGGAATAGGCGGACGTAGAAGCTGAAGAACAGGCAGGCTTTAGAGCAGGAAGATCCACAATAGACCATCTCTTCTCACTGACACAAATCCTAGAAAAGAAAACCGCATTTGATCAGGAAGTCCATGTCTTGTTTGTTGATTTAAAAAAGGCCTACGACAGCGTGCCCCTAATGAGATTGTGGGAAACACTACAACAGAGTAATGTAAGCACCGAAATAATTAAAGCCCTAAAATCCTTATACCAAGACGCAAGAAGTAGTGTGAAAACCAAATATGGTATAACAACAGGGTTCCCGGTCACAAAGTGTCTCAAACAGGGCTGCTGTATATCCCTAACGCTATTTAAAATCTATTTGGAGAGTGCACTGAAGAACTGGAAAAGGAAATGCAGCAGTATGGGATTACCACTGGATGACGATACTACATTGTACACGCTATCATTCGCAGATGACCAGGTAGTAGCCGCTCAGGACATCGATGATATGGAATACATGACACGAAAACTTATGGAGGAATATGAAAAATGGGGCCTAGAAATCAATATTAAAAAGACCGAGTACATGTGCGTCGGAGAACAACAGCAGGACTTGAAACTGGCCACAGGACACACCATCAAACACTGTGCTAATTATAAGTATTTGGAAACGAGAATATCTAGGGACGGAACACTGGAAGAAGCAATATTCGAGAGGAATATCCAAGGAAGAAAAGCGATTGCAATGCTTAATAGTATACTATGGGATAAAAACATAACCATTGAAAATAAGAAGAGAATTTACAACTTAATAGTGAAAAGTATAATAACTTACAGCTCCCAGGTGTGGCCATTAAAGGAAAGAACAGAAAAAATACTAAAAGCTACAGAAATGGATTTCTGGAGACGAGCAGCCAGAAAATCCAGAAAAGACCGCATACCAAATGACACGATAAGGCGAGCTTTAGAAATAAAGCACGATATAGTGGTCGAAATCAGAACGCAACAGTTGGTATGGTACGGACATGTACAGAGAATGTCACAAGACCGACTATCTAAAAAGATTTTAAATTGGAACCCTCAGGGAAAAAGAAAGCGAGGAAGACCACGCCAAAGCTGGAGAGCAGGAGTCAACAAGGAAGTACTAGAGAGAGATCTGGAGGTGGAGGGATGGAGAAACCGGGAGGAGTGGAAATTAGGCATCGGAAGACGGAAGACGTTATAAAACCGATTGATATATATATATATATATATATATATATATATATATATATATATATATATATATATATATATATATATATACACAAAAATACTAAGACATTCCTAAAGCTATCCCTGCCTTTTATAGATTAGATTTCCCGCACGCATCAACTTGTATGCCTTTGCCTGTTTGCGATGTCACTGCACTTGTTCTGTAAACAAGTCACTACAAGCTCCCATATTTTTGTAGAAACATGCTTGATTGCGTGAATCGCGTCTTTGGTTACCAACTTGCAAAGACTTGTCATCGACAATACTAAACCGAATTAGATACACGTATACCTAATGCTAATTTAAATTTTCTAATACTTATTTACGCGACGCAATAAGATAAAAATTTTAGATAGCTAGATAAAATATGTCTGTCTTAATGCCCCCCCCCCCATACTGGATCCGCTACCGCCCTCATGAAAGGCCCCAGTGCTTACTGGGGGCGGTACCCCCCGGTTGGGAACTTATGGTCTACAGTTATTTAGAAACTTGTTAGCATATGGATTTTTAGGTATACAGTAACGGCAAGCCTCGGTTTGAACAGGAATGCAAAGAAGCCGTTGTTTCTAAATATTTTCCCTAGCGAGGTGACATTTTTGTTGGAGCTTGGAACAGATGCCAACATATCATCGACAAAACTAAGGAGGCACAATATTAAAGAATTAAAACAAACTTCTCGTCTCAACAATTCCTGGCCTTTTTGGTTGGGCGCTAAACCCATTAGTCAAAATTTCACTAAATCCACTATACCACTGCTTATACAGCCAGATAATACTACTATTGCAACAACGCTCTCTCTCTTTCTCTCTTTGCCTCCCTCTCTCCACTGCCCCTCTCCCTCCCTCCCTCTTCCTCTCCCTCCCTCCGCATTCTTGATAAAAAAGCAGGACTTAAAAATATTCTTTAGAGTCGCTACTGTGTTTATGTTTACTGTGTCTGACCTAATTTGAATCTTTTCGAATAATTTAAAATTTTTATTTCTAGAAAAAATAATAACGCAAATGTATTTACTGCGAACGTAAAAACCCAAATCTTTTTACATGATAAAACAGCTACAAATACAAAATCTATACTCTCCGTGCTTTCCGTATTTGCAATGGAAATAAGAAATTCGATTCCATAGTCAATCTCAAAGAGAAGATATGATAACCCTGACTGGTGGGTCAACAGCAGCAAGTGGATATTAAAAGGATATAACACCCTTTACAATGGAGATCCTTTTCACCGGATCGGGCTGCCGAAACGGATCCATCAAGGACCTTGTCCTTTGAAGTCGTCCTGCACGACGGCACGCCTCGTTGGAATCTAGTTTTAATATATTCTTGATCGGCAAAGGCGCACTTTACATATACAATAGATAGATTGCAGATAAGAGTAATTTGATGGTAAAGTGAATTATTATTGTGAAGCATTATTATAAGTAATTTTAATTTTGCTGAAATATAATGTGAACGATATCAAATTGATTTAAAACGTGATTTTGGTAAATATTTTTTTTTTTGTAGAATAAAGACATTTGAACATGCTTTAATTAAAAATAATTATCCAGGAGAATTTTTAAATAAATGTTCTGGAAATTTTGAACTGTCATAAAAGGGAGACAAGAAAAATAAAGATCAAATAAATGTTGTCATACCACCAATGTTAGGCCTATGAAATAAAATAAAAATAATAGAAGATAATAGGGTAGTAGCTGAGTTCTCGGAAAGCATACGAGAGTGAATCAAAAAGTCTTGTAAAAAACGAGGTAAATAACATTTTGTAGCAAAAACGAAAAATTATGTTTTATTATAATCTCGAATACATTTAGTCCAGTGAGACTTCACTTTCTTTATTCTCTCAGAAGAACTATTTCACATAATACTCGTTTAAAGCATAGATAACCTCTTTATTAGATGAAAATTCCCCCCCTCAAACCAATTTTTGGGGTTAGAAAGCAAAAAAAAGTTACTTAGGGCCAAATTTGGGGAATAATAATGGGGAACTACTAAGACCAGCTCAAATTCAAATTCAGATAGCTCTTTATTATTACTAAGTTAATTGATACAAAGGTTGGCTTACATTCTAGATACTATTACAATTGCTGTTAAGCATATTCATCAGCTGTTTGCCTTGAAGCTGACTGGTGTTCTGCCTTTTGGTAGACCGTTCCTCATGTACACAAAAATATCAATTAGTCATTTCCGAATGATGTTCTTTAATGATTTTTATGATTTTGATTCTTTGGGAAAGGGTTTTTCTTTATTTTATGTAGATTTTTGCTTCAGTCTGCTGGGAAAATCTTTTCAAAAACCCAGCTTGATATTGTCAGTTATTATTTACGCTAGACTTAATGGTTAATATTTTTATCTCATTTTCTCTCTCGTACATACATCTGGTATATACCGGGTGACACAGCCAACATGTAAAACACTGTAATTTTTTTATTTTCAAAGTTACATATTTGCATTTTTAAATACCAGAATGGGTCATTATGAGGCTTTTTTATCACTTATTTTTCACTACTTCCGATTTGACCGAAAGTGACTGCAACTTTCTTATTTTTAATGGAACTTAGACTCGCGAAAATGACACGATAAATGAATAGTCTTAAATTCTTTCCAAAGTGAGATAAAAAGAACAAAAACTATTGCTAGTATATCCGTCATGGCCGCCTAAGTCTAAGAGTTTAAATCAGTTTTTGCCGGTCACCTGTCTAACAAATGGCACCTTGTGATACATCGTTTGCAAGAGAATTTCAAAGCGAATTGAAATTGATAAAAAATATACAGGGTTCTATTAAAAATAAGAAAGTTGCAATCACTTCCGGTCAAACCGGAAGTAGTTAAAAATATCTCTTAAGTGATAAAAAAGCCATTCTGGTGTCTAAAAATGCAAATATGTAACTTTCAAAATAAAAAAATACAGGTTGTTACATGTTGGCTGTCTCACCCGGTATATATATATACATATATATATATATATATATATATATATATATATATATATATATATATATATATATATATATATATAAATATATATATATATATATATATATATATATATATATATATATATATATATATATATATATATATATATATATATATATATATATATGGTTTTTATCTATAGTTGATAAGGAAGGTAATATACGAGGATGGATTGAAAAGTTCGTGGCCTCACCAAAAAAATAATTATATTATTTTTATTATAGTACCCTCAATAAGTGCATACTTTCTTTGTTTGTCACAGTGTAAAATTTTGTTGCTGTAGAGAAGAATTTGTGGTTTTTAGGAGAGAACGAGTTTAGTGAGACCAAGTGCAGCGTTTTTGAAAAAATGGAAAAACTGAACAACGAGCGGCCATCAAGTACTTGTTTAAAAAAAAATAAACACCAAAGGAGATCCACGATGATATGAAAACAACACAAGGGGAATCTGCTTCGTCATATACCACTGTGAAAAAATGGGTTGCAGAATTTAAATGTGGACAAGAGAGCATCGAAGATGACTCTCGCTCCGGCCGGCCCACGACGTCTACGACTGAAGAAAACATCGGCTAAGTGTGTGATTTCATATTGAAAGACCGTAGATTAACTCTCAGGGAGATTGCAGACACTATAGGCATCTCGTATGAACGAACACAAAACATCATTGCCAACAAACTCGAATTTTAAAAGGTTTCCGCTAGGTGGGTCCCCAGATTGCTTTCAGTTGAACAAAAACGAATTCGACTCACGATTTCTTGCGACTGTTTGGATATGTTTGAGGCTGATCCGCAAGATTTCTTAACAGGTTTGTGACAATGGACGAAACCTGGGTTCACCACTATACTCCAGAGTCAAAACAACAATCCAAGCAGTTGAAAAAATCTGATGAATCGACCCCAAAGAAAGCGAAGGCAATTCTGTCCGCTGGAAAAGTGATGGCGTCAGTTTTTTGGGATGCTAAAGGTATTATTATGATGAACTACCTTCCGATAGGCGAAACAATAAACTATTGCACCCTTCTGCGTCATTTAGGTCAAGAAATTAAAGAGAAACGCCTAGGATTACTGAGAAAGAAAGTTTTGTTCCATCAGGACAACGTTTGCGTTCACACGTCTGTTGAGTCCATGGCTCAAATTCGTGATTATGGTTTTGAATTGCTTCCCCACCCGGCTAATTCTCCTGATTTGGCACCTTCGGACTTTCATCTGTTTCCAAACCTAAAAAACACCTCGGTGGCCAGAAATTATCATCAAATGAAGAAGTCGAAGCTGCAGTTAACTAGTATTTTGAAGATCTTGAGGAATCTTTTTTTCAAAGAGGTGTGGAAGCTTTGGAAAGCAGGTGGAAGAAATGCATAAAGCTAGGTGGAGATTACGTCGAAAAATAAAAATATTTTTGTACGTATTTTATTTTGTTTTCTTGGCTAGGCTCCGAACTTTCCAATCCATTCTCGTACTATACATTGACAAAATTTATTTTACCCTGTCAGCTCTAGTCCACTACCTAACCTCATTTTTTATTTTTAGCCGTTTTATTTGAAAACAGCAAGTTTTACAGTAACACTGATAAAATTAATCTTATTATTTCATAATGGCTAGTAAGTTAAGACATTGTGTTAACGAACCTGATAAGTTTTGTTACATTTGTGGTGAATATATTTTGAAAGATCAGCGAAAATTGGTAACAGATACTGTGACCCGTTCTTATTTTGCTTATTTCAGTATAGAAATTCGCAATCAAGATAAAGCGCGGGTGCCTCATAGTGTATGTAAAATGTGCGTTGAACATTTGCGACAATGGAAGAAAGGTACATGTAAATCTCTGAAATTTGGATTACCCATGATTTGGAAAGAACAAAAAAATCATCACAACGACTGTTATTTCTGTATGACAAATATAGTGGGCATCAGTAAAACCAATCGTCATAAATGGAAATATCTGAATATTTCTTCAGCCAGAAGACCAATACCCCATTCAGAAAACGTTCCAGTACCAGTTTTTCATCAGGTACCACAATTTCAGGATTAGTAAATTTAAAAACCCAGTGCTTCTCAAGGAAGTGAATATTGTGCAGAAACATCGAATCCTAATTTAATTTCACTCTAAAAAAACCGGTCAAGTGCAAGTTAAACTTGCGCAATTAGTGTTCCGTACGTTGATTGCTTTTAAAATAAAAAAAATTTGTTACAGAGGTATAAAATGATCAGTGACTTCACAAAATACACCCCAAATGAGTTTTCAACAAAGTTTGTTTCCAATCTTTACTGAAATCTGATGACCTTGAAATTTTTGTTTTTTTTTATATACCATATAAATTATTAAAGGTAATGCACTCGTGATAATTTTCGTTCAATCTACACCCCGTGGAGAATATTCCAGAATTTTTTCAAAATTTTTTGATAAGTACTTTTCGAGATAATGCCCGGGACAGCGATTTTTCGCGAATTTTTAAAAATAATACAAAGAAAAGTGCGCGCAAGTATAATATTATATATATATATTTTACTCGTGTTTTCACAAGCTTTCATTTGACACCACACTCGATGACCTAGTAAAAAAAATTTTTTTTTCACTTCCGACTTCACCCCCCAAAACTAACCCCTTAAGTCAAAATTTAATTCTCAAAACTATATGGCTCTGATGAGGCCATCAATTCCTATATTATTACCAAATTTTACCTTTCTATGTCAAATAGTTTCGGGAGAAAATCGGGTGTGACAGACAGACAGACAGACAGACAGACAGACAGACAGACAGACAGACAGACAGACACCGAAGTGATCTTATAAGTGTTCCGTACGGAACACTAAAAATCACTTAAAAAACAATTTCTTCATGTAGAATGTTAAAATAAGGCCATATTTTTGTAAAAATATTATCTCATTAACTAGAGCTGATATAAAAAAAAAAACAGTAACATTTTTGACATCACCTTATCAGACTGAAAATCAGGTTTAAAATCCTAGATACCAAAATGTGTGTAGTACAGTGTAATCTAAGATTAATTAAAGATGTTTCTGATGGGAGATTGAACACAAACATGGAAATTATAAAATGTACTATTCCTTGTAGTCCCCTCTACTGGTTACTTGACCAGAATTGATGGCCTTGCCGATGTAATTAGTTACGCTTGAGTAATTCAGATGTTAGGCTAAGTATAAATAAGGTATATAGTTTAGCTTTAGTCAATCATCGCTCCTGATCAAGCTAACACGATTAGCGAAACGCGCGTCGAGTGCAAAAATAAAGTGTTTGGTGTAGTGGTGATATATATTGAGTAGTGTCATTGTGCTAAAGATTCCACATTCCCAACATAGTAGTATTACATAGATTATAGAATGGTTGCGCACAATTTAAATATTTTATTAATACTTTCTTGTTTTGTTACGAAAACCCTCCCTACGTCTATGTTTACATATAGTATGTCCACATCTCCTTAGACGATACATCGCTGTTTAACGTTCGACAGAAGCTATGTGTTAAATTAAACTTTTCGGGAATATATTAAAGGCCCTGGAATGTTTGCGAACAACATAAAGCGGACAGAGAGAAGGAGAAAAAATATAGAGTTCTTCTTTTAATTTAAATTTTTTGAATATATCGACATATGTTTCTAAACTTGCTGTAATGTAATATATAAGTTATAATATAATATAAAGTAAAGGCAACACGATTTCTTTACTTCTAGTGCTAAAGGAAGCATTGTGTTGATGACAAATCGCTTTCCAATGCTTTTGCATTAAATTAAACTAAAACGTTAAACTATCGATGAAACCAAGGAGGTATACAATCAAAGGATTAAAGATAAATTTCTTGCTTGCCCCCACAATTCCAGATCTTTTTGGTCAGTCTCTAAGGACATTAGTCATAATTTCGCTAAATCCACTGTAACACCATTCACACTCCCAAATAATACTATTGCAACAACACCTGCGGAGAAAGTCAACTTGTTAGCTGAACTTTCCGCTTTCCCTTCTACTGTTGATTTCCAAAGAACGATCCACTGTCCCCATAGTGCAGTCAAGGATGCCCGATATTGTCTTTACATAGCGTATCATAAACGTATTTCAATGGAGCTAGATATCAAAAAAGCTTCTGGCGCTGGCTGATGGGACCCCAGTCTCCATACTGTCTCCTGCTCATTCTGGCAACCCATAGGCGAAGGGGTATATGTGCAAATTAGCCAAACGTTATGGTAAGAGAGATATAGTTTTTTAAAGAATTTTAAGTTTTGAATAAATTAGATGTATAAAACCATTAATATTATTATTATCAGTCTCGGTGTGCCAACCATAAAGGCATACATGAGGCAAACTCGAATGAAGTTCCTGGCCAAGGCGTCCCAGCATCCAATTATCAGGGACAGCTCCCTAAACCTCTCCCATGCTCGCAACCAGTTCGCAAGACCCTCAGACCCTCTCTCGGACGAAGACGGTGGCCCTCCCAACCCACCATGACAGAAGAATGTAAAAACGAGGTTAAGTTAGCATAGGTCCTAGATTAAGTTAGGTTAGGTCATAATCATGTTAAAAAACACATTTCCTAGACTAGGAACACTATTGTAAATACTTAGGTTAAGTTAGAATAAGTATACTTTCTCGCCATGTTAGAACAGTGTTCATTTAATAGAAGTAAGAGACAATGCCTTTCTTGTAAGTCAATAAAGAAAATGAACCAAAAAAGCTTCTGGCGCTGGCCGATGGGACCCCAGTCTCCATACTGTTTTCTGCTTATTCTGGCAGGCCACAGGCGTGGAGGTGTATGTGCAAATTAGCCAAACGTTATAGTAGGGGAGATATTGTAAGTCCCATGGAGTCTGTTCTATTGGTTCATCTGAAGACCATTCTTACAAGACTGTCAATCCGGGACTAAAAAATGTGTAAACTGCACCAAAGTTTCAAAAGATGAGAATCGTAATGCTGACTTTCATCACAGTTCATTAGATCGGCTTCGTCCTATTTTTCTTAAAATGATGGAAATTGAAAATAAAAAGATTGACTATTTGTGTGAATCTCAAGAGTTAGTGAAATGAATGGGGAAAATAATTCATCAGTCTTTAGTGTAGCTCATTTAAATTTAAGATCTATATTTACTGGATTTGATGAATTTGTAGATATTGTAGCGACAAATAGTTTTGATGTTGTGGCGGTCAGTGAGACATGGCTAAATGTGAACGTGACGGATGATGCGGTGCGAATGAACGGCTATAACTTTTATAGATGCGATCGAATAGATGGCGGGGGTGGAGGTGTGGGAGTATATGTCAGGGATTCCTTGCAGAGCGAGCTGTTCCCCTTGCAGATGCCGCAGCGGGTAGATGGTCTTGAGAGCCTTTGGGTAAGGATAAGAGTTAAATTTAAATCATTTTGTGTGGTAGGTGTAATATATCGCACCAAAAACAATATTCTAGACTCTGTTAATTTTCTTGGCCAGGTTCTCCCTGAGGTTTTGGCATTGTATGGACGTGTTATAGTTCTGGGTGATTTAAATATTAACATGAGGCCGGATTGTTTACCTAATCCTATGTCAGACTATATGACACCCTTGGTTTTGCCCAAGTCATCAATGAGCCAACCAGAGTTACTCAAAAAACTTCAACATTGTTTGATCCTATTTTTGTTATGGATGAGGAGTATGTTGTCTCAGTGGGCACTTTAGACGCGGAAAATATAAGAGATCATAAATTAACATATTGTAAATTAAATATTTTCGCAAAATTATTCCGACAAAAATTCATAACTTACAGAGATTTTAAGCAGTTTAATGAGGATAATTTTTATACTGACCTACAGCGCATATCATGGGATGACATTTATTATATTGAGGATATTGAGGACAAGGTCAGATTTATTAATTTTCATTTATCAGGCGTGTTTAAGGACCATTGTCCTCTCAGAACGGTAAGAGTAAACAAGCCTCCAGCTCCCTGGCTAACACCTGCTTTGAAAGCGTTAATGATAGAAAGAGACCGAGCACTAGCTCAGTTTAAGAGAAATAAAACTCAGGAGAGTCATCAATATTACAAAGA
Organism: Pachyrhynchus sulphureomaculatus; assembly: GCA_019049505.1. Lineage (NCBI taxonomy): Eukaryota > Metazoa > Arthropoda > Insecta > Coleoptera > Curculionidae > Pachyrhynchus > Pachyrhynchus sulphureomaculatus. Next base: position 111,164,802 of record CM032451.1, read on the forward strand.
AATGAGAAATCTCACCCTTGAATATTTAGAGACACAAAAGAATGCAAAATCATTATGAAAGGGACTTGAGCAATGCAATGTTCACACGGGTTCAAAAGATACCCCTCGTCTGCCTGCGCATTTGGCCAATGTGAATGATATAAATGAATACTTTTTGAGCGTTTTCCGAAAGTCTGATAACTGTGCTGGTAAAATATATTATTACAGTAACAATAAGAGGAATTTAGATCTGAACTTTAATTTCCTAATGGAAACCCCTGAGTCAATTTGCAGGCATGTTAATAGTATAAAGTCCAATGCTGCTGGAAATGATGGTTTGACACTTTTTATGCTTAAACTTAGTTTACCTGTTATCTTATATCATCTAACCCATATTGTTAATTGTTGCCTGGAGAGTGGGTATTTTCCGGAGAGCTGGAAAGAGTCTATTGTGTGCCCTATTGCTAAAGTTAAAAATCCTTTAACCGTCAGAGATTTGCGTCCAATTAGTTTGTTACCAGTTATGTCAAAAGTCTTGGAGAGGGCAGTACATACACAGGTCTCAGAATATCTCTTGACTAATGAGTTTGCTCCCCTTGCATCAATCTGGCTTCCGGAGGGGTCATAGCACATCAACGGCTTTATTGAGTTTAACGGATAGCATAATCAGAGCTATTGATAAAATATGGCTGTTATATCGGTCTCGCTGGATTATTCGAAAGCCTTTGATGTGCTGGATCATAACCTACTTTGTGCTAAACTGCACTATCTGGGCTTCGCTGATCACTCCGTACAATTTTTCTATAGCTATTTGTCGGGTAGACGGCAGAGGGTGCGAATGAATGATGTTTGTTCAACTGCTGGTAAAATTATCTCCGGAGTGCCCCAGGGTTCAATACTGGGACCTCTTCTGTTTGTTATATATACTTTTGATATATTCCAAACTGCTGTATATTCATCGGTTCAGTCGTATGCTGATGACAGACAGTTGCTTCATTTCTTTGAACCATCGGATCCTGAGTCTTCAGCAGAAAATTTAAATGAAGATCTCATGGCTTTGTCAGTTTACTCGGATGAACATAATTTGAGGCTAAATCCAGACAAGACTCAAGTTTTATTGTTTTGCAAGGAAAATCGGCGACCAACCTTAAGCATGGCTTTGAGACTGAGGCTGGCTGATCAGGATTTGCTGTTTTCTGATTGTGCCAAAAATTTGGGTCTTTGCATTGATACACATCTCAGATTCAGGGAACATGTTAGGGTGCTCCTACAAAAAAGTTATGCGAAAATGAAGGTTTTATATGCAAATCGTTTTATTCTGAATTTTTAAGATGAGGAAAAAATTATGTGAATCTTTGTCTTGTCTTCATTTCATTATTGTAGTATTGTGTACTATCCTTGCTTGGATGCGCATTCAAGGAGACGATTGCAGTATGTACAGAACGTCTGCTGTAGCCTGTAGCTCCATTTGAGAAAATATGATCATATATCTTTAAAAATAAATGAGTTAAAATGGTTAAATTTTGCTAATACTGTGCAATTGCACTTCGTAATATTCTTAATGAGGCTCTTAGGAACTTCAGTCCCGATTTATTTAAGGAGAAGCTAGTATCCCGAAATTTGGTACATGATAGGTATATTAGACGGCCTGATCGCTTGACTATGCCTCAGCATCGCACTGCCTTGTTTCAGTGCAGTTTTACATATAATGCACTATTGGCTGACTTCGTCGATTATATAGAGAAGAGCTGTTAAATAAGCAGAGTTCTCAGACGTAGTTTATTTGTATTTCGATGTATCTTCTCGATTATTGATTTTACTATGTTAGTATGTAATTGTTGCTTCATTTTTGTTTGTAATGTGTTGTGTGTTGAAGAGGTTAGATGTAAGAGTAACCGATGGTTAAATCTCGCCTCTTCTACTACACAATGTGTGTGGGTAATATGTACTCACATCACATGTAATTAACATCTTAATAAAGACGATATTTATTTATTTATTTATATCGTTTTTTAAAGGATTTTAAATTTTGAATAATTTTTTATTAGAAGTATAGAACCATTAATATTATTATTATCAATCTCTATTAATTATTTTTTTCTCATAATAATATTGACTCCCAACCTTATTATTAAGTTACAATTTGGTGCGAACAAAAATTGCTGGTAATAGTACACAAAAACATTTTATATGATTTTGTAACATTATATTTTTTATGTTTGTCTTTGTGAACACCTTGTCCTTTGGTGTGAGAGAGTAGGTGCTATCGATTTAAAAGGTTGGTAAGTATGTCTTTTTAAAAGTTAAATACAAGCTATTTTCATCATCATCATTATCATTAGCTTATCCCATCCATAGTCTGATGTAAGCCTCCTCAAGTTGTCTTCACTGAGCTTTGTTGTTTGCTTTTTTGCATCCAATGTGTCCCGCTAATGTTTTTATGTCGTTCGTCCATCTTGTCTGGTCTACCTTTTATGTTCCTTAGGTCTCTATTCAACCATACGGCGTGTCCATGTGTTTTCATTTAACCTTGATCTTCTGCGTATCTCAATGTTAGGAATACGATCTTGGAATCTGATATTTAGCATTCTTCTCTCCATTGCTCTTTGGGTTACTGCAAGTTATATATATTATACTTTTTTATTTAAAGCCTCCATTTTAGTACCGTATTGATCGAACATTTTGGGTTTTATTCTATTTGGGATGTCCAATTTAAGTGTGGATTGTAACCTTCCGAATGCAGACCGAGCTAACGAGACTCTTCTATCCAAGTCAGCCTTTAAATTCTTTTTGATATTTCGATTTGTTGTCCCAAATATATGAATATTTGTATATTCCCTATTCTTTTACCTTTTATTAATAGTTCCTGGCTGTTATCTTCAGTTTCGTTGTTCAAATATTTGGTTTTGATGAAATTAACTTTTAGATCTATTTCTCGAGAGTTGTTATTTAATTCCATAAACATTTTTTGTAATTCTTCTCTTGTGTTGGCGCTCAGAGTGATATCATCTGCGAACCTTAAGTGATTTAGTAGTTTAGGTTATTAGTATTCCTATTTTTACGTCTAATAATTGTCTCTACCTAGCAGAGAAATAGGAAACGCTAGGCTTCGCAAATGTTGTTTTTGTTTTAACAACTAAACAATTAAACAAAAGATTGTAGTTAAAATAAACGATCATTTATTAAAATCCTTAAAATTCTGGCTGATTGTGTTAAAAATTATTATAGCGGAAAGTTTTTATTATTATTTTTTTTTCAGTCAGACTTCAAGATTAAAATAATTAATTAATGTATATAACTCGTTGATATTATAACATAATTTATAATCAAATACTCTATTAACCACCCCTTGATTCAGATTAATTCGTCCCAGATGTCTCTGAGATGGCCAAGTAAGCCCCTTGAAATATCATGTCATAAATAACTTGATAAACCCGGTATTCTCATTTGGGTCATCGAACAAATCCTCTAAAAAATTGGTCAATGTGGTTTAAAGGTTAGACATATACGAAAAAATAATTTTTTCCTTTCTAGCTCGTAAGCTTTGCTCTTGGATTTAATGTGTGTGTCAAGGTCATTCTGCTGCGCCACTAAGAGGAGCCGCATAGCCTCTGGCAGTTATTGTCCCGTTTGAAATCATTACGAGCGACATCTGAAAGCATTTGGTCAGGAATAATGGTTTTTAAAACCAGACGACTGTGAATAATTGTGTGGTGCTTCCTAGTGGCGCAGCAAAAAGGTCCACGTGGGGAACTTTTAAGGTTTTGGCGGTTTTACATCAGATGCTAAGGCAATTTGTTGCTCTGAAGTTCTAGTTTGATGGTTAATTGACGACACGCGTGGCGGCCGGTGGTTTCGTGGCGTAGTAATTTGCTTGCGGTGCAGAAGGTCTCTCGGGTTCCAGTCTCGACAGGTCGGTATACATAAGATATAAAATTAAATGACCGGCTAAGTGCAAGTCGGACTTGCGCCATTAGTGTTCCGTACGTTGATTGCTTTTGTAATAAAAAATTTTGTTACGAAAATATAAAATGATCAGTGACTTCACACTGAAAATTGATGGCCTTGAAATTTTTGTTTTTTATATACCAGATCAATTATTGAAGGTAATGCAGAATTTTTTCAAAATTTTTCGAGGTAAGGGGGGTGAGCGATTTTTCGCAATTTTTTAAAAATAATGCAACGAAAAGTGTGCACAAGTACTACATTATATATATTTTTGAACTCGTGTTTTTACAAGCTTTCATTTGTCATCCCCACTCGATGATCTGGTAATAATTTTTTCTTTTTCACTCCTAATTTCATTCCCCAAAACTAACCCCTTAACTCAAAATGTAACTTTCAAGACTATACAGCCTTAATGAGGCCATCAATTCCTATTAATGACAAATTTCAACTTTCTATGTTTCTTAGTTTCGGAGAAAATCGAATGTGACAAACGGACAGACAAACAAACGGCCAGACATTGAAGCGATCTTATAAGTGTTCCGAACGGAACACTAAGGAGTGTAAAATCTCTATACAGAAGGGGAGGTGAACAATAAAAAAAAACGCCGACTTGTCCATTATTCTTGAACTCCTGTACTTTCAGTGCAAGGGCAAATCTTAATGACGAACTACATATATTATGATAATTTGTTAAATACAATGCAATAAATTTTAATTTCTAACAATTTAAATCTTTCAACGCAGTCTCCATCTCAGGACATTGAATCGCAAAACAGCACCGAAACGACATTCTCTCCGAAAAATTTAAAACACAAAAGATTCCCCCATTTCTTACAAAAATACCCGCACAAATCAATCCGACACACGCTCACATGCCTAACGATGTTCCCCCCGCGCCTTCCCACCGTCTCTTGTCCCACACACATGTTCCCCCGAAATTAAGTGTCGCTTCCGTGCATAGCGAAGGTGGCCCAGCCGCCCCCCCAAAGCGCGGCCCCCCCACGGGGGGGTGATTTCGACACACACGTACAGTTTTAAAGATCGATGCAAAGCAGGCAGGAGAGGCCAGCTCGTTTCCATGGAGATGAGATGAGAAGACTTGTTCTTTTTAACCTTCTTATTCGCGTTGTCCAACGAGGGGCCGTGCGGGGAGTGGAGCGAGACGACTGGATATGTAAACTAGGGGGATGCGGTCGTGGACCGGCATCAGGTGTTTGGATGACCCGATGGGGGAAAGTAGGGGAGTATTGCAGTAAAAATGATCATTAGTGGAAGATGTGGGGGAGTCAAGACATTAACGATATGAGAACTTTGTTTGGATATGTTTATTAGAGTTTTAAAATAAAATAAGTTAAGGTAATGAACCCCCCCCCCCCCCCCCCCCCCCCCCCCCCCCCCCCCCCCAGAAATTTACGTTATATATACAAAGTAAATTAAAGACATATATATATATATATATATATATATATATATATATATATATATATATATATATATATATATATATATATATATATATACATATATAAGTATTTAAAACATCATCAGAACTTGTGTCTAGATGGATCTTTTGACATTAAATTATTTATATTTTAATACTTTTACAGTTTTCGTTATACTATATGTATATATATATATGTATATATATATATATATATATATATATATATATATATATATATATATATATATATATATATACCTATCCATCTATTTGGATACTGTTCGTTTAAATAATTACGTACGTTTAACGTAAAATGTGGAGGAGCACCGTCGTGCATAAACCACATTCTTCTTCGAAGTTCGAAGGGCAGGGGATCTAATAAGTCTGGTAGTTCGTTTTGCAGATGTTCCACATAATTTTCGTCATTTAGTCGAAGTGGTAAAATGACAGGACTAATTATGAAAGTGTCTATGATTCCTGCCCAAACATTGATCTTAAACTCATGCTGATAATGGGTTATTTGAGTCGCATGAGGATTTTCTTCTGCATAGACATGTTCATTGTGCAAATTAGTTATGCCACTTCGTGTGAAAGAGGGTTCATCTGTGAATAAAATTCTTCGTGTAAAATGCCTGTCTTGATTTCTGTGTTCTTGGATAAACCGGCAGAAAGCTAGGCGTGGTTCAGAATCATGGGGTAAAAGATTTTGTACCTGTTGAACATGAAATGGGGGCAGTAGTTGTTCTCTGGTCACCCTATTAACAGTATCTTTGCTTACCCCTAGCTCTAAGCCTAATCGTCTGCTCCTGAGTTTTGGACTTTCTTCAATCCGATTCAGAATATCTTCCTCAACCTCTGGAGTTCTTACCGTACGTACACGACCATAATTAATAGAAACAGGCGCAAACCTACCCGTTTCACGAAGACGTCTTTCAACTGCTGCGAAGCTTTTATGGTTCGGTAAGCGACGATTCGGAAATCTTTCACTGTATACTCTGCAAGATTCTAAACCATTTCGTTGGCAATATCCAAAAACCAATATAACATATCGGTCATTTTCTTCATTGGTATACTGTACGGCCATGACGAAAAATTAAATTTTGTAAATTGTTTGATAATTCACCGGTGCTTGCTAATTCTTTTTCACGATATTCCAGTACTACTCGCAATTTAAAACATAAACACCGGAAAAAAGCGACAATGTATCAAAAACATCAACAACAACACTGCTCACAATCAGGGGCTTTTCAGGAATTTTACGAATTTCACCTACTAAAAGATAGGCCGTAATTCATCCTATTCTGATCAAAATGTAATGCTTGAATGGTTTTAGATTCGATTTGACAACAGTCAGTTTTTAGTGACAGTTAATTTATTATAACGCCTTCGCTTCAAATTGTGTTCATTTATCACAATAATTTAGACCTAGCCATAAACGAAATACCAGGTACACCTTTTTTAGGTAAAAGACGTTGGAGAATAAGAAATTTTATGTAAAAGTAAAATACAGTGTGGCTCAAAAAAAAGTTATTTCGTTTCAAATGTGTGCAAAGTATCGCAGGTGGCGCCCTTTAAATTTTACAATGAAAATGAATGCAGATTTCAATTTTTTCACCCCAAATAAACCCCTTTAGCTGAAAATTGTGACAATACACCAATTATTAAAAAAATTATTTATGAAAAACTAAAACCAAATTAAACTTTTGACACTCTGTATCTCCGAAATCATCCACTTTTGGACTGAGGCAAGTTGAGTTAGATCGTCATATTTTGACCTCAGGAATTTGTGGTAGCATTTTTTTTCCGCACCTTTTAGAGACACCCTGTATATATGCATATATATATATATATATATATATATATATATATATATATATATATATATATATATATATAAATATATATATATATATATATATATATATATACATATATATATTTATATATATATATATAATATATATATATATATATATATATATATATATATATATATATTTATATATATATATATATATATATATATATATATAATTTATATATAATATATATATATATATATATATATATTTTATATATATATATATTATATATATATATATATATATATTTATATATATATATATTTATTATATATATATTATATATATATATATATATATATATATAAAGGGTGATTCATTTAGAGGTACTTTTTTTTAAATAAAAAAAAATGAATAAAAACAATTTTATTTTATAATCTTTATTATCATATAAAAGAACCATTCTTTACAATTATTTCTTAAAGATAATTTCTTTCAAATGTTGTCCGCGACTACGGTTAACAACGTCCATTCTGAAGTTCCAATTTTCAATGACGCGTGTGAGTATTTCGAGTGGTATTTGGCCAATGACTCGAGTAATATTGGCCTCCAATGCCTCAATTGTAGCTAGCTTATCCATGTAGACTTTGGACTTTACATAGCCCCAAAGGAAAAAGTCAAGAGGTGTGATGTCACATGATCTAGCCGGCCAATTCACTGGTCCAAAGCGTGAAATGATCTGTTCGCCGAATTGCTCTCGCAGTAAAGCCATGGTTTCACGGGCTGTATGGCAAGTGGCGCCATCTTGTTGGAACCAAATTTCGTCGAGACCACGGGCTTCAATTTCTGGCATCAAATAGTCTGTTATCATGGCGCGATAACGGTCACCATTCACAGTAACATTCCGGCCGGCCTCTGTTTTGAAGAAATATGGACCGATTATTCCACCGGCCCATAAACCACACCAAACAGTTGTTTTTTCTGGATTTAATGGCAGCTCTTGAACCTCTTCAGGTTGTTCATCACCCCAAATACGGGCATTTTGTTTATTCACGAACCCATTAAGCCAAAAATGGGCCTCATCGGTGAACAAAATTTTTCTCGAAAACAGTGGATCTTCTGCAAGCTTGGCAAGAGCCCAACGACTAAAACGGAAACGATTCGGAAGGTCGGTCGGCTTCAGTTGTTGCACTAGTTGAATTTTGCATGCTTTTAAAGAAAGATCCTTACGTAAAATACGCCAAGTTGTTGAACATGACAGGCCAAGCTGTTGAGAACGGCGACGAATCGACACTTCACGGTCTTCGCGTACACTCTCCGCTACCGCCCCTATATTTTCTTCACTACGTGCTGGATGTGGTCTATTCGGTCGAGCATTATCCAATAATAAAAATTGGGTCTCAAACTTATTGATGGTAGAGCGAATTGTGCGTTCGGTAGGCCGATTATGTGGACCATAAGTTGTTCTAAGCGCCCGATACACATTCCTCGTAGAACGCCCATTTTCGTAATAAAGTTGAACAATTTGTAGATGCTGTGCCGGGCTAAGTCTTTCCATTATGAATTGTCAAACACTACTGAACAGGAATGCCACTTCAGTTGACACGACGCATGCGCAATCTGCAATTAAATCCCCATCACAAAAAGTACCTCTAAATGAATCACCCTTTATATATATATATATATATATATATATATATATATATATATATATATATACATATATATATATATATATATATATATATATATATATATATATATATATATATATATATATTTATTTATTTATATATATATATATATATATATATATATATATATATATATATATATATATATATATATATATATATATATATATATATATATATATACAGTATAACGAAAATGTGATTATTCTGGTGTTTATGTATAATTACCGGTGATTATTCATAATCACCACCAAACTTGGTTAATGTGATAAATTATTGAATATTTATTAGATTTACCGGTTATTTTATAAAATCCCCAACTCGTAATAGGGAATGTAAAAAAAAGTCCATAACTTTACCAAAACTCGTTCAGTTTGCGCAGCTGCATGGCTTCTCACATGACATATGCTAAGCAACGCGGGTTCGTAGACTGTTCGTTATTGGAGGTTTTTTTCACTACGCTCTCGTATTTTATAAAATATTGAGTAATGGCCGATATGCTTGAGCATTTTAATTCCAAGTTAGTTAATGTTTGAACACTAAGAAAGCAAACAGCGGTTTTCTGACGAAAGAAAGATATGACGACTTATTAATAAAAGTGAATAATAGTAAAAACAAAAGTAGTGGGAAAAAACCGGAAGAGTATCAAAGACTAAAATGATACAACGCAATGAAAGTAGACAGTATCCAACTTATCTTTCCTGTAAGTAAAGACAGCTCCAATGTTAGATTTTATGTGTACTTCGAAGAAAATTTTTACCATTATTCATGAGGCACATTCGGCGTTTCAAAAGTGATGACTTTTGTTGTAGACAAAGAACGTGGAAAACCACCAAAAAAATACGAAGATGTGGAATTGCTAGCATTGTTGGACGAAGATGATTCGCAAACACAAAAACACACGATTGTGAATACCACGCCAGTAAAAATCTTCCCCTTTTGCTGCGAACCATTCATCAAACCATTTTTTAACATCTTCGTACGAACCAAAGCGCTGCTCAGCAAGTGCGTGACCCATCGATGCAAACAAGTGGTAATTGGAAGGAGCCAAGTCTGGTGAGTAAGCCGCATGGGGTAGAACTTCCCAGCTGAGTGCTTCTAACGTGTCGCGAACTGGTTTTGCCGTATGTGAAGGAGCATTGTCATGAAGAAAAAATGACTTTGCTTTGCCTCTTTCGGTATTCTGGCCTCTTTTCAAGCAGCGATCGGTTCATATCGCTCAATTGTTATTGGTAACGTTTAGTATAAAGCGTTTTCCCCAGGTTTTTAACAGTTTGTTGACTAACGCCCAATTGCTCGGCGAGTTGTTTTTGTGTTTGCGAATCATCTTCGTCCAACACTGTTTGCAATTCCCCATCTTCGTATTTTTTTGGCGGTTTTCCACGTTCCTTGTCTGCAACAACGAAGTCACCACTTTTGAAACACCGAAACCATCGTTCGCACTTATCTTGCGATGGAGCATGTTCACCATAAGCTTCTCGAAGTAATCGGTATGATTCAACAGCAGTTTTCTTCAAATGTAAACAAAAAATTAATGCTGTCCGCGAATGCTCTTTGTTCGGTATAAATTTCGACACACTGAACACAACACTATGCACACACTTTTCCAATTTATCACTCGTCCGCGTCTGACACTTGTTGATGACACAACAAAATGGCGCAGTGTCAAATCTTTATAGCACAAACTGCATTGGTGCACCATCTGTTGCCGGAAATCCGCATTTCATACTTGTATATATATATATATATATATATATATATATATATATATATATATATATATATATATATATATATGTATATATATATATATATATATATATATATATATATATATATATATATATACTAACAACTGCACGCGAGTTCGTTCCCGGGGAAGCGTTATTTTTCTCAAACGGTTTTATTCTTTTTAATTTAGATACTTATGTTAATTGGTTAGAGCTACTGTGTATACTATATTTAATGTTTTATTATTTTTTGGTAGCAAAATATATTAGTTTTTCTGGCCGACTCTTCATAACCCGACATATAATTGGCAATGAGAAAAACATTCCTGTCTCAAATCGATTCCTACGAGTTTGAAATTTGGTCCCTGGGACTTGTTTGTTGTCAGAGCAAACGATCCTTTTACTGGAAACTGCAACCGCTTGAAATGAATCGGTAGATCCGTTGGGATCATAGGAATATGAGGAATAGACGCTCTTTTCTTATATTTTGCCTATCAAGTCTCTGTGAGCATTCAAGGCTAGACTCTCCAGTTCGACGTATTCTAGCCGCCCACGCCTCAGACGTATTTTCAGAAAGTTGCGATTTTCTTTTAGGCTTAATGTTGTTTTTAGATACTACTTAATCTTTAGTAATAGTAGCCACACATGCACGGATCATGTGCAAGTTGAACTTGCGCAATTAGTGTTCCGTACCGTGATTGCCTTTAAAATTGAATGAAATCTTTACCTAGGCTAAGTTAATTAGGTCCCGGACATTTACATATCTTAAGATCCGATATGTATTTTCACGTTTTTTCTTAGTCAATAAGGTACAACAGTTATAGCATCTTAGCTACCTAATAGCTAATAATTCAATCTAGCTCAATCTAGAATCTAGCGATAAAAGTATAAAACAAATATTTACTACCAAAATATTTATTTAATGATAAACAAATAAAATAAAATTATTTTTTCTCGGTACAGTGACGCGGTAGCATTAATATACTGAACACCATATTAAAATAATTTTTTATACCATATAAATCAAACGTATGCACTAGTGATCTACACTACACATGAAGACTATTTCAGAATTTTGTCAAAATTTTTTGATCAGTACTATTCGAGATAAGGAGGGGACAACAATTTTTCGCAATTTTTCAAAAATAATACAAAGAAAAGTGATATATATTTTTAAACTAGTGTTTTCACAAGCTTTCATTTGACACTCCACTCGATGACCTGATAACTTTTTTTCCTCTTTCGATTTCGCCCTCTAAAACTAACCCCTTAAGTCAAAATTTAACTTTCAAAACTATAAGGCTCTTGGGCTATCAATTCCTATATTCGTTCCAAATTTCAAATTTCTATGTTAAATAGTTTCGGAGAAAATCATGGGTGACAGACAGATGGATGGACACTGAAGTAATCCCAGAAGCGTTTCGGATGGAATACTAAAAAACTACTTAACAATAATTAAACAGTTGCATTATACTCCTCAAACTGAAAGTAACTACCTAATCAGTGTGAAAAGAAATGCAATAATTGCACACAATTTTTAGTAGATAATACGCTTACGCAGAGAACTCAAAACGAAATGCAGCAGGTAGGTATACCTGAATTAAGGAAGATTACTAAAATAATATTTATTGCCTAAATGAATCTCACACAATTAGGTACTTATTAAACGGAAATACACTAATAAGAATAAATAAATGTTTTTATTGTTAATTCGTATCTATTGACTAGAATGTGCTTACAAAAAGAATGAAAGAGTCTTAAAACTACGAATAACAGAACAACAAACCTTGTGGTCTTCAAAAACGTAACATCAAATCATCGAGTCACTAAAGTTCGAAAAAATCAAATTATAGACTGAGATTGAATTGGATTACAATTAATAATATAATAATTTAGTAAGTAAAAAATTTAGGGGTTTATGAGAATAATTCTGTGAAATCGTATGAAGCTAAAGGAACGATAAGCGACAACCTTGATCGTTTTACTGCGTATAAGGTGAGCGAACCACTGGAGAAGGGTGATAAGAAGTAAAAACAATAGTTTTTTTCTTTTTCTCCCATGTTTAAAAAATGAAATATACGAGGAGCACACGTAAGGTTTTTTATAACAGAAAGAACAATAGATAGCGATGATTATACATCAGGAGACTCGAAAAGGGGAAGAGTCGAAGAAAAAGAAGAGCCAATGGGAGTATTCAAGAAGAGTAAGAAGCTGATAAGAACACCACAGAAAGAGAAAAACGAGAGAGAGATAATAAGATAGACAATGTGATAGAAATAATCAGAGAGCTAATGTCAGATATAAAGGAAATAAAACAAGATCAGAAGAGATACGAACAGGAGTTGAAGGAACTAAGAAAGGAGAATGAAGTATTGAAAGAGGAAAATAAAATAATTAGAGAAAACATGAGAAGTATGGATTTGAAGACGAGTAGGCTGGAAAAAGACAACGTAAGGAATAATATTGTAATACCGGGAATGATATTTGAAACGAATAGCCAACCAGATCTGAAAATGGGTGTAGAACATTTTATGGAGAGGAGTATGGATACAAAAGTACAAATTAAAGATGTGATAAAAATAAGAGCGACTATATAAAAGACAGAACTTGGAAATACTGGAGATAAAGAAGCTGTGATGAAAAATAAAAACAAACTGAGAAATTTAAAAGAGAGAGAGAGTGTTTACATAAACAATGATTTAACAAAAGATGAACGGGATATTCAAAAGAAATTGAAGCATATAGCAGAGAACAACAGAAAGAATATCAAAAAATCTTAATTGAAGGAAGAGTTTATAAATGGGCAACTGAAAGAACAAACAAAGAACATTACGACCATCAAGTCAAAAAACTGAGAAAAAGTAGATTGACGACGACACTGGCAAAGATAAAGGATACGGAAGAGAGGACTAATGAAAGGAATACAAATAAGAAGATAATCAAAGAAATAGATAAGAAATAGAAAATAATTATCGAGTTATTAGATTGAGAACACGGAGTACTAGGGGTATAAACGGAAAAGAGGATAAACTGTCAGAAGAACAACAAATGTTTTATGTAGAAATCAAAGAAACAGAAAGGAAAGGAATTGGATGCAAAAAATTAGAAGGAAATATCATAAAAGAAGAAGACGAAATGGAAAAGAAGGAGGGAATACTATAAAGAACTATTAGATGGGAACGACATAGCATACAAAAATCAATATAGAGACATAATACCGGAACAAGATACAGAACTCGCACAAACAGAAGAAAACAAAACTGGCAATCGGCAGTTTGAACAGGATAGAAAGATATAGAAGGAAATATGGAAAAGACAAATATAGAATAACACAACTTCACAGGCCTGACACCCCTAAAAAAGGAGTGGAAAGGGATAAGGATTAAGTAAGTAAGTAAAGTAACAATGAATAAATGTTTTTATTGTTATTTAGTATCTATTGACTTCAACAAAGTACCTACAATGTGCCTACAAAAAGAATCTTAAAACTACAAATAACAGAACAACAAACCGTGTGGTCTTCAAAAACGTCATCGTGTCACTAAAGTTCGAAAAAATCAAATTATAGACTAAGATTGGAAGTGCAAGACAAATACAACAACCCGCCAGGGCTGGTCTGTTGGTCGCCGTCATTCTTCATCATGTCAATGCTAACTCTAACACAGCACGTCAAACAATTGATTATTTGATGGAGGCAAACATCGATTTAATGTCTCATTTCCCGTATTGACCTGTCAGAATGTCAGAAAAAAAAATGCGTGGACAGCGATTTTCATCACCTCAAGATGCTGTTGTATCCTTTCAAAACCATGTTTTTGAGGTACCGTCAAACGGGGTGACTTCGGACAGTTTTTAGAGTTTTCTTCATATTTCTTCCAAACTAAAATAATACCCAGACTATATTTTTTACCAAGTGTAGTTCAATTATCGTAGAATCCAAATATTAGCACAGATTTTATTTTGCGCCATTGGAAATTTTTATTTTTTATTTTAAAAGTGTCCGAAGTCACCTCGTAGGGTGGGGTGACTTTGGACACATATGTAAATCGTACAGGTTTCGATGTTTCCGCACCGGTGGGATGACTTCGAACACATATTTTTATACACATAACACATATTTTTATATACTCGTACATAACAAATGCGTTTAATTAGAACTGTAGTTATTCAATATTAATATTCATAGGTAAATTTTCAAAAGTATAACGGTCTCTGCGTTGCTCGGGTATGATTAATTTGTGAAAAATGTCTTCTGCTACAATGTCGCTTTCATCATCTATGATTGGAAATACAAAAACACAACCTTCTCTGCTGTTCTTCTTTCTTAGAAACTTCACATGTATATGATTTCCTTGTTTACTAATAATTTTTCCTACATAATAATTTTTCCTACATAATATTTTTTCTTCGTGGAGTTATTTACAGGAATAGCAATGATCCCAAATTCGTTAACTTGTAGTTCTGCAGTTTCTGTTGTCTTCGCCTTCTTTTGACTTTGTATGAGTGTTTTCAATGGCATTGACTCCGAATCCGAATCACATGACGGATCACTCTCGAAAGCAATAGATTGGGAAGATTTTGTAGTTTTTTGACAACCTGAAGTTGAAGGTCTTGCTGCATTTATATCCTCTTTACTAATTTCTTGACCAGATGGTACATTTATCCGCTTTCGTTTTCCTTTTTTATTATTTTCCTGAGGGTTTCTGTTTTCTCTTAAGAAATCCAATAAAGATTGATCAAGCATAGTAGTACCTGTTTCTTCATCACTCCTCATAAGATTTGGTAAGCGTTTGATGACTTCTTGCGGATTGAACGGAACTATTCCACATCCTTGAAATCCAGAAAGAATATTTGCTTCGGACTTACCTTGACTGAACTGTAGTTTTCTTTGCAATAGCTGTGGAAAGTCTGATTTCTGAAAAGCACCTTTCCTCTGGTATTTCCATTCCGTCAATATTTTTCGCCAATCCTTCTTTAAAGGCCCAAAAAACGACACGTCAAGGGGTTAACACAGATGTGTCGAGTTTGGTGGCAACAAAATTAATTTTATATCATTTTTATGACATTCCTCTATAACTTTTATGGTTAAATGGTTGGAAAGGTTATCTCCAATCAGTAGCTTGGTTCCTTCCTTGTTTCGAAAATATGGCAATAGTATTTTACTAAACCAATCGTAAAACGTTGCTGCCTCGAACCAGCCCGACCTACTAATGCTATATTCACATCCAGGAAGACCATTTTTCTCCCATTCTTGAGATCGATGCTTAGCCTTGCTTGTTTTTGTTAATTCCATAATTCTGTCGCAGTGTTTTACACCGCGTTTACAAACGACCTTGGCTTTACCAGCATCATCGCTAAAATTGGTCTCGTCATAGTTAACTATTAAGTTGGGAATGTGGAATCTTTGGCACAATGATACTACTCAGTATATATCACTACTACACCAAACACTTTATTTTTGCCTCGACGCGCGTTTCGCTAACCAAGTTAGCTTCATCAGGAGCGATGATTGACTAAAGCTAAACTACAAATCTACCCTATTTATACTGAGCCTAACCCTTGAATTACTCAAGCGGAACTAATGACATAGGCAAGGCCATCACTTCCGGTCAAGTAACCAGTAGAGGGGACTATAAGGAATAGGCCTTCTGTCTTTATTTAAACTACTTTTACATTTTATGATTTCCATACTTTCATATGCGTTCAACAATCTCCTATCAGATACATTTTTTATTAATCTTAGATTATCTAATGTTACAGTATGATCAGCTTCAAGGGCATGTTCGGCAATGCTAGACTTTTCTGTTCTATTATATTTTAAGTGTGCCAAGTGTTCTTTAAATCTTGTTTTAATTGACCTTTTAGTTTGCCCAACATACTTTTTGTCACAATCATTACAACTAATTTCATAAATTCCACTTTTCTCACAATTAGGAATCTTATCTTTCGGATTTCCTAAGATATTCCTCAGATTGTCTAATGACCTATAGACTAAGGTGAGGCCTACCTTATTAAATACCTTATTGAGACCCTTGCTATATTTCGGATTATATGGTATGGAGACATACTTGGTGTTATTTTCTTCGCGTGTAAAAAAAGGTGGAATTCTGAATATTAAACCTAAACTTATGTCTATTTATTAGCTTATTTACTAAGTCATCGTCATAACCATTAACTCTAGTTATATTTCTAATACGATTCCTTTCTTTATTAAAGTTTACTCTATTCAGAGGGAAAGTGACCAAACGATGAACTAAAAAATGTAATGACGCTAATTTATGTTGTTTAAAATGAAATGAATCATTAGGAATATACAGTAACACAGAGACACAGTAACAGATAGATATATTCCTAATGATTCATTTCATTGCAAACAACATAAATTAGCCTCATTACATTTTTTAGTTCATCGTTTGGTCACTTTCCCTCTGAATAGAGTAAACTTTAATAAAGAAAGGAATCGTATTAGAACTATAACTAGAGTTAATGGTTATGACGATGACTTAGTAAATAAGCTAATAAATAGACATAAGTTTAGGTTTAATATTCAGAATTCCACCTTTTTTACACGCGAAGAAAATAACACCAAGTATGTCTCCATACCATATAATCCGAAATATAGCAAGGGACTCAATAAGGTATTTAATAAGGTAGGCCTCACCTTAGTTTAGGTTAGTAAGTCATCAGACAATCTGAGGAATATCTTAGGCAATCCCAAAAATAAGATTCCTAATTGTGAGAAAAGTGGAATTTATGAAATTAGTTGTAATGATCGTGACGAAAAGTATGTTGGGCAAATTAAAAGGTCAATTAAAACAAGATTTAAAGAACACTTAGCAGACTTAAAATACAATAGAACAGAAAAGTCTAGCATTGCCGAACATGCCCTTGAAGCTGATCATACTGTAACATTAGATAATCTAAGATTAATAAAAAATGTATCTGATAGGAGATTGTTGAACGCATACGAAAGTATGGAAATCATAAAATGTAAAAGTAGTTTAAATAAAGACAGAGGGCCTATTCCTTATACTCCCTTCTACTGGTTACTTGACCGGAACTGATGGCCTAGGGTAGATTTATAGTTTAGCTTTAGTCAATCATCGCTCCTGATGAAGCTAACATGGTTAGCGAAACGCGTGTCGACAGAAAGGATTTTGTCCAATCGCGTCCGGGCATATTGCCATGGAATTTGTCAATATTAACACCTTTCCTATTCAAGTATTGTTTTACTATTTCTCTGATATCATACTCAGTTAGTGGAAATCCCCATTCACTGGTACTTGGTATTAACAAAACTAGACGATTTTCTTCGACAACATTAAGAACACTTTGACCTCCTGCTTTTTTTGTATGTTTTTCATTAACACCGTTGCTTATGGTCGATTTTGGAACACCATAGAATTCTGACGCTTTTCTTAAAGACTTTGTTCGGTTTTCAACTTCTTCTATAGCTTTTTTTTAGGTTATCTTGATTGTAGTTCTGATAACTACGGCCACCTAACACTTTTCTATACTTTCGTGGTATTGTCCAAAGTCATCCCCCTAAAAGACAATTTTTTTGTTACGGACCTGTATAAAAAAAACTATTCTAGAAAAAAATTTAATTTCATTGTCAAATGATTTTTAAATAGTTGTAATAATAAGCAAAATAGTCGGAAATCGTGCAGATTTTAAGTAGTTCTGTGCAGAATACTTACTTTTTCACTATTTTTGTAATCACTAAATTCAGTTTTCCAGTAAAAGCGTAGCACGTGTCGAAGTTTAGCTTGCAGCGCGACCCACCGCCACCGTGGTTGAAAGAATACTGATGTATGAGCTTGCATTAAAACAGTGACGATAAAATGCATACATTCGGTAAAATACGAATAAGAAGTAGCGAACTACCGATTGTCCAAAGTCACCTCCACTGTCCGAAGTCACCCTGTTTGACGGAACCAACTTTAAAGCAGAAAAATGTTTCGAGAATTGGTTCGAACGCATGCAAAAGTGTATAAATCTTAGAGGCGAATATTTTGAGAAACAATGAAACGATTTGTACCAAAATTTTTTTTTCTTTCATTGTTTTTTTTTAAAAGCTTAAAAGGTAGCCCTCGTAAACCATTTTTTTGTTCACAGCCATTTGTCTTGTTAATTATTAAACGTCCCACGGATATATAATTACTTGCACAAATAAACATGAAAAACTAAAACATTTTTTCCTGCTTTAAAAGCACGGGGAAACGAAAAAACAACAAAACCTTTAATATTGTTAGGAGGAGATCGGGAAGGAGGTCCCTCTTCTTCCATTAATCAGGTTAAAAGAGCCTAATATTTTGTAAGAAAAACCGCTCTGTAAACACACCATTAAACCCTAATGGGTTGAAATAAAATCTGGAAGGACTAAGATAAAAGAGATTTATAATTATTTGACCAAAATGTTTCCAGTTATTTTTTATTCGTTTTACCTTAGAACTTTGATCATATACGTAAACAATTTTGTAAACCTGCTTGCTGAAATTTTAATCTAACTGACGAGTTGATTAACTGGTCGTTTACTTATTTACTGACACTAAATACACAAGCCAAAAAATCGCCTCACCAATGTGGTTCATTTAGCACTGATTCTTGAATTTAATTTTCAAACAGAGGTATTATATACTCCTTCCAATAATACCAAAAATATTTAAATTTTCACAAAATTTTACTGATTAAAACGGTTTTTGCTCGCTCAGCAACGTACTCGTTGCGCGCTATCCATCCCTATAATAAAAACACTTACAATTGCATTGTCCTGTCATTCCTTTATCGGAACTTGTACCGTCAACATTTCTGCTATACCGGCTCACTAATTACGTCATCGGAAAATGGATACCACCCCGGAAGAACCGGCACATGTCATTGCCCTATTGCAAGAAGGGCATAGCCAATGTGTAGTCGCTGCGCAACTGCACCTGAGCCAGTCACCTGTCTCCAGAGTCTACAGACGTTACCAAGAGACTGGCGCCTTTATACGGACCCCAGGATCAGGAAGAAGAAGGTGTACCTCAGAGCGACACGACCGCTAAATTGTAAACATAACTCTAAGAAATCGTCCCTTGAACGGCATTGAGATCCAGCAGGAGCTCCAACAAGTTCATGGTCGGGCAGTCATTGGACAGTCAGAAGTAAACTTTTTTTCAATCCTTGTTCTTCTTGTTTCTCCTTTCAATCATTTTTAATCAGTAAAAAGCATGAAGTATGTTATGAAATTTGGTTTCATTAGAAAGAGATTAGAATAAGCTTCCAACCGATACTAAAATCCGTAAAAATATATGAACACTAAATTCTAGAATCCGTGTTAAATGAAGCTAGATACGGAATACGATGGTAGGATACAACATATTGTATTAATTACGCATACCTATTACTCCATCGAAAGCTGACACAGTAGCTTTCGAGCCGACAGAGTGGTTGACATGGCAGGTAGCGCTTTTCGAGGGATCCTCCTCAGGCATATATAGTTATTGTAAAGTAACTGAAAATAGACAGAAATCCATATTTCAGCAGTTTACTAGCTGTTCTCTTGTTAGTCAAATCCATCCTGAGACGCGTTTCGCCGTATCACGGCTCATCAGTCAGGCTAGGATTGACAAACAAGAGAACGAAATCTATTGGTACTTATCCCAGAAGTTACGGAATACGATGGTAGGATACAACGAATTGTATTAAGTACGCATACCTATTACTCCATCGAAAGCTGACACAGTTTTAAGCGTTGACCGTGTCAACCACTCTGTCGGCTCGAAAGCTACTGTGTCAGCTTTCGATGGAGTAATAGGTATGCGTACTTAATACAATTCGTTGGATCCTACCATCGTATTCCGTAACTTCTGGGACAGTAGATTCCGTTCTCTTGTTTGTCAATCCTAGTCTAACTGACGAGCCGTGATGCGGCGAAACGCATCTCAGGATGGATTTGACGAACAAGAGAACAGCTAGTAAACTGCTGAAATATGGACTTCTGTCTATTTTCAGCTGCTTTACAATAACTATATATGCCTGAGGAGGATCCCTCAAAAAGCGCTACCTGCTTTTAAGCGTTGACCGTGTCAACCACTCTGTCGGCTCGAAAGCTACTGTGTCAGCTTTCGATGGAGTAATAGGTATGCGCACTTAATACAATTCGTTGTATCCTACCATCGTATTCCGTAACTTCTGGGATAAGTGCCAGTAGATTACGTGCTCTTGTTTGTCAATCCTAGCCTGGCTGACGAGCCGTGATACGGCGAAACGCGTCTCAGGGTGGATTTGACGAACAAGAGAACAGCTAGTAAACTGCTGAAATATGGACTTCTGTCTATTTTCAGCTGCTTTACAATAACTATATATGCCTGAGGAGGATCCCTCAAAAGGTGCTACCTGCTTTTAAGCGTTGACCGTGTCAACCACTCTGTCGGCTCGAAAGCTACTGTGTCAGCTTTCGATGGAGTAATAGGTATGCGTACTTAATACAATTCGTTGTATCCTACCATCGTATTCCGTAACTTCTGGGATAAGTACCAGTAGATTCCGTTCTCTTGTTTGTCAATCCCAGCCTGACTGACGAGGATTGAAGAGAACAGCTAGTAAACTGCTGAAATATGGACTTCCGTCTATTTTCAGTTGCTTTACAATAACTATATGTCAGATAGTTTGAGTCGATTTTTTTGCTTACCAGTGTATATTTTTGTAAATATTTACAAATGCATTATCGCGATTTCGTAGACAACTACATTTTCAAACGTCTCAGTCAAGAGTCTTAGTTAAGTATTTGAAAATGTAGTACTACGAAATCCCGACAA
Organism: Pachyrhynchus sulphureomaculatus; assembly: GCA_019049505.1. Lineage (NCBI taxonomy): Eukaryota > Metazoa > Arthropoda > Insecta > Coleoptera > Curculionidae > Pachyrhynchus > Pachyrhynchus sulphureomaculatus. The sequence continues at coordinate 111,186,201 of CM032451.1, forward strand.
CGCATTTGTGCATCTTTACAGAAATTTATTTAGTGTCAGTTAAAAAAGTAATTAAGTAAATTTATTGTTAGTCTAACTAGATTTTGTTATGCCACACTTATTTTATATTGGTCGCAGGTACCAAGAACTACTTTAAAAATGAATGTTTTTTCCTTCACCATACTGTCAAGAATATTGAACAGGACTATTAACACTGGTCAACACTAGTCATGCGACACGAACTTTCATAGCTAATGCTGTTTTAGCTAACTACCCTCATTATTAAACTGCAGTTGTTTTGCTTCAATTAGCCTCAGTTTTCTTGTGATACGGTAATATTTATAACTAGTACTACGGCAATAAAAGCAAAGGAACGTTCGCGAAGAAATAGTCATAAAACTATTTGTCTGTGATTTCATCAAAATATTGTGATTTATTAACTACGTTAACATGTCGAGAAAGTGTAGTAACGATCCTAACTCTTTTTGTTATGTTTGTGGTGAAATGACTTTCAAAAAACAAAGACGAAATTTCACAAAACTAGTCTTGGAGAGTTATCACCGGTATTTTGGTTTCGCTGTGGCCCATCAAGACAAATCCTGGGCTCCTCATATTTATTGCATAGCGTGTATGAAGAATTTAACCGATTGGAAGAAAGGATCCCGTCATATCCCGTTTGCTGTACCCATGATTTGGATCGAACCAAGAGCTCACATTTCGGACTGCTATTTTTGTCTTATTGACATAAATGGTATAAATTTAAAAAAAAAAAAAACACACAGTTATTTACCATAATTTACCTTCAGCCATGAGACCAGTCCCTCATAGTGAAAATTTGCCTATACCAGTTGCATCTGTGTCCGTTGAGATTGACGATACACAATCCTCCACTTCAAGCCAATGTGTTGATGAGGACGATGACTCTGAGATTGAAGAAATTCTAACCAAGCCACACTTGATAACTCATGGAGACCTAAACGATTTGGTTCGCGATTTAAATTTGTCAAAAAAGCAGTCAGAACTATTAGAATCTCGATTAAAAGGATGAAATTTGCTACATCATGAAACTAAAATCAGCTATTTTCGAAATCGTGATCAACACTTCAGATCATACTTTTCTCAACACGGGGACTTGGTGTATTGTAATAATATAAATGGGATTATGAAGATTTTGGAAATTAATTTTGATCCCTCCCAGTGGCGTTTATTCATTGACTCTTCTAAAACAAGTCTAAAAGCAGTGTTACTGCATAACGGAAATATACTTCCTTCTGTACCTCTAGCCCATGCTGCTAATATGAAAGAAACTTATGAAAACATGAAGTTCTGCTGCTTTTTATGTGAATCGGACAGTCGAGGCAGAACAAACCATTATCATAAAAAAAAATTGCCTGCGCGTGCATCCTTAATTCCTGGACAAAAAATGTGAAGTATTTACCCCTTGTAGAGCCATCTGAAGTACTTCTTCCACCATTGCATATCAAATTAGGCCTGATCAAAAATTTTGTAAAGGCAAATAAGTGATTCAAAGATAAAAGAGGGTATTTTCGTAGGACCTCAAATCAGGGAGTTAATAAAAGATCCGGTATTCGAAGAAAAAGTGAGCGATTTAGAAAAACCAGCATGGAAATCTTTTAAGAATGTTGTTGCAAATTTTTTGTGTAACCATAAGAGTGAGAGATACAGAGAGTAAGTTAGCGAGCTATTGTTGGATTATCAAGCATTGGGTTGCAACATGTCACTCAAGATTCATTTTTTACATTCACACCTGGATTTTTTTTCCTCAGAATTTGGGGGCTGTGAGCGATGAGCACGGAGAAAGGTTCCATCAGGACATTTCTAAGATGGAAAAATGTTACCAGGGCAAATGGAACCCAAATATGTTGGCAGATTACTGCTGGACAATCAAAAAGAACCAACCAGGATCTAAATTTGCTAGAAAATCTTAGATCGTAACTTCATAATAAAACTTTTTTACATTTTTGGTTTAGGAGGTCATTGTTTTTGAAATATTTTAAATTATTTAAGGGGGTCACTACCGAGGTAAATTTACATTGAAAAGTAAAACCCATTTTCTCAGCAACCGTTCATCCTATTTCAACGAAACTTTGCACACTTATTATTTATTATTATATAATTTAATGGGACTAAGGGTTTAAAGAAATAATTTAAATTACATTTTCTAGAAATTTTGAAAGTTCATGAATTTTATTTGTACGTTTGAATTGACGCGGTAAATTACCAGCTCTTTCGTTTGACATTTCCTTAGTCCGAACTGTAGAGAGTGTTGCCATGGATATTTAAAAAAAAAAATAGCTCAATAACTTTTATAGTTTTGAAGATAATGGGGCAAATGTACAAAAAGTCAATTTTTCAGGAGAGCCGAAAAACTAAAAAGTTGTAGTTTTGACTGCTTTTTTTGTTATAATCAACTTTTTTAAATTTATTTCTAGAGTGTTTGTCTTCTTTTTTTTTGCAAAAACAAATTTGGCAACACTGATTGTTTACAACAAAATATGTTTTTTTTTCCAAAATTTTTTTTTATTTAGTTTTGTTTTGTTTGGTTATATTTTACGTGAGAGATTGTTTTTGTTTACATATTTACAAATTTTTTTCCTGTTTTCTGTTACTATTGCTGTTTTAAATTTTACTATATTGTTATTTTATTATAGTTTTTTATTATTGTTTTGTGAAGAAAAATGACTAAGCCAAAGACTAGCTTCAAGAGCAAGAAAAGGAATAAACCTTTTAGTGGGACACATATTTCTGTTGCTCGTAAATTGGTCATGTCCTTACCATCTGTTGAATCAACACCATCAACCTCATCTGAAAATCGTACACCTTCTTCTTCAAAAAAAACTAGGTAATCAAAATAAATTTGAGTCATTCATGAGCAACCATGCGTATGATTTGGTGGATGTTGGAGAGCTGAGTAAAGCACTGAACTCAACAGAGGACTGCAAAAAATGTGGTGGTGAAATCACCCTAAGTGTTTGTTTGAGAAACGGTTTGGCATCCACTATAAAGATTGTTTGTCAGAATTGTCAAGTCCTAAATAAACTAAGGAACTCCAAGAAACTGGATTATGAACTCGAAGGTAAATCTGTGAAATTAGATACAATAAATATTAGATTTACTTATGCACTTAGGTGTACTGGTAAAGGATTTGCTGGAGCTAAATTTCTTTGTGCTATGATGAACATTCCTCCCCCACAAAGCAAGCACTTTTTGCACCAAAATGTTATTCGTTCAGCTCTTGAAGTAGTTGGAAAAGATTTAATGGTGGCTGCCGTAGAGGAAGCCTGTATTTCAAATAGTGGCAACAGGGATTTGGCCATCTCACTAGATGGCAGTTGGCAAAAAAGGGGCCATACTTCTTTAAATGGCGTGGTCTCTGCTGCGAGTACTGACTCAGGCAAAATAGTGGATATTGTGGTACTCTCCAAACACTGTCGTTGTCCACTAAAATTTCAGAATACACATAATGAAAATTGCATAGCCAATCATAGTGGTACCAGTGGGGCTATGGAAGCAACTGGTGCAGAGCAAATTTTCCTGAGGTCAATGGACAAATACAATGTGAGATATCCTCACTACTTAGGTGATGGAGACTCAAAGGGTTTCTTGAAGGTTGTAGAACAAAACCCTTACGGAGATAGTCTCTTAGTTCAGAAGTTAGAATGTATAGGACATGTACAAAAAAGGATGGGATCTAGACTCAGAAAGCTAAAAACTTCCTACACGTCCAAAAAACTGCAAGATGGAAAGCCGATAGGAGGAAAGGGCAGACTCACGGATGTGGCAATAAACGACATTCAAAAGTTTTATGGCGTAGCCATACGAAGAAACGTTGGCAGCTTGGCTGAGATGAAAAAAGCAGTATGGACAGAATCTTTTCATCTCGGCTCAAACGACCAGAATCCGGCACACAATTTATGCAGCTTGGACTGGTGTAAGTTCCTCAAGGCCCAGGCAGAAAAAAAATTATATGAGCACTCAAAGCATTTTCATCTACCAAAAGTAGTAATGGAAATTTTGAAACCTGTCTTCAGGGACCTGGCGAATCCAGCCCTGTTACAAAAATGTGTTCACGGTAAGACACAAAACACAAACGAAAGCTATAATAATGCATTGTGGGTTAAATGCCCAAAAAATATTTTTGTAGAGAAAAGCACACTAGAATTAGGTGCATATGATGCACTATGCTGCTTCAATGAAGGTAATATTTCCCGCTGCCGAGTACTTGAAAAACTTTTCATTGACCCTGAAAAATTTACAATTGCTGGGCTAATGAAGGAAGATGAACTGAGAATAGTGAAAGCCGAGAAAGACTTACAACAAGCATCGAAATGCGAGAGGCAAAAAATTTCAAGAGCAAGAAAAAGTTTAGAAGAAAAATATAAGAAGTTAGAAAAAAAAGAAGGCCCGTCATATGAAGCGGGTTCATTTTAGTTAAAAAAAAGTATAACAAAATAATAAAATCTTATTATTACTTTTCAAAATATTATCGTAAAAATAAAGTTTTTTATTTGTATATAGTAAATAGCATTTCAAAATATTTTTGTAAAAATAAAGTTTTTTATTTGTATATAGTAAATAGTGTTATATAATTATTCCTAAGCATTGTTAATAAAAAGTGGGATAATAATAATAATAATAGTGAAAATAATAATAACTTCATAATGGGTGGAATGGGGTGGTATATTGAAAGGTGCGTAGTGCGAAGCTAGGCGAAGGCTGAGCGAGACTCATATCTTGGCGATACTGACTGATGGCTCATACCTTGACTACTTTATATAAAAATTTCAGGCACTTATACTCATCGTATAATTGTGGGGGTTGGATTGTCTTGTGCAGAAATGATTGTAGATTATAAAAATGGAAAAAAAACGAAAAACGTATTTTTTTTCATTTTTCTCGGTAGCGACCCCCTTAAGAGAATAAAATTCTTGGCTAACAGATTTTTTTTAATGTTTGTTTTTACTGCTAACCACCTATAAGTAAAAAATATCATAAAAGTCTATGTGGTACGACAAAGTTACAATTTTGTTTACCACTGTTATCGATGTTCAAAGACTTTATTGATCTGTGTTATTAACGGAGTTAGTTTATTATTTAGCTCATTTTTTTTAGACGAAAAAGTAAGTGATTTTGAACTTATTGTGGCAGCTCCTTTTTACAGAAACTTACTTGTGGTAAAAGGCGTTCTTATGTAGTAGAGAATGCTACTCAGTATATATCACCACTACACCAAACACTTTATTTTTGCACTCATTGTTTCATCGGTCGGATCACCCACATATTTAATATCCAAATGGTTATCAAAAGAACTTGAGAAGTTACCATTAAATAGTTTCGCAGTGAAGAATTCGTTAGAATTCAATAATAAAACAAAAAATCTAGTTCTTAATGAAGGTGAAGTCTTAATTTCTTTTGATGTTAGTTCTTTGTTCCCAAGTGTGCCAATTCCACAAACTTTACAATATCTCGAAGAATTGCTTAGAATGAATGACTTTGAAGACGAAATTATTCGTGAATACTTAACATTATCTAAACTTTATGGAACAAAATTATTTCCAATATAACAATCAATTTTATGTTCAGAAAGAAGGAACAGCTATGAGTAATTGCTTGTCACCCTTCATAGCCAATTTATTCATGAGTAAGTTTGAAATCGAAGCCAGTCAAGAATTCGAATATTTCCCAAGGGTATGGTATAGGTATGTGGATGATATTTTCGCGATTTTTGATACCAAGAGAGCAAATATTAATGATTTTGTTTCTAAATTTAATAGCCGGTATGATTCCATTAAATTCACTTACGAAGTTGAGATCAAGGGACAATTACCTTTTCTAGATATTTTAATTATTAAAAATAATAATAGATTAGAATTTGATATCTATAGGAAGGATACAGTAACAGATAGATATATTCCTAATGATTCATTTCATTGCAAACAACATAAATTAGCCTCATTACATTTTTTAGTTCATCGTTTGGTCACTTTCCCTCTGAACAGCGTAAACTTCAATAAAGAAAGGAATCGTATTAGAAATATAACTAGAGTTAATGGTTACGACGATGACTTAGTAAATAAGCTAATAAATAGACATAAATTTAGGTTTAATATTCAGAATTCCACCTTTTTTACACTCGAAGAAAATAACACCAAGTATGTCTCCATACCATATAATCCGAAATATAGCAAGGGACTCAATAAGTTATTTAATAAGGTAGGCCTCACCTTAGTCTATAAGTCATCAGACAATCTGAGGAATATCTTAGGAAATCCCAAAGATAAGATTCCTAATTGTGAGAAAAGTGGAATTTATGAAATTAGTTGTAATGATTGTGACAAAAAGTATGTTGGGCAAACTAAAAGGTCAATTAAAACACGATTTAAAGAACATTTAGCACACTTAAGATACAATAGAACAGAAAAGTCTAGCATTGCCGAATATGCCCTTGAAGCTGATCATACTTAACATTAGATAATCTAAGATTAATAAAAAATATATCTGATAGGAGATTGTTGAACGCATACGAAAGTATGGAAATCATAAAATGTAAAAGTAGTTTAAATAAAGACAGAGGGCCTATTCCTTATAGCCCCCTCTACTGGGTACTTGACCGGAACTGAGGGCCTTGCCTATGTCATTAGTTCCGCTTGAGTAATTCAAGGGTTAGACTAAGTATAAATAGGGTAGATTTGTAGTTTTAGCTTTAGTCAATCATCGCTCCTGATGAAGCTAACATAGTTAGCGAAACGCGCGTCGAGTAAATAAAAAAAAAAAAAAAAAAGAGTGCACAAATAAAGTGTTTGGTGTAGTGGTGATATATACTGAGTAGCATCATTGTGCCAAAGATTCCACATTCCCAACTAAGTAGCAGAGAATGGATTTTAACTGTACAGACGCTATTACGTTCGCAAATATGCCTTTTTTATTTATTTTGGGCACCATCTATTTTTATTCAGAAACTGTGTTTGTCTAGCATAGAAATAAGCAATGCTAGGTCGTATAAACGTTTTTAAAACAAACAGAATTAAAGTGTCGCTAAAATACAATATAATAAAAGTAGCAGATTTGTCAAAAAAACTTAACATTGCTGAACCCTAAATGTAAGAAACAGTGTCAACGAGAATATCCAGAGAATCAAAAGAGAGCATTGGGAGAAATTTTCGAAAGATATGGAACATGATCTGTACGGAGGACAAAAAAAAATGGAATCTACTGAGAAATAGAAAAAAAAACAATAAATGAGTATATACAAAATACAAAAAATTACGGTGGAAGAATGGGAAAGATATTTCGAAAAACTCTATAGTCCATCAGAAACCAATTCATTAACCCAGGAAATACAGCACGAAGATGAAAATGTTGCCCAACCAAAATAGGACCATTTCCTTGAATCAAATACAGCACATGGCAGCGAAACTAAAAAACAGAAAAGCCCCGGGCATGGACGAAATTAAGAACGAAATAATCAAATATGAAGATGATAAATTACTAGAAGAATTACCGCTTTTCTTTAACAAAATACTCAACGCCAAGATTAGCATCAAGCATCTTGATACCAATTTTCAAAAAAGGAGGAAGGATAGATCCAAAAAACTATCGAGGTATCAGCTTAATGAGTGCGGTACTAAAATTGTTCACTAAAATTTTAGCAAAAGAAATAATGTTAACCGGAATCTGTGAAGAACAGCAAGGGTTCAGAAAGAACAGATCTACTATAGACGCCATATTTATAATCCCCCAAATTACCGACAAAGCAATAGAGTTTAATAAGATAGCCTTTATGTGTTTCATTGATCTCACCCAGGCATTCAATAGGGTACGGTTAACTGATGTCATAATCCTACCACAAAAAAGGGGAATTCACCCGAATATAATAAAAACTATCGAAGAGTTGAACATCAACAACCACACATATGTAAGAGCGGCAAATAAATTAAGCAATAAAATACCTATGACAACCGGAATCAGACAAGGAGATAACCTAAGCCCAATCTTATTTAACATCATAATGGATGAAATTATAAATGAAGTAAAGAAAACTGGGAGAGGATATCGATTGGGAGACAAAGAAATAAAAATAATATGCTACGCCGATGATGCAGTAATCATATCAGAAGACGAAGATAACTTACAGAGACTCCTACATAAGTTCCAACAAACAGCAAAAGTGTTTAATATGCAAATATCTGTAAAGAAAACAAAATCCCTTACAATATCTAAAGAACCGAAAAGATGCTCGCGATTTATGATCAGAGTGTAGAACAAGAGATGTCCTTCAAATATCTAGGAGCAAACATAACAAGTACCAGAAACCTTAAGGAGGAAGTAAAAACTCAAACAACAAAGGCATCATTAATATCAGGATACTTAAGATATATAATTTGGAGAAACAAATGTATGAACACCAGGAGCAAAGTAAGAATATACAAAATATGCGTAAGACCGATCATGACGTACGCGATAGAAACCAGAGCGGAGAACACAATAAGAAAACGACTCCTAAGAACAACAGAAATGCGCACAATTAGATCGATAACAGGACATACCTTAGCTGACCGGAAGAGATGTGAAGAAATAAGGGAAATGTGCGAAATACAGGATGTGGTGAGATGGGCAAGGAATAGGAGAAGAGAATGGCGATACCATGTGGACAGAATGCCAAATGACCGGTTGGCTAAGGTTGTAAAAGAGAAGCGACCAAACACACCTCGACCGTTTGGAAGACCACCAATAAGATGGTATGAGAGCTGGTCTTCATCATCGCAATTGTTTCTGGGAAACCTTTAAAGTGAACACAGGACATGGTCCTAACGTAGGAAGAAGAAGAAGAACCCTAAATAGTTATGTCGGGACAGTCCATTCCTGTAGCATCGTCACTCAATTTGCTGGGCGTTAATTTTGGATTAAACATGTCTTGACATGAACCTGCTGGCCGCATAGCAAAGAGGCCTGCTCAAAAGATGAGAATATTATTTCCAACTAAAAAGCTTTAGACTCCACAACAACTGTTAATTCTGTACAAAGCTCGAATTCGACTAACTATGGAATGCTGCTCCCTTGTTTGGGCTTTGCTCCCAAACATACACTACATTTGTAGCATTCTATTGAGATGAGAGCTGTTCGCCTGTACTAGTCAACCAGACCTCACCAGAAACCTTGATTTATTGAAACATCGAAGATCAGTTGGCGAATTGAGTCTGTTCTACGGGTATTTTCGTGGAAAGTGTTCAGTTAATGTAGTCCGCTTAATTTCTCCCAGAGCGGTACAGGGTATTTTTAGACACCCAGCCTCGATTTATGGAAAATTGTTGGATATTTATTTTTTTTAAATGTAGAATGATGTAGTGCATGTCAAGGAGTATACTGATGTATTTGACATTTGGTAGTTGGGCGCCGCGACGCCAAACAACTTTTTTTTCGATCGACATACTTTTTGTAAAACGCCATTGGAAATCTCTAATTTTTTTCAACATATGTTCCTTGAACTGTTTTTTTCTAATTTGTTTTGTAAAAAAATTATGCAGCAAAAATCCTCTAAAATATTATTTTTTGATCATTGTGGTTGCCATGGATTGTATGCCACGTTTAGCGGTTTTCAAACAATTTATCTAGTAGGCGGCTGTCATACTTTAATCTGACAGTAATTATAATAATATTACCTACTATGCTGTTGAGGTTTCCTTTAATAAAATTTATTTGAACAATAAAAAACAAGAATACATTATTTTTATTAAAACCTCAAAAAACTATATAACTTTTAACATTATATAAATCATTACATATTTATAAAATTAAATGTTTGAAACTTAAAAAATAAAAAAATATCAGAAGAAATTTTTTGTATGTCTTCCTTCTTCTATCATGCATTTTTCCATTCTTTTCATTAACGCTTGATGAGTGGCTTGGTAAATAATTTCTCCATATATACTATTGCATGCATTTGATATTTTTGCCTTTAAGTGTTCAATAGCATTTGTCGCAGTTTTGTATACTTCTTCTTCTTCTTCCTACGTTTGGACCATGTCCTATGTTCACTTCAAAGGTTTCCCAGAAACAATTGCGATGATGAAGACCAGCTCTCATACCATCTTATTGGTGGTCTTCTAAGCGGTCGAGGTGTGTTTGATCGCTTCTCTTCTGCAACCTTAGCCAACCGGTCATTTGGCATTTTGTCCACATGGTCTCTCCATTCTCTTCTCCTATTCCTTGCCCATCTCACCACATCCTGCATTTCGCACATTTCCCTTATTTCTTCACATCTCTTCCGGTCAAATAAGGTATGTCCGGTTATCGATCTAAGTGTTCGCATTTCTGTTGTTCCTAGGAGTCGTTTTGTTATTGTGTTCTCCGATCTGGTTTCTATCGCGTACGTCATGATCGGTCTTACGCATATTTTGTATATTCTTACTTTGCTCCTGGTGCTCATATATTTGTTTTCTCCAAATTATATCTCTTAAGTATCCTGATATTAATGATGCCTTTGTTGTTTGAGTTTTTACTTCCTCCTTAAGGTTCCTGGTACTTGTTATGTTTGCCCTAAGATATTTGAAGGACATCACTTGTTCTACACTCTGATCATAAATCGCGAGTTTGCATCTTTTCGGTTCTTTAGATATTGTAAGGGATTTTGTTTTCATTACAGGTATTTGTATATTAAACACTTTTGCTGTTTGTTGGAACTTATGTAGGAGTCTCTGTAAGTTATCTTCGTCTTCTGATATGATTACTGCATCATCGGCGTAGCATACTATTTTTATTTCTTTGTCTCCCAATCGATATCCTCTACCTGTTTTCTTTACTTCGTTTATTATTTCATCCATTATGATGTTAAATAAGATTGGGCTTAGGTTATCTCCTTGTCTGATTCCGGTTGTCATAGGTATTTTATTGCTTAATTTATTTGCCACTCTTACATATGTGTGGTTGTTGGTCTTCAACTCTTCGATAGTTTTTATTATATTCGAGTGAATTCCTCTTTTTTTGTAGTAGGGTTATGACATCAGTTAACCGTACCCTATCGTTTTGTATACAATATCTTTAAGTGTCCCCTGCAATAAAAAATCCAACGGCGTAAGGTCTAGTGACTTAGGTGGTCATTGAATAACTGGGCATTCTAACAGCAACAGTTGTATGAGATGGTGTTCCATCGTGTTGATACCACATATACCATCTTAAAATAAGAGGAACATTTTCTAATAAAACTGGTACAGCATTAACCAAAAAATTAAGGTATCTATTTCCAGTTAGTGTTCCCCAAAGAAGTATGGTCCAACCAAATGTTTCCCAATTTTCTCGCACCATACATTAATGCTATAATCGCCTTGATTCTGAATTTGATTAACGTTGTATGGATTCTTGTCAACCCAGCAATGATAACTTTTTCTGTTAAGTTTACCGTTGCTGACAAAGTGACTTTCATTTTTCCATAATATATTTTACAGAAACTAACGTTCTTCGTTATATTTAAAACATAATTTCTGCTACAAAACCCAGTCGTCCTTTCTTATGCAAGGGTATAAATCCAACTTCACACCAATCTTTCAGTCTTTCAAATTTATTTATTTATTTATTTATCAATAAACGGGAAACCCCATTATAAAAGTTATAATATTCAATATATAAAGTAATAACAACAGTACAGTAATGAGTATTTAGATAGAACAAAAAAAAATGATATAACATCACAGTTCAAACCACCCAATCTAATAAATAGGAGACATATCAGTGGTCACACACCACTTTAATGACTTGCCCTTTAAAGCCAGACAGCGAGCCTCCGAATGGATTGATGGAAGGATTATTATTTAGGAAGAGCAAGGATCTAGTCAATGGAGAGTGGACTCCATAATTAGTGCCGTGATGACAGATGACAAATATTTCATTTCTTCTTAAGCAGCGTTCTGGAACCTTCAACTCTATCTGCTCTAAGAGGGGTGGACAATCAATAACACTCTTTAGCAATTTAAATATAGTGGAAAGATCTGACACCCTTCTCCTGTCGTCTAATGTCCGCAGACCAAGCATACTAGCCAGGGCTCCTCTGTCACCAACCGACCCCAATCTATGAAAGCAATTATCCAATAAATTTATTCTGACACGTTCAATCTCTGCGCTGTGAACATTGTAGTAAGGTGACCATACCGTTGATGCATATTCAAGGTGAGATCTTACCAGAGAACAGTATATCTTCTTCATTGAGTCAATAGATAGATCTATTCCGACTCTAAAAAGAAGTCCCAACATTTGGAATGCCTTTCTTGGCATGCAAGAGTAGTGTTCCCTAAACGACAACTGAGCGTCCATTATGCCTCCCAAATCCTTCAAAGAACTGACCGGTAACAAGTCCTCATCACCAACCTTGTACTGAAAGGTTATTTTATTCTTTTTCCTACAAAAACTAATCGTACTACACTTCCCAGGGTTTAAAGATAATCCATTATGATTGCATCAATGCACAAACTGATTCAAGCTCTCTTGCAACTTCATGCAATCCGCCTCAGTCACAATTTCACGGTACAATTTCAAGTCATTGGCAAACAAAAGAATGCTATAGTCGGGAACAGCCTGACGAATGTCATTAATAAAGAGGTTAAATAGTAATGGAGCACAGTACCCATCTTGAGAAACTCCTGAGGTCACCTCGATACTATTGGATAAAAAACCTCCCATCTTCACTCTCTGTGAGCGTCCCACCAACATACTCTCGAGCCACTTTACAGAGAGCTCATGAAACACCATCGCTCTTAGTTTTGCTAATAGTTTTTGATGGCTAACCCTCTCAAATGCCTTGGAGAAGTCAGTGTAGGTCGAGTCCACCTGGCATCCCCTCTCCAATGCATCCACCAGAGCATTCTCATAGGTGATCAAGTTGATGAGAGTCAACCTACCTCCCATAAAGCCATGCTGTTCTTCTACCACTATACCTTTATAAATCCAGCTTAGTTGATCATAGACCAAACCATCAAGCAACTTAGGAATTGCAGACTGCTTTGAAATGCCCCTATAATTTTGAACATTCTCTCTTTCACCCGACTTGAAGATCGGTACAATAAAACTCTCCTTCCGTAAATCAGGAAGCTCGCCCTCCGCCAACGACCTATTAAACAAAATAAACAGTGGCCTGGTAATACTATATACAAGATTGCTTAACAAATATTCAGGTACATTGTTAGGACCATATTACATTACACAGTTGATGCAGCATAGTCACGGCGCGCTATGGGACAGAATCGTGCGTACCGTCTCAAAAATCTGTAACTTTGTCGTTGATTGAAGTAAATAGCTGAAATTTGGTACGTAGTATCTCTAATGTATATACTATCAAATAATGGTACATTCGCTGTTAATTTTTAACCGACTTCACGTGTGTATTTTTTTTGTTCCCTTTTTTTTTTTTTTTTTTTTTTTTTAATGTTTGTTCCAATATTACTCCGCCATTTGTGAACCGATTTTTAAAAATTATTTTTTTGTTTGAAAGGTATTGCTTGCAGTTGGGTCCCATAAATTTTTTTTGGAAATCGGACGGATAAAATGTCCGTCCGAAAATTTTTGAATATCTCGGCCATTTATAAACCGATTTTCAAAATTCTTTCTTCTTTTTGAAAGAATTTGTCAACAGGCTGAACACATAAAAAAATTTCGGAAATCGGACGAATATTTTGTCCGTCCAAAATATTGATTTTTAGATAACTCTATTGCAAATTTATGAAAATCGGAGGGAGGAAGTCGGTTTTCTTTTTTGCGAGAATTATTTTATTTATAATATATAATAAAAATAATACAAAAATAAAAATGACACTTTTTCATACAAAAACATAGTTTACTTAACTTATTGAATGATAATTATACAGTTTAATTATACACACTATTATTTCGTATTTTTGTTAATATTACATATGAAAATAGCATATAATAAATGACAAACATCTATTAATCCACTACATAAAATAGAAAAAAAAAAAAAATAAATTGATATACAAACTACAATTTAAATATGTAAGAGGTTCTTGGCTTCGTCTAACAGTTCCTTGGCAATAGTGACTGATGGTTTTCTGATACTTGATATGTATGGGTCTGATGTAAATAAAAGACCATGAGATACGTCTTCATTCGTTGCGGACCTAGAGCACTTTCTAGCGTGACATAATCTGATATTTTTGTAATCTTTATTACGAGATTCTTGGGCATCCTCAGATAAATTACCAATAGGCAGAACAGCAAAATGCCTAATTACGCTTTCCCCATGTATTAAGATCTTATGTACTGAAGAAGGCATGTCATACCACATATATTGTGTAACGTACAATTGTGCAGTAGCGCGAGTATATTCACCAAATTTTTCTGGATTTACAGCAATACCGCATGCCAAAGTCTGAAGAATAACATAAAACCTTTTAATAAGATCCTCATTAATTCCTGTTATTTCTGACGAGCGATAGTAGTTCTCAAAAAAAGGTCGAGCTGTATTGCCGTCATTGCTATTTCCACTTCCTTGCCGGGGTTTATCAACATGTAATCCCATTCGGCTTCGAAATAGACTTTGTACAAGTTTTTTCTTGTCTTCTCTACTTTTTTTATCTTCCGGAGTTCTCGCAGCCCAATTTTTGAAAGAAAGATTATATGAAATATGTAAAACTAACTCCATGCACCTAATCCATGCATGCAATGTCGACAACCCGTACTGGTAAGCATTCATATTATCTGGCTTTGATTCAATCTTCTCCAAATTATTCATATCGCTTGGTTTAGCCCCACACACCGTACACACAGCTCCAGAACTTGTGTCAGTTAGAACTTATGTAACTTTTCCATCCACCATAGTTAAGATCAGCTCGTGACTTATTTCAATTAGCTGGTCCCCCATGTGTATCTCAAAAATTTTCAAATTGTTAATTTGACCTCGAATATCACCGACCACCGAACGGGGTTTCTCGGGCGTTTCTTTTGCAAATTCCATCAGAATTGGTCGGCAATATCGAATAGAAGAGCAAGCCGTATTTTGCCAAAGAACCTCTTTTGTTTCTGTATCAATCAGCTTTATGGGTACCAAAGACGCTATAAATAAGTTTGCATCTGAGACCAAGTTACTTTCATCTGTTAAAATTTGTTTATATTCACTTTGTCCCGATGAACCATCACATCCCCATTTGGTAAACAATTTAAGATTTCTTCTTGTTGGGTTGTAAATATTTTCAATTTTTAAGATACGGGCAGTAGTGTGATCCAGCAAATCTTGTAGATTTAAATTAGCGCCTGTATCGGTTATTTCAATGCTGGAGGGTGGAGGATAACACAGTTTTTTTGCGTTTGTTAATATATTATATGACGGCAATATATCGAAGTTTTTGTTAATCAGACTTGCTCGAAGTAATCCGTATTGTGATTTCGAAAGATCTAAATCAGCAAAAAGACTTAAAGCTTCATCCGCCGTAAAATATATTGCATTGCAAGTTTCATGCAACAATTTTTCCTTTATGATCTTTTTTCCATCTCTATCACAATTCCGCATCATTGCAACAACAAAAGCTTCTTCCAATTCTCCTTCAGACCGCATTCCTTGGACGTATGCGTTATGTATATTCTCGAGTCCATATTCTTGAATTAACTCCATATTCTTCCTTTTTTTCGATTTCTCTGACAGATCTTCATAAGCCTTTGATGGGCAACCACGTTCTCCAGATGTTGTAGGTTTGATATCCATTGGTATTTCGTCGAACTGTACCTTAAATTCACCGTCTAACCACGTTGTATTTTTATTAAAGAAACGTTCTTTAGTTCGGTTAGATGTGGTCCAGCAATCGTTAAAAGCTGATATAAGCGATTTTTGAATACTTTTCACAACTAATTCACTTTCTGAAGACGACAAATGATGGTGTTCTTCTAACTATTTTTGAATATCTTCTCTTTATGTCCCATGGTCAATGAAAAATTCGCATAATACTAGTTGAGGCACAACAGATTCACTCATTTTGTTGTATAGGTACTTCACAAATATTGTTTTTACCGAGGTTGGTGAAGACTCTATGTCGAAGCACAATAAAGTACTGGTAAATGACAATTAAATCAATAACTTTTATACTTCAATTCCGTGAGAAAAATATTATTATCTGCGGGTAGTCACATATTTATCGCGTCCTTATATGATATGATATGATTTCCAATAACAGTATTTCCACCTTACCTAAACTTTAATTTAGGTAGTAATCTATCTTTATATATAAAACACAAAAAATGTTTCTACCTACCCAAGGCAGCTCTACCAGGTAGTAGCAGTTCGACAATAGCAACAAAGCCGAAAAAAAAATCACATGTATTTTGTTGGTAGAAAATTCACCACATTGTCAAAAATCACGAGAGCTTCTCTCAAAAAACAACCACTTTATGTATGTATGTAGTTCATTCTCTCAAAAAAACAACCACTTTATGTATGTATGTAGTTCAATGCGGTAGTTTGTAAACAAAATTTTGACAACTTGCTGGAATGTAAACAATAGTCACCTGTTCTAGTGATAATACCTGGTAAAGCTGCCTTGTACCTATCTACCTACCTACATATCTACCTACCTACCTATGTCCGCTATAGACGCTAGTAGACAATATTATTTAACAATAAAATGTCAGAAATAATCTATTTTTCGAAAAATCTCCTGAATCAAATCTTAAAAAAATTTTAAAAATATTTTGCATTTCCCTCCCCATCAGGTATTTTCCGTCTCATTTAAAAGGGGGCAGATTCGGGCAAATTTGTTTTTTGCCTTGACTTTTATATGAGCTGCTCTATGTGATGGTATCAAAATTACGACATCGGCAGACATCGCTAACTGTCAAAAGTCTATTTAAAGTTTCTAATAAGGTTAGGATATTTGATACTGCAAAAACAATCGTGCACCTCTCCAGTTTTTACATAAATGTCTACTTAAATGCTTTTTAAATAAGGTACTTAATAACCATTCTAACCATATATCACACTTACATATTTGCATTGAATATAATGAAAATATGACCATGTAAACTGGTGCAATTCTGTTCTACATAATCGACATTATTTTGAGCGTCAACTTACAAGTCAAGTTTTATTAAGAAAAAATGAGAAATAATCTATTTTAAATTCTATATAATATATATTAGACATTCAGTTAAATATGTGCAATAACAAAATATTCAATATCGAATATTCGCAAAACCTATTTTTGAGACGGTACGCAGGATTCTGTCCCATAGTGCGGCGGTTTTCTCCCACCGTCTTTATAATTTCCGCAGTTATCTCGTCAGTACCTGTTGCTTTTCTGTTCTTTAACCTTCTCGACTTCAGATTTAAGAATACGTGGCTTCGTTGTTGACAATGCAGTCGCCCACGAGTTAAGGCTCAAAAAGTTCCTTACAGTATTCTCTCCAAACGTCAATGATTTCAGGCATGTTGGTGGTTGTTCTACCTTCTGGTTGTGATGAAAAGCTCAAAAAACTTTAGGATTCCTTTTTGAACACTGAATCACATAGACCAGAAGTCTACTCGTTTTGCAGAATATCACTTTCTGAACTTGTCTCACTAATTATGATTCCTTGAATTTTGTTAATATACAATTAACAGTTCATTATGTTAGTGTACAAGTTTCATCTTAAAACATTGTAATATATAAATAAATTAAATGAAAAGTAAGACATTTTACTTCATAACAAACAAGTAAAATTCCTTTTATCAATAAAACTTTCTATATTCCCGCTTAACTATAAAAAGAACTTCAGAAAATCGACGTTTTAAACGTCATAAAATCACTCGCAACAAAACGCTTTTGTAGCTGTTCTTCGAAAACTGGAAGTCTTGATAAATCACAATTGTCAACTTTTTACTGTTTTACTATTTTTTTTTTTCGTTTTCATACAGTTACGGGTTTATAGTTTTACTTTTTTGGATAAATATGAGTTTTAGATATTTTTATTGACATTCAGTGTCTTGGTTAACGCAGTCTTTGGTAAAAAATTATTTTATTTCGATGTAGGGGAAAACGACATTGTAAATAAGATGCATAACACTAGCCTAGGGGTCGGCAACTTATGGCACGCGTGCCATCTCTAGCACGCCAAGCAATTTTGAATGGCACGCGTACATATTCAAAGTTTACACATTAATTCTGTAATCTGTGACATGTTTCGAAATTAAGTAAATAATCGAAGACAGTATTACTTTAACGATACAAACAAAAACGTTATATTATATAGGTCACTAGGTATTATTACCAAAAACTACAAAATATATATTTTGTAATTTATAATTTTACTGAATGCATTGGTTTGGCTTTAATTTCGGCAAGTATTAAAGACGGCAAGCTTCAAAATATAAGCCTAGGCAAAAACACAAATAAACGTCCTCAATTCAGATCAAAAGAGCCGCTATAAGGCAGTTTTTGTTTGACTTGACTTCCATCGTTCCGACGGGCGCTGCAACTCTTTTTATATTGCCGAACTTTAGTTTTTGTTAGATTTAACTTCTAGGCGGCCCTTTGATTGCAATGGGTGCGTTGTAGATAATAATTTTTGTTCTAAGAAATTTAATAAACGTAATTATTGTAATTTTCTGGAAACATTATTTTTCTATATATAGCAAGCGGCTACACGTTTGGATCATTTAGTATAGAAGTAACATCCGTTCCAGTCAATAGTCGTCGAAAAGTTTAAAAATTAAAATTACGTTGCGTTATGGCCGCGAAGAAATAGAAGGTAGACGTTCTATCATTTCAAACTTCATGGACTACAGATTACGGTTTTGTACAGCAAAACGATCGGGTCATTTGTGTCCTATGTCGGGAAAGCGTAGTTCTCCCGACATCTAGTGTTCAACGACATTTCCAGATAAAACATGAATCGTCATTTAAAGATAACGGTGATAAAAGGGAGGCAATACAAAGAACAAGTAAACAATACGAGAAACAGTCAACATTCTTTAGCAAAGTTTTCCAAGGAAAAAATCAGGTAACTGAATGCAGTTTCAAAATTGCACAATCGTTGGCACAAAAGGGTAGGCCGTTCACTGACGGAGAATTTATGAAGCAAACGTTTTTGAGTACTGGCGAGATTTTATTCGACGACTTGCCCAATAAGGATACAATATTGGCCAGGATTAGAGATATACCGGCATTAGCGCGGACCATCGAGAGACGAATTACCGAAATGACACAAAATGTCCAAAAACAGCAGAGACGCTATCATTGCCCGTCTGGCAATCGTTCCGCGATACTTCGATGATGGCAGTGTGTATGAAGAGCTGATTTGTCTGCTCCCATTGCAGGGAACTACAAGAGGAGAGGATATATTTTCAGAATTTGTTAAACATTTTGAAAAGCGGAACATTGATTTAAATAAAAATTTTTGCGTAACGACAGATGACGCTCCTGCTATGATTGGGAGACATAAAGGATTTGTTTCCCTTCTTATTGAACGCATGGGTCGATCAGTTTTAAATTTTCATTGCATAATTCACCAAGAGAGTTTGTGCGCTAAAATCTCCGCTGGAAGTTTAAAATCCGTGATGGATAAGGTGGTTAAAATAGTTAACTACATTGTCGGCCGTTCTTCACTGATCTATAGACAATTTAAGGCGTTTCTGCAGGAATTAAAAAGTGCATATTCAGATATACCATTGCACAATAATGTGCGCTGGCTCAGCCGTGGTAAAGTGCTCTCTAGATTTGTGCAATGTCTGGGCGAAATTAAATCGTTCTTGTTGGACAAAAATTAAGTGGATGCTTATCCTGAACTAGAAGATAAGAACTGGATCTGTATGTTAATGTTTCTTACTGATATTACAAACCATCTCAGTGAACTCAACTTAAAGTTACAAGGTTCAGGCAAAACAATTCTGGAATTATACGAATCCTGGAAATCATTCAAATTAAAAATAGATTTATTTATCAGCGATATTATTACAAACACGTATAAATATTTTCCAAATTTAAAAACTTATATATCCAGTGTCGACGATGGTGCACTAATAGACGAAATTCTTAAATATATGATTAATTTAAAAGAGGAGTTTATCGAGAGGGGTCAGGATTTTGATAAACATGGTCCTATGTTCGCTTTTTTAATCAAACCAGATTTAATGGATTTGGATTTTTCCAGCAGTTGCTTTGACATATATCTTTTCTCATGGATGGACATTAATGATTTTGATCTTCAATACATTGAATTTAAAAGCTCCGAGTTATGGAACACGAAATTTGTAGAATTAAGAAGGGTATTAGAAGGTGACTGCCAGAACCATTCAAACGAGATACTCAGTTGTTGGATGAGTTCACCAGATAAATTTATTTGTCTTAAGAAAGTAGCGTTTGCATTGCTTACAGCTTTCGGATCATCCTATATCTGTGAACAACTTTTTCCCATATGAGAGTGATTTTAAACCCGTACCGAAGCAGGCTGACAACAGACAACTCAGAAGCATGTGTGACACTGAAAATAACCAGACATGAACCGGATATAAGAAAACTCTCTAAAGAACTTCCAGCACAGGGTTCACACTAGGTCCTAGGACTAGTATAATAAAATTATTTGTTAAATGTTAAAATTTTTTTGTAATTAAACCTTCTAAAAGCAATATTTTAAGTTAATTTAAGTTAATTTTTGTTAATTTTAGTTGTAGTAAGTACCTACTGGCACCCCTTAGTTAAAAGGTTGCCGACCCCTGCACTAGCCTATACACATTTTAGACCTGATTTTACGTATGTCTGATAAGGCGATGTCAAAAATGTTACTGGTTTTCTTGTATCAGCTCTAGTTAATGAGATAGAAAAATCTGCATCTGTTTAAATATTCAGAATTCCACCTTACTATATAATCCGAAATATAGCAGGGAACCCAATAAAGTATTGAATAAGGTAGGCCTCACCTTAGTCTCTAAATCATCAGACAATTTGAGGAATATCTTAGGAAATCTCAAAGACAAGATTCCTAAGAGTGAGAAAAGTGGCATTTATAAAATTAGTTGTAATTATTGCGACAAAAATATCTTGGGCAAATTGGAAGGTCAATTAAAACACGATTTAAAGTACATTTAGCCTATTTAAAATACGGTAGAATAGAAAAGTATAGCATTGCCGAACAAGCCCTTGAAGCTGATCATCCTCTAACATTAGATAACACTGTCCTACACACATTTTGGTGCCTAGGATTATAGACCTGATTTTAAGTAAGTTTGATAAGGGGAGGTCAAAAATGTTACTGTTTTTTTTTTCTATCAGCTCTAGTTAATGAGATTTTTACAAAAATATGGCTTTATTTTAACATTCTACATGAAGAAATTGTTTTTTAGGTGATGTTTTAGACTAAAATAGTCTTGGGCAATCTCGCATAAGTCCCCAGCAATAGTCTGCCAGCATATGAACGTCTAATCTGCCTTGATACCTGTTCTCCGTTGTTTTTATATCTTGGTGGAAACGTTTTCCTTGTTCTTCGTTCGAATCTCCTAGGTTATGTTGAAAATGATCTATATGACTATTAAGGTAGTGTATTTTTATGCTCATATGACTGCCTAAATTTTTAAAGTGATGAAGCATTTCATCAACTAACTGTACATAGGTTTTAGCCTTGTAATTTCCGACGAAATTTTGTACAACCGGTACAAAAAATTTCCACGCAAGTCGTTCAACTTCAGTCATACCTCAAAATTAGTCGACGTATTTGGGGCCCATCAAAAATGCCCGCTTTTAGTTTTTCAGTACTTAGTAGTAGTAGTAATAGTATTAGTAAAAAGAGTGGGTGCAACCTTAAGTCCTTAATGTCACCTAGATCTAAAAATTCTTCTGTGTCTCCCCACTGTCGAATCAGGGTCGCAGTTCTAGTCCGGCATTTTCTGCCAAAAGACATAGGCTACTCACCCTGACCTCTTGTAGATCTTTGGGTTCACAGAATAGTTGACCCCAGTATCTGTATCTTTTAACCATTAGTGCAGGACATTCGCACAAAATGTGAATGCTGTTCTCGCACAGCCGACATGTTTTCCGCTCAGCCAGTTTGAGGTTATATAAAAGGGCTTGGAATGCCACATGTCCCGTAAGGAGTCCTATACTCAGGCGTAGCCTTTGTTTTGACATCGACAGGAGTTCCTTTGTTCTGCCTGTCGTAGCTGGTTTCATAAGGAGTTTGGCTTGACGACACCGCGCTCCTGCAGTCCAAGAGCGTTGGTGTTCCTTATCCAACCATTCCCTGATCTTGTTTTTGCCGAAAGCGAATGGAACTCCTACAACCTGTTCAGGCTGGTCCTCTAAGGTGCCTCTTTTGGCGAGTTCGTCTGCTATTTCATTTCCAGATATGCCTTGGTGGCCTGGTACCCACGTTAGGGCAACCGCGTTGTTACCTCCTAACGTGTTTAGTTCTTGCACGCATTCCCTGATCAGCAAGCTGTCCGTGGTGTACCTGGCAAGAGCTTGGATAGCTGCCTCACTAGCACAGCAATACTTAATCCAGGAAATTTTTGAGAAATAAAATGGAAACATTGACTATTTTTGTCCCGAGCTTTGACATATTGCTTCATTAGCCCTAATTGTGCCCCCCCTATGTGCAAGGGTGAAAAAATGATTTTTTCTCGCGGAACCAAAGGCTCATTTATCACTTTTCTTTTACCAACGACTTAAGCATCTCTTACAGGCCAATTTTCTTGTATCCAGTTTCTTGATTTGGCTCGACTGTCCCACAAATCAATCAAGTCGACATATATCACCCATTTATGTTCAACATATTTTATTTTCTGTAAAAGTATCACTTGATATTGTTCTTTCATACGAATAGAGTGGGCAATCGGAATAGAAACATGTTTGTTACCATTATGTAAAAGTACAGCTTTTAGATTTCGTTTACTGCTGGCAATAAAGAGACGCCAATCATTTGCCTGATAGGTCTCCAAGTCCATGAAAGTGAGTAACCCGCTCATATTACTACAATATACTAAATTTTATACTAAATTTTTTATCAAAATAAAAAAATTGTAATAAGTTTTGTTTTCTCGTGCGATATGAAGAAATTTTTGCATCAGGGGATAGGCAATTTTTTTTTCTTTTAATCTTGATGCTACCAATTCGGCAAGTTCTTTTAAAAGATCTAAGTCTAAGCTCTTTTTGTGAAAATAAATTAGGATTTGATGTTTTTGCACAATATTCATTTCCTTGAGAAGCACTGGGTTCTTAAATTTCTTCATCCTGAAATTGTGGTAGCTGATGAAAAACTGGTAATGGAACGTTTTCTAAATGGGGCCTTTTTGCTGAAGAAATATTGGGATATTTCCATTTATGACGTTTGGTTTTATTGATGCCCACTATATTTGTCATACAGAAGTAACAGTCATTGTGTTCTTTCCAAATTATGGGTACTCCAAATTTCAGAGATTTACGTGTACCTTTCTCTCATTGTCGCAGATGTTCACTGCACATTTTACATACACTATGAGGCACCCACGCTTTATCTTGATTGCGAATTTTTATACTGCAGTAAGCAAAATACAAACGGGTCACAGTATCTGTTACCAATATTCGCTGATCTTTCAAAATATATTCACCACAAATGTAACAAAACAAGAATCGTTAACACAACGTCTTAACTTAATAGCCATTATGAAATAATAAGATTAATTTTATCAGTGTTATTGTAAAACGACTAAAAATAAATAACCGGTAAAGGGCAAGTTGAACATGCGCATTTAGTGTTCCGTACGTTGATTGCTTTTAAAATAAAAAAATTTGTTACAGGGGTATAAAATGATCAATGACTTCACAAAACACACCCCAAATGAGTTTTCAACAAAGTTTGTCTCCAGTCTTTACTGAAATCTGATGACCTTGAAATTTTTATTTTTTTTAAATACCAGATAAATTATTAAAGGTAATGCACTCGTGATAATTTTCGTTCAATCTACACCCCGTGGAGAATATTCCAGAATTTTTTCAAAATTTTTCGATAAGTAATTTTCGAGATAAGGCGGGGGGACAGCGATTTTTCGCGATTTTTTAAAAATAATGCAAAGAAAAGTGCGCGCAAGTATTACATTATATATATATTTTTTTACTGGTGTTTTCACAAGCTTTCATTTGACATCACACTCGATGACCTAGTAAACATTTTTTTTTTCTCACTTCCGATTTCACCCCCCAAAACTAACCCCATAAGTCAAAATTTAACTCTCAAAACTACATGGCTCCGATGAGGCCATCAATTCCTATATTATTACCAAATTTCAACTTTCTATGTCAAATAGTTTCGGAGAAAATCGGGTGTGACAGACACCGAAGTGATCTTATGAGTGTTCCGTACGGAACACTAAAAATGAGGTTAGGTAGTGAACTAGAGCTGACAGGTTAAAATAAATTTTGACCATGTATAGTATATTACCTTCCTTATTAACCATAGATAAAAACAGAGCTGCACCAAAACTACATATTTTTTTGTAGACTTGTGTAATTTTTCAAGGGTAACATGCGTGTCCAAATTTGTCAAAAATGCCTTTAATATTTTCTTTTTCTGCACACGCGTCGCCCCAAGGATTTGCCTGCAGCACGGGTGCTATACCCACAAAAAAAATAGGCTTATAGTCGAATTATTTCCGATTTTTATAAAACAAGAAGTTTTATTTTATCCTAAACCCACTATTAATAGTTTAGCAGTTAAAGCTTAATACCTAAATTAATTTAAGCCAGTTTTTGTTTATTTAAAAGACCTTACATACTTATTATAATTCGATTAAATTCCTTTTTCACGTCTTCGCCGAAAAGTGGTACCCTGACACGTCCATAAATTATTCCTAATTATTTATGAATCTTTCTTCTGTTTTTTCAACGGCACGTCGTTGGACGACAATGAGCAGTTGCTAGGCGAGTCAGTGGTGACATCTGTCGGGGGACTTGGCTCGTAAATTAACTGTAGGTGGAATAATATGTTTTAATAAGATGCTTTTTTTTAACTGAATTCAGAAAAGGAGTTCCTTTATTCGGCGATTAAGTACACCGTCTGTCCACAAGTAACATTTAATAGAAAATAAAACACATTTTAATTATAATTGTTGAATTATTTATTTGATTTAATATAATATCTAATCTAAACTAGCCGATGAACATGATGAATTAATTCTCCCACTAATATTTTTTTATAGGCTCTTGAAATACTAAAAACGATCGTGGTCTATGCCACTTGAACATTCAGTGGTGTAGCATCGCTTGTCTTTTAATGAGGTTGTAGTTAGAATGATGGAACTTGTTTCTTGTTTTGAAAAAATATCTTCAGTCTCCCCACGATCACTTTTACCACTATAACTAGGTTCCTAATAAAACAAATGTTAACAAACAATTAACACAACACTAATGAGGGCTGTAACTTTGGATTATAAAGGAAACAGTTGGCGCTTCTGTTTTCTTTTACAGTCTGTCAAGTAAGAACGTGTCCGCGATAATTCATTTTTGGTAGATGCGATTCTAGCGATTCAACAATAAATCGAAAGAGGGAGCCTTTGTCTACGATGCATTTTAGTAAAAGCATCAGTCTATTCCGAACTTTCATCGAAATCATGTAAAATCCAAAATGCGTCGGTTTGAGGCAGTCTTTCTTTGTTCCTCTTCAAAGGGGCCTAAAATAACATATTCTGCGGCAGTTAAATATGTTAAAATGTTGGTGTCGTTTGTGAAAAAGTTTGAATATAATTTTAACAAGACGAAAAATGTCGACGATTTGCTAAAACGTGGCTCGGTAGACAAAATCACTCCGAAAGTCGAAAAATGAATCGTGTCTTTGTTTTCACGGACTCGAAATTGACGATGCGTCAAGGAGCGGTAAAATTAAGAAAATCGAGTATGAATGCGTCCCATGAGACTGTTCGACAACATCTTCGTGCTCATGTTGTCAAATTCCGAAGCAAGTTGAAGACACTTTTGTCGGGCGAAAATTACCTCGCGAAGGGGCCAATAAGTGTGGTATATATAGCTGATATACAGCTTATAATATTTGTCAATTTGATTTTTAAATTCCATCAGTAAAGACGCGAAACATGAATCCCAGTATCATTTTAAGTGAAAAAGGAAAACAGTTGTCACTTTTAAACAACTATAAATACAGCTTCGAAAAGTATTTAAAAGGCGGTGAAAAGCATTGACTGGCCCAAAGAAAACGTGTAAATCTTTCCTTGTTACTCTGGGAGAAATGGACAACAATATTGTCGTTACAAAACATGTGCAGGAACATTGCCATGACGTAAAGATAGAAAAATTACATCGTCAAATTGTTAACACTTCCTGAAAATGAAAAGCTGTCATGTGTCAGAAAAACCCTCCAAAATTATACGGCGCGTACTACAAAAAAATCTACAATCAGCAGTTACTACGTCCGACGTTGCTTATATTAGAAGAAGTATGTAGAACGCTCGTCGGAAAAAAACACCCTTCATTGCCGAGGATTATTGAAGATACCTTTAAAATTCTGGAAGAGATCAACATCGAAACATCTAAAGGTGAACCGTTTTTACTTATTAACAGTAGAAGTGACCAAATAGTTGTATTTTGTTGTAAATCAAATATCCAGTGTTTGGAAAAGGTCTCACGAATTTAATTAGACCAGTGATTCCCAAAGTGGTTCAGGTGGACCCCCAGGGGTCCACGGGAGACTCGACGGGGGTCTACTGGGGTGAAAAAAAAATGGGTGTTCACAAGTTGTAAGTGGGGGTCCATGAAAATTTACCATAAAAATGTATTGCTGTTATTTTACTCTATGTTAAGCTGCTTCTTCTTCTTTATGAGCCACTGTTTCTCCACTGTAAGAGATAGGCCTCCTCAAGTTTCTTCCAATTGTCTCTATCCTGTGCAAGATGGAGTCATCTACTGTCTGCTATCAACCTAATATCATCAGTCCGTCTTTCCATTCGTCTACTCTTCCAAGGTCTCCATTTAAGTAATTTTGTTGTCCATCTACCATCATTCGTTCTAGCCACATGACCCACCCACTGCCACTTTGATTTTGTTACTCTTTTACTGAGGTCTGTAATTCTTGTTATTCGTCTGATATCCTTGCTTTAATGTGTTCTTGTAAACTAACACCTAACATCTGTCTTTAAATGGTCCGTTGAGTACGTTGGAGTCGACAAAGACTATTTTTTGTAAGGGTCATGGTTTCCAGCCCATACGTACTTCCTGGAGGTATGCAGTTCTCGTACCCTTTTCTTTTTAAGGTCATGGGGATATGTCTGTTTTTAGAATGAATCTCAGTTTTTGAAATGCAGTCCAGCTGAGACCAATTCGGCTCAGTATTTCCGCTGTTTCATTGTCCTTATCCAATCTAGTTTTAGGTCTTATGTTAATCTTAGGTATTATTATTTATCGTAATCTTATATGTAATTGGGGTTAGCCCGTTAATAAATATATAATTTTAGAATGGTTTCACTAACATAAAACCATTTTTTAGTGTTCCATACGGAACACTTATAAGATGACTTCGGTGTCTGTTTGTCTATCACATCCGATTTTCTCCGAAAATATTTGTCATAGAAAGTTGAAATTTGGTAATAATATAGGAATTGATGGCCTCATTAGAGCCGTATAGTTTTGAAAGTTAGTTTTGGGGGGTGATAACGGAAGTGAAAAAAAATTTTTTTTACTAGATCATCGAGTATAGTGTGAAATGACAGCTTGTGAAAACACGAGTAAAAAATATATATATAATGTAATACTTGCGCACACTTTTCCCTGTATTATTTTTAAAAAATCGCAAAAAATCTCTGTCTACATGTGTACCGTACCTGTGTACGTGTACCTGCTAGTTTGATGCATGTCAATTTAGAATTGAAAAAAGAGATGAGAACTATAATATTACTAGGTAATAGATCGGAAAATTGATGTTAAGGTGTAAGTAGATAGATGTACTTAAGAAAAAACACTGGAAGCAAAAAATAAACGCAATAAATCTAGAACACTCCACTTTCATCAAGAGATTTTCTCAATTTTATGAAAAGATTTACTTAATTAGAGTTAAAATCATGTAACTCGACAAATGTCTCTTTAAATTCGAAAAACCAGGAATGAAATATCAATTGATATGACTGCTTAAATAAACTTTTCTATGTCGCAGAAACTTGCAGTGAGTGGGGTGCACATGCAGCATCACGACACTATGATCAGGTTTTTGCTTCTCGGGCTCTGTCTATGGCTACATACAATTTTGGATTGCTTAGATATTAATTTTATTTTAGCTACATTTCTTCCGTTTTGTGTAGAGTGATAACAATAATGATTTATTTTCTTACTTATATTTTTTTGAGGTAGGTAAACATTAACATTTTAGGATTAAGAGAAGGTAATATTTGGTACAGTTTATTATACTCCATATTTACTCATTATCTCGAAAGTACTGATCAAAAAATTTTGAAAAAATTCTGGAATTTTCTCCACGGGGTGTAAATTGAACGAAAATTATCACGAGTGCATTACCTTTAATAACACTGGTCAACAAAAAAAAGAAAATTGCTTGTTTCCTGTGATTTTTTTTTTGTTTCTATCTCAAATTGACGTACTAAGTTGGGAATGTGGAATCTTTGGCACAATGATACTACTCAGTATATATCACCACTACACAAAACACTTTATTTTCGCACTCGACGCGCGTTTCGCTAACCATGTTAGCTTCATCAGGAGCGATGATCGACAGTCAATCATCGCTCCTGATGAAGCTAATATGGTTAGCGAAACGCGCGTCGAGTGCAAAAATAAAGTGTTTGGTGTAGTGGTGATATATACTGAGTAGTATCAAATTGACATGTATTTTTTAAATATGGCAACAATTTTTCTCTAACAGCTTTTGTTTTTGAGTTATAGCTAACTACCCTCATTTACTATTTTTACTTAGATTTTCGTTTTTTATTGGACACTAAAATATATTTTGTTGTTGTTTTAGATATGGCTTCGTCAAGAAGATGTTGTGTGCTTAATCCCGATTGTTTTTGCTATATGTGTGGTATGTCTACGGTTATGGTCCAGTGGAAAAAGAGATGCAATAATGTTCGTAACACCCATGATTTGGCGAGAACCTCGAAACCATCATGACGATTGCTACTTCTGTGTTGTGAAAAATAAACGGAATTAACCCTGGAAATCGAAGTAAGTGGTCATATCCTAACCTATCTTCTGCTCAACGACCTCAATTAAAATCACAAGAGGTACAACCGAGCACATCTAAATCTTCTCATGATCCAAATCTCTGTGAACCCGAACGAAATACATCAAGTGAAGACTCTGATTCAGACTACAAATGTAGCCTTTCAGAACCTCAACCATTTAATCAGAAAGAACTAAATGACTTAGTAAGAGATCTGAACTTACCAAAAGAAGCTTCTGAAATTTTAGCATCTCGTTTTAAAAAAAAAAAATTTGCTTACTCCGGAAACCATTACATTTTATCGTACCCGAGAAAAAAAATCTGTTACCGTATTTTTCTCAAGAGAAGGATTTAGTTTTTTGTAACGATGTTGGTAGTATTTTGCAGCAGATGGGATTAAAACAGTACCAACCTAGTGATTGGCGTCTTTTCATAGACAGCAGCAAAAGAAGTTTAAAGTGTTTTTGCTTCATAACGGTAACAAGTACGGATCTATACCTATTGCACATTCGACGACTTTAAAAGAAGAATACCTAAATGTTTCTAAGGTTATGGAAAAAATTAAGTATCAAGACCACAAATGGGTCATTTGAGTTGATCTGAAAATGGTTAACTTTCTTTTAGGTCAACAAGGGGGGTACACAAAGTTCCCTTGTTTCATGTGTCTCTGGGATAGTTGTGACAAACAACACCATTGGTCACAAAAAGTTTGGCCAGTGAGGGAAGAGCTAAAAGTTGGTACAAAAAATGTTATAAACCTGCCTTTAGTTAGCCGAGACCGCATCATACTTCCACCACTTCATATTAAACTCGGCATAATGAAACAGTTTGTGAAGGCGCTTGACAAAAGTGGCGAATGTTTTAATTTTCTTTCACGCAAGTTTCCAGGATTAAGTTCAGAAAAATTGAAAGCTGGTATTTTTGATGGGCCACAGATTAGGCAACTCGTGAAAGATCCTAATTTTGTCAAATCAATGACTGAAGTCGAATGCAAAGCTTGGAAAATGAATGTTTTGGTTATGAGTAGCTTCCTAGGCAAAAAAAAATCTGACGACCATGTCGAGCTTGTTGAGTGCATGCTATCGAACTTGCAAGAGCTAGGGAGCAACATGAGCATAAAAATCCACTTCCTGCACTCGCGTTTATACCGATTTCCACAAAATCTTTGTGATTTTAGTGAGGAGCGGGGTGAAAGATTTCATCAGGATCTTCGGACAATGGAAGAGCGTTATCAGGGGCGGTGGGACTCACATATGATGGCAGACTACTGCTGGAGTTTGCAACGAGATCTACCTAAAGTCGTTCATTCAAGGAAATCTTATAAAAGATCATTTGCTAGTGTTCAATAGAAATTTTGTTAACATAATGTATTATTTTTTTGTATTTTTTTGGCAAAATAATAAAACGGTATATTTCAAAAGGTAAAGCTGTTAGGAATCTCCCAGTATTTTTTTCATAGTCAGGGCCATAGAAATACCCAATAACAGAAAAAAAATAAAGGAAACAAGACTTGTGTTGACCAGTATAATTTATCTGGTATATAAAAAAAAAACAAAGATTTCAAGGTCATCAGTTTTCAGTAAAGATTGGAAACAAACTTTGTTAAAAACTCATTTGGGGTGTGTTTTGTGAAGTCACTGATCATTTTATACCACCGTAACAAAATTTTTTAATTTAAAAGCAATCAACATACGGAACACTAATTGTGCAAGTTCAACTTGCACTTGACCGGTTGTTTAAGTTATAGATTTTACGCAATCTTTAGAGACGAAAGCTCTAATACTTAATAAATTTTGTTTATTTTTTATATCCGAAACAATGACGCACGAATTAATGTCTCAATATTTTACGGACCCCTTTTAAAAAAGGAAAAAGAGAAACCATTAAAGAATTACAAACAAAAAGAAATTTCCCCATATACGTCGGTATAAGTAATATGGATTCCCGGGGTTCTGTTTTTTTCTCGTTTTTTCACAGAGATTAATATTTTTGGACACT
Source organism: Pachyrhynchus sulphureomaculatus (assembly GCA_019049505.1). NCBI lineage: Eukaryota > Metazoa > Arthropoda > Insecta > Coleoptera > Curculionidae > Pachyrhynchus > Pachyrhynchus sulphureomaculatus. Next base: position 111,217,308 of record CM032451.1, read on the forward strand.
GTTAATGTCCTGAGTCGCTAGCCATATATCACTTGATCCAATCTAGAGAGCGTTTTAGGTTTCAAGCTCCCCTTTCCTCTCCCCTTCCCCGTCGTCCACTTAACTGGGGTTGTTTTAGATGTGAAGTGGAATAAACAATATGTGGCCGGATATAAAAAGAAATTGGAACTGGTGGAGGAATGTATATGCAGGAATACGGGATTAAACTGAAGGAATTCATAGATATATAGGTATAGTTTTAGTATATGAGGAAACGATTCAATTATTGGAATATTTAATTAGTATCCAGCAGGTGAATCACAAACAATTTAAAAAAATTTTCGTGCAGAATTTCAAATTTGGTTGTAACTATACTCTATTTATTTGAAAGTGATAACAATAAATCATCTAGAATTAAGCAAATTAGCATCAAGCAGTAGTAAGGGCCCCAGAGTTTCACCCACATTTTACCTGTAATGCAGAATTTCAACAACTATCTACACCTTCTGGCATCGGCCTAGTATTCGCAATCTCTTATATTTGAATACAATAGGAAAAAAGCCTTTTTTTGTTTGGGGCTAAATAGTCTGAATAGTTCTGGCCAGTGGTTTGCAAATAATGTATACGTATTATTTGCGAATAGTATGAATGAAACAGTTTTATAATGTTTAAACGTTTATTAGAAAAAATAACATTTTATAATTATTAATTAAAAAATATATATATTCAAACAAGCTGTAGTTCAAGCCAAAAATTAAAGTTGAGAAAACAAATGCTAAGAATTAGATGGAAACGTAAATCTAGAGAATCATGGAGATTTATTAAAAATCTAAGGACACAAACGAGAGATGAAATAAATATAAACGCAATTACAGCCCAACAATGGGAGGAACACTATAAATCCCTCTTGGTGGAGCAAAGATCAGAATATATAAACAAATCCCCCAAGAAAATTCGAATTGTTGGGGAACCTATAGCTCTTGATATAGACAGGACAAAGAAAGCCATATATTTACTAAAAAACAACCGGGACCCAGGCCCGGAAGATATTCCTGCAGAACTAATAAAGAACTGAAACTGAAAAATTATTTAAGATCTTAACAGAAATTTTTAACCGATGTTTAAATGGGGAACCAATTCCACAATGCTGGAAAGAAGGTTGGATTACATCTATACATAAAAGGGGCAACAAAAAGAACTGCAGTAACTATCGAGGTATAACGGTGACATGTATATTAAGCCGATTCTATGGAAAAATATTAAAATATCTCATATGTGAAGAGTATCATCCTTACGAATCTGAAGAGCAAAACGGTTTTAGAGCAGGTCGATCAACAATTGAAAATATTTTTTGTTTAACACAAATCATCGAAAAAGGAACAATACAGTCACAAGATGTACACCTACTTCTAGTAGATCTTACAAAGGCATATGATACGGTCCCTATTGTTAAACTATGGGAAGTCTTAGAAAAATTTAATATTAATGTGACTATTACGGATGCCAATAAAGAATTTTGTAGAAACACTAGATCTAGAATAAAAGTAGGAAATAAACTTTTAAAGGGCTTCAATGTCCCTACGCCAGGGATGTTCTTTGTCACTCACCCTATTCAATATATACATCGATGAAGCTCTGAGAATGTGGAAACGGAAGTGTAATGGCATGGAATAACAATAGGGGGGATACAACCCTATACACATTACATTACGCAGATGATCAGGTGGTGGTGGCTCAAGATAAAGAAGACCTGGAATATATGTCCCGGAAACTATTCGAAGAATATAGGAAATGGGGATTATAAATAAATCAGAGAAGACACTATATTTAAGCATTGGACAAAACCGTCACCAGGAGATCTGATTTTAAACAAAGAAACCATCAAGTGCTAAAAAAAATACGTATATCTGGGCACGAGACTCACCAAGATTGGCCGTAACAACGAAACAATACAAGACAGAATAACAAAAGGAAAAAAACGTTATTGGGGTATTGAACTAAATACTATGGCAAAAAAAGATTAGAGCGGAGACAAAAAAGAAAATCTATAACTCTATATTACAACCCACACTTATAGCTCGGAAGTATGGTTGCTGACAACTAACAAAAAGACAGCCTACTTGCAGTGGAAATGGATTTCTGGAGAAGACCTGCAGGTAAATTTAGACTCGAGCATGTTAGAAATGAGGACGTAATGAATTTAATAAAGGTGGAACGAACAATAATTGACGACATCTAATGACAACAATTAGCTTGGTAAGGATATGTAAAACGAATGCCAAGGGAAAGACTACCAAAAAAGATTTTGGAGTGGATCCCTACAGAAAAGAGGAAAAGAGGACGACCACCCACAACATGGCTGCAGGGAATAACAAAGGCAATGTCTGCAAGGAATCTCTCAGAAGATGACTGAGAGGATAGAAATAACTGGCGACTAGGAACTCAAAAGCGAAAAACGCTACAAATGGGATTATATATATATATATATATATATATATATATATATATATATGTATATATATATATATATATATATATATATATATATATATATATATATATATATATATATATATATATATATATTAAAAAATATACAAATTAGAAAGTCAAGCAAAAATGAAAAAAGTATTATCAATCGTCATTCTCCGATATGCTTGAAAAGCTACATGCTCGTCGCATTTTCGCCAATTTTCTGTGGAAATATTAGATATGGCATTCTGAAAAAGGTTTTGTACGTCTGCTAATTTATAGGTCGTATTGTTCCTGGCGACTTCACCTGTAACCTATGCCCATATAAGTTCTATTGGATTGAGCTCGCAACGATATGGTGGCAGGCGATAAACAGTAATTTTACGTTTTTTTGCCGTTTCGTCGATGACGAAACTTATGTACTTATTCATTTCTGAGAACTTCAAGCTTTACAAGTTCTAATAGTTCTCTCTTAACGCTGTCTTTTGGAAATGAAATGTTTTTCTCGATCATCCAGGGTTGGATGTCCTTTTTCAGCCAATCCAAGATTGGAACTCTTTTTAATTGTTTAGAATGATAGTCTGTCATCTGCGAAAACCAATCTTCAAATACATCGGATTTCATATCTTCGTGATAATCTCCTGTTTTCGCGGATACGAATGTTAGACCTCAGTCGCTTCTAATATGCGTAATAATTAACCTACGTCCATTACCAAATGGCTGTTTAAGACCAGCAGAGAGACCTTTATTGAATGCTTGGCGAGCATTTTTGATATTCCCATCTTGCCAAAATTTTTTGACTGTATACCCTTCATTTATCCACGTCTCATCTAAGTATTATATCATATGGTCTCTTTTCCAGTGTACAATTTGTCCGCTTTCTATGAATAAAGATTTTCTCTCACACTTTACTCATTTTCGGTAATTCTGGGTGGCTTGTCGTATCCTGCAGGATCATATCCAAAGTTGGAATTCTTTTTTCCGTAAAAAAGTCATGCACAATGCGCCTTACTGGTTGTTTTGTGTTGTCTGTCAGTTGAAATTCTTTTCTGCCTGGTTTCTTTTTTGGAGAGTCTATACCTCCCACTTTTCTTCTCTTAAAATTCTGTAAATTGTGGCTTTACCAACTTCAGTCATTAAGGAAGATTTTGTCACATAATCGTCTACACTTAAATCACAATTTCGATTGTTTTTACCGTAGTCAAATACATTTTTAACTATACGCTTTTCATTATGGTTTAGCTGTCCCAACTTTTAACGTTTCGCTGGAAAAGACATTTTGTTAACACACTAACTGACTTTTCACTAACTGGCCTGACCCTTGGGCATGCTGTGTGTGTATTTAGAGTTGGGGCAGCAAGAAGGTATGTAAATAAAATGATTTGATCAGCAATAAAATTTCGTTGCACAAGAGCATTTTTACCTGAAAATACCTGGGAATAGACAGCACGCCTACGTTATAGGACTGCCGGTCAGTTCACTGGCTTTTCTATTACTATCAGTTTCAAATAAATAGAGTATAAACAAAAATTGTGTTCTTTTAATTTCATTTTCTATGTAGGCAAATACTTTCAACAACAGCCAAGATGTTGACTAATTATTTATGCCAATGACACAATCTTTTTTTTTTGAAGACAGATGATTACTCGGGCCCTGATTTTTAGTAAAACTTAAAAAAATGGTTCTACATTATTAAAATTATTCTAAATTTATTTATTTATTAATTGCATATTGGATTATAACAGATAATACTACTTAAGAGTCAAATAACAGCAATACACTTATAAAAAAAAAAATCATAAAAATTGATACGGGTCAGCAATAAAGTTGAAAAAGAGAAAAATATATAATGCATGACAGGAACCTTAAACTAAATTCAATATTTTCGCAAACGTCGATCATTTAGACGCTCATTGTTGGTTTTTGTGGAATAGCTTAATCCAATTATTACACTTGTACTCTACTGTTCAATTCCAGTAAAAACACTATTCGTATTGTAAGTTAAAGATGTCCGACATCGTCTTGAGACACTGAGACACTGTGTCACAAAACGTTTTTTAGTGTTCCATACGGAACACTTATAAGATGACTTCGATGTCTGTCTGTCCGTCTGTCTGTCGGTCTGTCTGTCACACCCGATTTTCTCCGAAACTATTTGTCATAGAAAGTTGAAATTTGGTAATAATATAGGAATTGATGGCCTTATCAGAGCCATGTAGTTTTGAAAGTTAAATTTTAACTTAAGGGGTAAGTTTTGGGGGTGAAATCAAAAGTGAAAACATTTTTTTTTTATTAAGTCATCGAGTGTGTTGTCAAATGAACGCTTGTGAAAACACGAGTAAAATATGTATATATATATATATATATATATATATATATATATATATATATATATATATATATATATATATATATGTATATATATATATATATATATATATATATATATATATATATATATATATATATATATATATATATATACAGTCCCTGGTCAAATTATTAGACGCACTGTATTTTTTTAGTAATTTTATGTTTTTTAAGAGTTTTTATGCAATAATGGTATATTTAAACTACAATATTATTGATTTTTATTTAAAAGAATTGTTGTAGACTACATATTTGTATTTATTTTTAACATATGGCAACACTGTGTTGACAAAGTGATACATGAACGTAAATAAGTACAAACCTGTATCAGTCGCGATCGGAATCGAGTCAGGTACGGACGTGTTTCTGTGGCTTTATGGACTGTGATTGTTTGTTTAGCAGTTTTATACTACTCAGTTATTAGTTTATTTTGTATGCAGTGTTTTAAAAAAGTAATTGGACTATTTTCATTATGGGTAGAAAAGGCGATCTTTCACCATGTAAAAAAGCTGAAGTGAAGGCCCTTGTGATTGCGAAAACATTTACAAACCGAGAAATATCACGAAGATTGGAGGTTTCTGAAGCTAGTGTACGACGCATAAAAAGAAAATTGAGTCAGGGAAGGAATTAAGCCCGAAAAGAAAGAAAAGATGCGGTAGAAAACCAATTCTCACTCCACGGTCAGAGAGATGTTTGAAGAAAATTTGTGTAGAAAACAGATTTGCTACCACAAAGGTAATAAAAACACAACTCCAGGATGCTAGCGTAAATGCTTCTGAGCGCACTGTTCGAAGAAAATTGAAAGAATTAGATTTTAAGGCCTGTCGCCCCGCCAGGAAGCCCAAGTTAACAGCTGCAATGAAAGCAAAGCGCCTAAAGTGGGCCAAACAATGGCAAGACAAAGATGTGGACTTCTGGACATCGGTAAGATACAGCAATTTAATCAATAATTGATACATTATTATCATTTTCAGTTAAATAAAGCAAATAAACATGGAAGTTTATATATTTTTCCTATTTTTGACAGGTCTGCTTCAGTGACGAAAGCACATTCGAAATTTTGCAGAATAAAGCTCAGTATGTGCGTCGTCGTCATGGAGAAAAGTTTCATCCTGATTGTGTCGTCCCGACGGTTAAACATCCCACCAAAGTGATGATTTGGGCAGTCATCAGCGGCAAGGGCACTGGACGTCTGTACGTCGTCAAAGGAATAATGAGGCAAGATCAGTACAAAGAAGTATTACAAAATCGGTTGATTCCGCAGCTCAGAGAATGGTTTCCAAATGGGGAACCATTCACTTTCATGCAAGATGGAGCTCCCTGCCAAACTGCTCGGTCTGTTAAAGCTTTTTTGGCAGAAAAAAATATCCCTCTGTTGGATTGGCCCGGTATGAACCCCATTGAAAATGTGTGGGAGCTGATGAAAAGAGAAGTGGCTAAAGATGTGATTACCAACAAAACCCAGCTCCTAGAAAATATTATTCATGTGTGGAATCATCATCCTCAAATGCAGGAGACAGTACAATCTTGCATTGGTAGCATGCCGCGCAGAATTAAAGCTTTGATAGCGGCTAAAGGTGGCTCAACTAAATATTGACTTTTACTAACATTAATTTCACTTTTCTTTAAAACTTAATAAACTTATGCTTTTCTAAATTAATGCTGTTTTATTTATGTCAAATAAATAGGTAATTGATTGGATAATATAAAAATAAAAAACAAATCAATTTGAAATAATAAAACGGTACAATATCACTCGGTAATTAATATTTTATATGAAATCTTGCAGTGCGTCTAATAATTTATATATATATATATATATATATATATATATATATATATATATATATATATATATATATATATATAATTCTTGTGCACACTTTTCTTTGTATTACTCTTAAAAAAATCGCAAAAAATCGCTGTCCACCCCCTTTATCTCGAAAAGGACTTATCAAAAAATTTTGAAAAAATTCTAGAATATTCTCCACGTGTGTAGATTGAACGAAAATTATCACGAGTGCATTACCTTTATTAATTTATCTGGTATATAAAAAAAACAAAAATTTCAAGGTCATCAGTTTTCAGTAAAGATTGGAAACAAACTTTGTTGAAAACTCATTTGGGGTGTGTTTTGTGAAGTCACTGATCATTTTATACCTTTGTAACAAAATTTTTTATTTTAAAAGCAATCAACGTACGGAACACTAATTGCGCAAGTTCAACTTGTACTTGACCGGTTATTTTAATGATGCTAGACACCGAAAATAATTCTGGCGCTGATTGATTACCTGCCATAGTACTTAAAAATGTGCCAGTAAACGAAAAACCAGTATTTTTTGTAACAATTGATCCTTCGAAAAAGAAATATTTGTTTCCTGTTGGAAATGCTCTAGAGTTTAGTTGATACCCGACAGGGGCAAAAAGATCTTGCCTAACTACCAACCAGTCGTATTGCGTTCAGTCATATTGGAAGTTATGTAAGAAACTGTCGACAGCAACTTCTAAAATATCTGGAAGGATATAATACTCGTATTATTAACGATCATCAAAATGGTTTTGTAAGCAAGATCAACAGGAGACCCTCTAAACTTTTTTTTAAATTTTTAATTGAAAAGTTCTGCCATATAGTCAATCACTAATTAAAAATGTTCCAACTCATGTCACATTTTTGAAACAACGCAGTTGAATATATTGGAGAATCTCAAGATATATCCAAGGCATTTGTGTTGTAATTGTTTAGAAGGCGTTCCTTGCGAATAGTAATTGACGAGTGTCAATATGCCCCAAGGCTCCGTACTGTCCCCAACTGCCCTTCTTTACATTAATGATTTTCTGGAAAGGACTACGAACCCAATCCATAGCTTTACCGATGACAGTGCGCTTCTTACTTCATTTACACTGAACTCTCGATCATCAGCTAATCGTGCAAATATCCGCACACAGTAGGAAGTTGTTAAATTTAACACAGACCTGGTTGAAATTCTATTTTGAGGTGGCAGTAATCAAGT
>CM032451.1:111225239-111416901 GCA_019049505.1 Pachyrhynchus sulphureomaculatus
ATTGGCTATTAAGGGTTTTCTCGGGGTGCTAATTAAGAATCCGATCACGGATTTGAAAAATTCAAAATGGCATATCCAATATGGCGACCAGAGAGTACGTAATTCATTCCAATTTTCTTTTTAAATTATCTACTGTGTTTTTTGGGGTGCCGATTAAGAATTTGAGGACGGATTCAAAAAATTTAAAATTGGTGATCCAAAATGGCAGTCAGTGTACATAAAAATAAATAAATAAAAATATATCTATAATATATATAAAATGCAACGTCTCTCTGTCTGTCTGTCCTTTAGTGCGCTTATCACTGGAGAACCACTTATCTGATTTACGTACTTCTTTTTTTAAAACATACATATGTTCTCTGGCCAGGTTATAGGCTATATTTTATTACGTTAGATAATATTAGGAATAAGCACTGACGATAATAGTGAATCAAGTCGGAAAAAAGTTTGCCGCTAGCGCGTTCTCTTGCAATGCACAGCCTAAACCATTAAATATGGAACAATATTATGTAGCAGAGAATATCTATAATCTATAATACGAGTATATATAAAATGCAATGTCTCTCTGTCTGTCTGTCTGTCCATTAGTGCGTTTATCACGCGAGAACCACTTATCCGATTTACGTGTTTTTTTTAAATTCATACATATCTTCTTTAGCCAGGTTATATAATAATAATAATAATAATAATCTATATTTATAAGATATATAAAATACGTCTCTCCGTCTGTCGGTCTGTCCGTTAGTGCGCTTATCCCTCGAGAACCGCTTATCCGATTTACGTGATTTTTTAAATTCATACATATGTTCTCTGACCAGGTTATAGATATATAATTTATTACATCTATAATATATATAAAATGCAACGTATCTCTGTCTGTCTGTCTGTCCGCTAGGGCGCTTGTCACTGGAGAACCACTTATCCGATTTACGTACTTTTTTTTTTTAAAGATACATATGTTCTCTGGCCAGGTTATAGGCTATATTTTATTACGATAGGTAGCATAAGGAATGAGCAGTGACGATAATAGTGAATGAAGTCGGAAAAAAGTTTGTCGCTAGCGCGTTCTCTTGCAATACACAGCCTAAACCATTAAATATGGAACAATATTATGTAGCAGAGAATATCTATAATCTATAATATATATAAAATGCAATGTCTCTCTGTCTGTCCATTAGATCGTTTATCACGCGAGAACCACTTATCCGATTTACGTGTCTTTTTTAAAATTCATATATATATTCTTTCGCCAGGTTATATAATAATAATAATCTATATCTATAATGTATATAAAATGCAACGTCTCTCTGTCTGTCTGTCTGTCTGTCTGTTAGTGCGCTTATCACTGGAGAACCACTTATTCGATTTGCGTGCTTTTTTTTAAACATACATATGTTCTCTGTCCAGGTTATAGGATATATTTTATTACGTTAGGGTACATAAGGAATAAGCAGTGACGATAATAGTGAATCAAGTCGTAGAAAAGTTTGCCGCTAGCGCGTTCTCTTGCAGTACACTGCCTAAAGCATTAAATATAGAACAATATCATGTAGCAACGAATATAATATATATAAAATGCAACGTCTCTCTGTCTGTCTGTCTGTCCGTTATCCTATTTACGTGTTTTTTTTTTTAATTCATACATCTGTTCTCTGGCTAGGTTATCTATAATCTTCTATCTATTATATATATAAAATGCAACGTCTCTTTGTCTGTCTGCCTGTCTCTCTGGCTGTCTGTCTGTCCGTTAATGTGTTTATCACTGGAGAACCAGTTATCCAATTTGGGTGCTTTTTTTTAAAAAAATCGTACATATGTTCTCTGGCCAGGTTATAGGATATATTTTATTTCGTTAGGTAACATAAAGAATAAGCAGTGACGATAATAGTGAATCAAGTCGGAAAAAAGGTCACCGTTAGCGTGTTCTCTTGCAATACACTGCCTAAACCATTAAATATGGAACAATATCATGTTACAAAGAATATAATATATATAAAATGCAACGTCTCTCTGTTTGTCCGTTAGTGCGCTTATCACTTGAATACCACTTATCCGATTTACGTTTTTTTTAATAAATTTATACATATGTTCTATATAATTCGATATAAGCCTAGTTAATGGGAGATAAGTTTAAATAATGGGAGATAAGGATAAATAATGGAAGATAAGCAGAGATAAGTCTAGGTAATGGGAGTTATGGTGAGATAATGGGAGATAAGGAGAAATAATGGGAGATAAGGAGAAATATTGCGAGATAAGTCGAGATAAGCCTAGATAATGGGAGATAATTGGAGATAAGGAGAAATAATGCGAGATAAGAAGAAATAATGGGAGATGAGCAGTGATAAGCCTAGATAATGGAAATTATGTAGAGATAATGGAAGATAAGGAGAAATAATGGGAGATAAGGGGAAATAAGGGCAGCTATTTTATTACGTTAGGAAATATAAGGAATAAGCAGTGACGATAGTAGTGAATCAAGTCCACGCGAGCGGAGCCGCGGGCACGGCTAGTTTATTTATATAAAAAATGTATATATTTAATAATAATTGTATAATTACAAAACAGCAACCAACACTTAATTTATACTTAAAGTTAATTATTTTTCATTTAAAAGTTTATTTAACAATATACATTATACAAACCATGTGAGCGTCGCACAGACGGCAGAAAACAGATCGGGCTGGTGGCGCTGCGTGCGCGTTTCTTCTTCAATCGCCATTAACAAAATTCCTTCGAGTAATTTAGAATTTTTGTGTTTTCAATAACTGTTTTCTTTGTATCTGGATGTTTAAATGAAATATAAATACGCTATACTTAAAGCTGAGACTTTTATCTTTCCTTTCCCACCTTTAAATATTTTCTTTTATTTTAAGTTTGAGTTCTATGATTTATAATAAGCAAAAAATATGTTTCTCATGGACACTTTTTAAGAGCACAAACTTTTTTTATTGTATCTTACGTCCAAAAAACTACCTGTATGCCAAAATGCAGCCTGTTAAGATTTATTGAGAGCTCAAAACTCCTGGCGTCTGAGCTAATTATGTCTAACTATCTCCCACTTAGATTTTTGCAAATTTTGGAAAACTAGGATTTTGTCACTAGATTTGAAGGACTAATATCACTTTAAGCTTTACGTTATAAAAGTTTAAAGAGTTCTCGACTACACTGCTTGTAGAGGTGGATGGGAATTCAAATTTCGTACCGTGAGGGTATAGAGACAGATCAAAATTTTTATTGACATACAGAAATTGTAACAGTGATAAATAACCCAGAGAAAACATAATATGTCCCTAGAATAGAGAAAGTATTGCATTCTTTAAACAAAGCAGCCTGAGGATTTTAATCAATCTTGTCGTTTTTACGACGGCCAGAAATAAAAAAATCTGAAAAAATGTGTTTTTCTAAAAGTGGCTTACAATTACGTCAGAGTCGTAATTTACACTGATCACGTCTGTTTATTTACGGTTTATTGGATGTTTGCAAAAGTTCGTGCTCGATTTTCATAGATGGTGGAAGCATGTACTGTTGACTGTGCTGATGTTTCTTTTATAATCATATTATTAACTGACATTTATTTAAATGCATCGTGAGTTAACACAACCTTAAAAAAAGTTTATTTAAATTAATTTTTGTGTAAGGTTAATATTCAAAATGGAAAATGAACAGTTACATTTTCGTCATATTATGTTATATAAATTTAAAAAGGGAGTGAGTGTTGGAATTGGAACAAAAAATATTCAAGACGTTTATTTCGATCTGTAAAAAGTGGTTTGGTCGATTTCAAAATGGTAAGTTTAATCTAAACGGTAAACTTCGTTCTGGGTGATTTCCTTGCATGGATAATGACTTTATCCGCGACTTACTGAATAATAATCCACGGATTACCACTGGAGAGATTGCTGAGAGACTAAATGTTGACAATTCCACTGCATTTTGTTATTTAAAGCAACTTTTATACACTTTGAAGTTCGATATATGGGTTCCGTATGTTTTGAAAGAACGAAACCATCTGAACCGTATTTCCACAGCCATTTCTCTCCTCGCCCGTCAACAAAACGAACCTTTCTTGGATCAATTCATAACTGAAGATGAAAAATAAGAAAAAGAAACTGGAAGTATAGGAGTGAAAACGCAGAATCTATGGCAAAGGCGGAATTACATCCAATGAAAATGTTGTTATGTGTCTGGTGGGATTGCAGAAGAATTTTTTACGGGCTTTCTCCACATGGCCAAACAATAACTACGGAGATGTACTCACCCAAATTAATGTTGAAATCCAAGTAAAATGTCCAAATGTGGTAAATCGAAAAGGCATCATCTTTCACCATGACTACACTTGACCACAGGCACTGCAAAAACTTAGAAAGTTAAAATGGGGAAATCCTCTAGCACCCGGCGTTTTCCCCTGACATTGCTCCTTTACATTTTCATCTATTTCGCTTTCTGTAAAATAATTTGAATGGCAAAAATTTTTGTTTCTATGGAAGAAGTCAAAAACTACACTGCGACTTTCTTTAAAGAGAAACCACGCAGTTTCTACAAAGAAAGAAATAAAAAATTCGTAAAACAAAGAAAGACAGCTATAGAAAATGATGGAGAGTGCACTATTGAATAATAAATGTGTTGTAACTGACTTGGTTTCTAATCGGGCACAAACTTTTGCAATTACTCAATATATATATATATATATATATATATATATATATATATATATATATATATATATATATATATATATATATATATATATATATATATATATATATATATATATATATATATATATATATATATATATATATACGAGGCATGTTTTTTAAGTAAGTACCGTTTTGGAATTAAAAAAAAAGACGTGCAAAGATATCGCTATAATTTTATTTTTACATGAAAGCCTGTACCTTAATCTACTTTTCTACATAATTTCCGTGAATATTGAGGCACTTGTCATAACGTGGCACCAGTTTTTGAATACCCTCCTCATAAAATTCTGCCGCCTGACTTGTTAACCAACTGTATCACAAATGTGATAAAAAACACTACGAGAATATTGAGGAAAGCAGTCGCACAATGATGAAATTGTAAAGCGTCTGTTTTCTCTCACCTTTTCGTCCACTTTCTGCACCAAATCTTCATTAACGACCGAAGGACGCCCACTCCGTTCTTCATCATACACATTTGTGCGGCCATCTTTAAATGCTCTCACCCATTTCTTTACCATTTCATCACTCATAATGTTTTGTCCGTAAACTTCACAGATCTCACGATGAATATCGATCGGTTTTACGCCTTTAGCACTAAGAAATCGTATAAGAGCCCGTACTTCACAATCGGCGGGACTCACGATTGTCGGAGGCATCTTAAACACTCAGTAAACAACGTATACAATGAAGAATCAGACTGTAATGGCGTCAGTGCGTAGACATGAGATGTAGGTTACCAGCGCGCATGCGCGGAACGCCGACCGCATCGCTGCGGCGGCGGTATCGCAAAACGGTACTTACTTAAAAAACATGCCTCGTATATAAATATATTGGCTTAATAAATTTAGAATCCACCACAACATAAGTTTTAACTGATTTCAGGAGAAGGAGCTTCCGTTATTACTGAAGTTGGGAAAAATGCCCTTCTTTAATTAAGGGATATTCACCGAGGAACATCTATAATGCCTATGAGACAGGCCTGTATTTTAGGTCTATTACCCAACAAAATGCTAACATCCCAAAGAGAGGTTTACAATTTTGCATTGTGCAAATACGGCGGAAGAAAAAGATATATACACAACCTACCTGTAACTTGGAAATATAATAAGAAAGTTTGGATGACAGGAGAAATTATAACAGAGTGGTTGCAAGATCGTGATTGGAAAATGACAAAAGAAAAGAGAAACATTTTTTTTTATATATAGGTCTAGCAGGGGGGTCCCTAAAGCGCTACAGGAGCGGCACGTGTGCGGAAAAAGCGATTCACGTTGCTCTTAAATTGTTGTAAATTGTACTTGGTGGGAAACACAGTCCTGGGCAAATTATTCCAAAGGGATGATGTTCTCCATATAAAAGACTGCTCGAAAAGCGTTGTACGAGGAGTAACAAGCTGAACCTTATACGGATGTGAAGTATCAGCACGACGTGTATTTCTAACATGCACCGCTCTGGGAGGAATTAAACGGGCCACATCCTCCGAACACTTTCCATGGAAATACTTGTAGAATAGGCTCAAGTCGCCAACAGTTCTTCGATGTTCCAGCGAATCAAGGCCGCCGGTCAGTTCCGGGTCTCCAATCAGACGAACAGCTCTTCTCTAAATAGAATCCAACAAATGCAGTGTATGTTTGAGAGCGGAGCCCCAAACATGGGAGCAGTATTCCATAATTGGTCGAATTTGAGCCTTGTAAAGAATTAACAGGTGTTATGGAGTGTAAAGCTTTTTGTTATTTTTAGACAATGTCGGATCTCATCCAAAAACGTCCGCTTAAAAATATGAATATCTTGTTGCTGCCCCCTAACTGTATAAAAGGTCACTATAATGTCGTAAAAATTCATATATTGTTGTTTGTCTCCTCTTTTTCTTTAAAATGGCGCCCACAAATCGTATTTCTAATTTGGGAAGAAGAAGCTCTAAAGACTTTGCTTCTCCGTGATCTTCGGCAAAACTTTTAAGCTGCTTGCTTAGGGTAATAGCTTCACCATAATTTAGGACAGCATCTGTTGGTACTGGGACCTCATTGACATCAGAATCTTCGGAAAATCCTTGTATTTCAACTGGATTTTCAATTTCTTGTTCTGAATCTGGATTTTCAACATACAAATTTTTATCTATGTTCAAAAAATCATTATGGTTTCGATTATCAGTCAACTCCAACAAATTCTTATTTTTGAAGATATCTGCAAGTACGTTAAGTGGTAAATCATCTTCTGAATCAGATGTAAAAGCCTCAGTTAACTGGTCTTCACTTCTCATATTTTCATGCTTAAATCCCACTTCGCGGAAGCAATTTTTAACTGTTTCCTTGGTTACTGGTTTCCAAGCGGTTTTTGCAAAGTAAGCTTCATCCAATGGCGTAATTTTCTTAATTAACTCAAAAGCTGTACCAGCAGTTTCACTGGTTACTATCAGGTGTTTTAGTATTAGACTTCGGTAATAAATTTTGAAATTTTTTATAATTCCCTGGTCAAATGATTGACAAGATGATGTACAGTTAGGGGGCAGAAACAAGACTTTTATATTTTTTAAGCGGATGTCTTTTGGATGAGATCCTGCATTGTCTAAAAATAACAAAATGTTTCTTTTTTCTTTTGTCATTTTCCAATCAAGATCTTGCAACCACTCTGTCATAATTTTTCCTGTCATCCAAGCTTTCTTATGCTTTACCAATGACTAAGAGTTTTTCTTTTTCTCTCGCCATATTCGGGATATTTACCACCAACACATTTTTCCTTTTTCAATGTCAGCGTTTTGTTGGGCCCTAAAATACATGCCTGTCTTATCGGCATTATAGATATCTCTCGCTGAATAGCCCTTAATTAAAGAAGGACATGTCAGCAATAACCGAAGCTCCTTCTCCTGAAATCCATCAGCGCAATATTTTCATCGTCGTTCATTCAGATTAGTAAGTGTCGCGACTAGCTACTTTAGAAACAGGGTAAAAGGCACACAACCTGCTGGAACTTCCATTACGTATACCAGCAAATATGACATACACTAAATGAATAAATTGATGGAACAAAAGAGCTCGCCTAACGTACCGAATTCTAAAATGATTTCTTTTTGTAGGTTGGATTCGAGATGCTGTAGACAATTATGTTGTAACTCTCCACTTACTTAATATCTGTACTTATGCTACAGCTGTTGCGTGGATAATTGAAGATATATTTTCAAAGAAAAAGCACTCTGAAGAAGAAGTCAAGCCCAAAAAATCTTTTAAGAAATTAAATACGTAGTAAATATCAATTCCATGGTAAAAAATTTTGGAATAACGGAAATATTTAAAAGATGGTTATTGTGAAGAATATTTGTAAATTAATTACATTGTAAAATTTTTAAAAGACTGTAGTCCGATAAATAATAAATTGTACCTTTACACCGATTCCGCTGATTTTGTATTTTTCTTCTTCTTCTTCCGAATTATAGCTAGGCACTATTGCCTGTTTTCTTTGTTCCCTGCTCTATAGATCGTCGCTCCATCTCTTTCTTGGATGTCCCACTGATCTTCCATTCGGTGACTTATCTCGTGGCGGATTCTAAATTTATTAAGCCAACCAGTAGAAGCGCTGAATATAGAATGTCCCAGAGACTTGGATATTTCTTTTGCTTTGCATCGTATTAGCGGACCTGAAAAAATATTAACAATAACTTTTTTGCATTTTTGTCACGACAAACCTACTGATACTCTCACCATTTTTATCCATTCTTTGAATTGATATGAAAAGAAAATCAACGCACTAATTCCAGAAAACCTTATCTAAAAAAAATAATTCATGTGCATACCTGTCAAAGGAATCCCCTTCTGGTGAGCTGCTATAAACCAGTTATAACACAACTTGTCAATTTTGGTACCATCACCAGTCAAAAAGCTTTTTTTTTCATTCAAATTGTTGTTCGACATCCGCTTATTTAGAAGGATTTTTTTATGTTTACTTATATCAGCAGCTTGTGTTTTTTCCGATATTAAAAACGCTTGGATAAGTCACTTACACTTAACTTTTCCTTATTGTGAACCTCAACAATCTCAATTTTTTGTTTAAGTGTGAGAATTTTTCTATTTGGAGCCATTTCTACAATGAATGTGTCGCCCACTGGGTCTCTTTTTCGCACAGGAGTCAGACTAATATTAAATACCCGCGTGTACCGAAAAAATTGGGATCGGTAAATCCCCGATTTACTCGAGAAATCCCTCAGTGAAAGCAGGCAGCGAGGATGGCGCGCTGTGCGATTAAGAAACGCAACAGCGATACTCACCACAGAAAAATGAGACAAGCCGTTTATTTTTTATTGTTTTTTTGTTCGGTTTAGAGAACATTTTTTTGTGTCCGCGTCCGTTCAAGAGAATGTCCGTCCAAGAGGGAGTTAACACAATGCCAATTATATGGCCGGGAACATGAGAAATTGTCCGTTCAAGGGAGATGTCCGTGTAAGAGGGGTGTCCGCGAAGGGGAATTTCACTATATATATATATATATATATATATATATATATATATATATATATATATATATATATATATATATATATATATATATATATATATATATATATATATATATATATATATATATATATATATATGTTACAATAAAGTTTTCACGTATGCTGAATGTAATACATTAAAATTCCGGGTTTCAATCCGTTCATCTAACAAGGAATTTGCACGACGGTTCGCCATAATCCCATTTGGCATTTTTAAGTGCTCTCGCTGCTGCTACTCGATATTGTGATCTTGCTGCTGCTGCTCGAAGCTAACTTAGTTCCGAGCTGTACCTATAAAATTTAATGAAATGCGCCTAACCTGAAGTTGGCTATAAATATTGTGTCGGAAATTTTTTTCCTGGAAAATTAAATGTTGTCTGCTACTCTAGTAAACATGAAAGAAAATCTTTACTGCTGTCAGACATCTTTGGAATAATGCAATTATGAAGAATCTCTATGGTTTGGGCTCTGTCTGAAAGGCTTCTAAGTTTACTCAATGAATGTTAGTTGCAAGTGGCCCAGGGCTCCCTACTGTCTTCTACTCTTTTTCTTCTTAACATTACAACCTGTTGGAGACAATCTAGCTTCTCTGAAGACAGCGTGCTTGTTGTTATACAAGGTAACAAAGATTTAGAAGGAATTGTGTATTGGGCCGTGGCGTCGCCAGATTCTAGAGGCGGGGAGGTGGATGTTGTTGTGTTTTTTAAAGAATTCGAGAATTTTTTTGAGAAGAATGGGATTATTGGTAGGCTATAATCAGGGCTGTAAAATTATTAAAAAAAATATGTCCAGGCTGGTGAAATCTTCAAGCACAATGAAAAAAGAATATATAACACAAATTAGAGCACGACATTAAAATATTCTTAGCAAATCTGCTTAAAAAGAAGGTTTTGCGAAAACTAACGTAGTACCTGTAAACCAGTGAATGGATAACAAGAAGGAGAAAACAAGAAAAATCAAGACGAGAAAAGACAAGACCAAGGAACGACAATGACGCGGGTGATTGACGGTTGATGGACTGTCCTTGTGACCATTCTTGTATTATAAGTAAATCTGCGAAGATTCGCAGTAAAATATGCAGGAATGTTTATCAAGGTAAAGAATCGCTTATAGTTAATCAGGAGTTCTCAGAGACTTTCTACATATCCCATATTGATTTTTTTTTTAAACTGCATGATCGACTGACAAAAAATATGACGATATGGAAGTAGTACGGTTTAATTACCGTTCATGTTCTGCGTAAATTTATTTCGATTGAAACGACCCGAAAGCGTAATAATTAAAACGGTTGTCAACAAAGATAAATTGAGTTCAGTAAAAAGATATTAGTCAAACGGGTTGAACGAGGCTAAACCTGACAAGAATTTCTAATGAGTGTTATGATTGCGTCATAATCAAAGTTGTACAGTAACTTAATTAAACTGAAGGATAGAAAAGAATTATAAACATTTTACTTTAGAAGAAATTAGTGTTGTAAATTTTTTACCACAGCGTGCCAAAAATAAGTAAAAATTTTCGAAAAATACTTAAGGTAACCGGAAAAATCTCCATCAATTGATCAATCGAGTCGTAACCGAAAGCGAAAGATTTGGATTGACTATGAATATGAGAAAAACTAAGTGGATTTTAATAACAAAGAAAAATGTACCACCAGAATTCCTTGAAATCAGAGACGTGACTTTGATTTTTTCCTCTAATTTTTTTTCAGTGTTGGGCTTATTGTAGTTCTGATTTCGAATCCGATATGAGCAAGATCACGTCAAGTGGACCCCCCATTTTCCACTTGATTATCAAATTCAGGAATGAGTATTTTTTCATGAAGTATTCACTATAAACAATTAATACCCAAAACAGTTTTTAAAAATTTTCATTTTAACAACAATTTTTTTTTTAATGAAAATTTTTATGACTTTTAGTTAAAAAATCGATAATTAAAAAGCTATTAGAGATATTCTAATGAAACTTTCAGGATTCATAGTTCAATACTTGTACTTTAATAAAATATATAGAAGTTCAAATTATTTATTTATTTTCATAATGTTAATTAAGTTTTAAGTTAACAAATGAAAACTTCAATGACTTCTCCCTCAAAAAACGAATTTTTTTTCTCGGTATTATGCATTAAACATCAAAGTAACAAAATCCGCAAAAAAATTTGACTGCTCGTGATTAGATTAAACAAAAAAAAAATTATTTATGACGGGCGGTGAGCGCTGTCGGTACGGCGCGCTGCCGCGCGTCATTGACTTACCTTTCGATCTACTCAGTAATTATAAATATTATTTTTTAAATAAAAATAATGTTATCTAATGAATAATTTTATTTAAACACATTACATAAAATCAATTAATAATAAATAATAATATTTTTTTTAATTGTTAAAAAAACGAAGATATCAAAAATTTAGTAATATTCTATTATTTTATTTTTCTTGTCGTTTTTTACGAACTGTACTAATTATATTTATTTTAGGTCTTAAACAATATTGTCAATTTTCAATTAATAAATATAAACTTTACTAGTTACCCAGCGTTACTCCATTTTTAGATTAAAAAAAAAATTGCGTTCGGTTATTTTCTTCATTTGTTATTTTTGTACATATACGTGAATAACAAACGAATATCACAAGCCATTTTAGTTCATTTGTTAAATCTGTTTATAAACACATCAGTGAATAAATTTTAAAGTCAAGAATTTTCGTTTAATAAATTTGTGTTTAACAGTTTTTATTGATCTAAATTTAATTAGTTTGTTTCAAATTTGTGTTAAATTGTATTGGTGTTCATAATTTTGTTTTTGATTTATCATGGGTCGCGTGAATAAATGCTGTAATCTGTTCAATAAAAAAAATCATAAAAAAATTATTAAGAATCTAGTTTTAATTACGAAAAACCGTGCTCATGATTTTAAAGATTTTATTGGGAATTATATGTGTAATTCGTGTGAACGGGCTATTTATTTGGGTCGAAAACCTAAAATTCCTGGTGAGTTATCTGTTAATAAATGTTCTGATGTCAATGAGCCTGAATCATCAAATTATGTTATTGAAGATAATGAAAAAAAAGACCCTTCTTTCAATGTGACCCTGTCGACAACAAATTAGAAATTGATAAAGTTAATAAAGTGTTATTGGAGATTGGTGAAACTCCAATCAAAGTGAAGCGACTATCAAATGCAACAGAATGTCAAAAAGCTTTAAAGAGTGTTATGAATAAAGTGATGAATAATAATAACAATATAAATAATGAAATTAATCCTAATGATCTCTTGCTTAATAATTTTAAATCTGCTTTTAATAGTAAAAATTGTAGAGCTGACAAAATTCAAGTTTTGACCACGCTTCCTCCAGATTGGTCGATAAAAATGACAAGGAGAGAATTTAAAGTTTCCAAACGAATGGTTAAAACGGCAAAAAAAATCAGGGAAGAAAGGGGATTCGCATCACAGCCCACAATTAAAAAAGGAAAAACTTTAAAACAAGGAACAATCGAGCGCATTAAAGCTTTTTATTTATCTGATGATGTCAGTCGCGTAATGCCTGGGATTAAAGATTATGTATCGGTGATGGAAAACGGAAATAAAGTTCATAAACAAAAACGATTATTATTATATAATATTCATGAGTTATATAAAAAATTCACTGAAGCTTTTCCCGACGAGAAGATTGGACTAACAAAATTTCAAAATCTCCGTCCACGTGAATGTATATCTGCTGGCAAGAGTGGGACTCATAATGTGTGTGTGTGTGTAAAATTCATCAAAATGTCAAATTACAGTTGAACGGATTAAAAATGAACTAAAAAAAGGGAATAATTTTATCGGAAAGTTCGAATGATTTAATCAAAAGCTCTGTTTGCCAAGAATCAAGATCATTGTGCTATTTTTCAAACTGTACTAAATGCCCAGGAACTGATAATGTTATAAACAAATTAAAACTATTGCTTGATAATAATGAAGTTAATGAAATTACACACAGCCAATGGAAAAGTACCGACAGGTAGGGAAAAGTTCAGTTTTTTGTTATTCGTTTTTTTATAAATATTATAATTTAATTACTCTGCTTGAAATTTACAGGACTGAAATAGTTGATGAAAAGAAAAACAAAGAAGATTTTTTTAATGATTTAAAACAAAAATGGCCTGAATTATTGAGACATGATTTCCTTGCAAGATCTCAAGCATCATATTTTACTGAAAAGAAGGAATCTGTTGAGGATGGAGAATTTATCGTCTGTCTTGATTTTTCTGAAAACTATACTTTTTTTGTACAAGACGCAATCCAATCTCACCATTGGACTAACACCCAGGCTACAATTCACCCTTACGTAGTGTATTATAGAGAGAATGAAGAAATGAAACATGAAAACTATGTTATAATTTCAGAAAAAAGTTAGTCACGACGCGAGTTCAGTTCACCTTTTTAATTCTAAATTGATTGAATTCTTAAAAAATAAGTTCGGGGCAGATAAGATTAAAAAAAATTTCCTATTTTTCGGACTGAGCTGCTTCTTAGTACAAAAATAAGTATAATTTTGCAAATTTAACTAGCCACAAAAACGATTTTAATGTTGATGCGGAATGGAACTTCTATGCTACTTCTCACGGGAAAGGAGCATGTGATGGTTTGGCAGGAAGTGTGAAAAGACAAGCTTATCGCGCAAGTCTTCAACGGAATAATGATAAGCACATTACAAATGGGCTTTCATTGTTTGAATGGGCTGAAAATTCATTTAAAAAAGTTAATTTTGGTTTCTGCTCTCAACAAGACCATGACTCTCATGAAAAAAATATAAATCACGGTATGAGCAATCTGTGACAATTAAAAATATACGCCAGTATCATTATTACAAAGCTTTAAATAATACATCACTCGAGTGCAAGCTTTTTTCTAAAGACGTTAAAGTTTTTACAAATAAAGTTTTTTTAAAAAAATAAACGCAATACGGATAGATTTATAATTAAATTATAACTTATTCAATTTCTTCGTATTTTGAACAATAAAAAAATATTTTATTAATTGATTTTATGTAATGTGTTTTTAAATAAAATTATTCATTAAATAACATTATTTTTATTTAAAAAATAAAGTATTGTTCCTTATTTATAAGTACTGAGTAGATCGAAAGGTAAGTCAATGATGCGCGGCAGCGCGCCGTACCGACAGCGCTCACCGCCCGTCATAAATAATTTTTTTTTTTGTTTAATCTAATCACGAGCAGTCAAATTTTTTTGCGGATTCTGTTACTTTGATGTTTAATGCATTAGAATATCTCTAATAGCTTTTTAATTATCGATTTTTTAACTAAAAGTCATAAAAAATTTTCATTAAAAAAAAAATTGTTGTTAAAATGAAAATTTTTAAAAAACTGTTTTGGGGATTAAGCATAATTGTTTATAGTGAATACTTTATGAAAAAATACTCATACCTGAATTTGATGATCAAGTGGAAAATGGGGGGTCCACATGACCTGATCTTACTCATATTAGTTTTTCTCTGACAGCTCATGTTTTTTAACATTTCCGGTCTACCCTAAGTTAGACGACATCCCCTCAATTATTTTTTTAATTTCAGATATGGCTTCGACACGTAGACGGTGTTTACACAATCCAGATTGTTTTTGCTATATTCGTGGCGCATACATCTTTGAAAAATGTTGAAAACCTATCTCGGACTTCGTTGAAACTACGTATTTTAACCATTTTCAAATAACATTGTGCAATTAAGACAAGCAATGGGGGGCAATGGGCGTATTGTGTGCCAGAACTGTATTTTGTGTCTACGGCAATGATCAAATGGAAAAAGAAGTGCTATCAAATTTAAAACGCCGATGATTTGACAGGAACCTCAAAATCACCATGACGACTGCTATTTTTGCGTCGTAAATATTAACGGTGTAAATTCTGGAAATTGAAATAAATGGTCATATCCTAATTTATCCTCTGTTCAACAACCTCTTCTATACTCTGGTGAGATACAAGAAGCATCATATAAATGCTCTGAAGAACCAGAGCTGATGGAAATTGAAGACAACACAATGGGCAATACTGATTCGGATTTCACATGTAGTCAGTCATCAGGTCCTGAACTTTTTAATCAAAAGGAATTGAATGGTTGTAAGGGATCTAAATTTGTCAAAAGAAGCTTCTGAAATTTTGGCATCTCGTTTAAAGGAAAAGAATTTACTTGCACTAGAAACAATAATTACTTTATATCGGACTCGAGATAAGAATTTGTTACTAAATGATTGAGTTTTTCATAATGATGTCAGAGGTATTTTGGAGAAGATGAGTTCATAACGATACCAACCAAATGATTGGCGTATTTTTATAGACAGTAACAAGAGAAGCTTAAAGTGTGTACTACTTCATAACGACAACAAGGATGGTTTTATATCTATCGCACACTCTACTACTATGAAAGAAGAGTATACAACTATTTCTTCAGTAATGGGAAAAATTAAGTATCGAGACTACAACTGGCTCATTTGTGTAGACTTAAAGATGTTCAACTTTCTTCTCGGACAACAGGGTAGGTACACGAAATACCCATGTTTTATGTGTCTGTCGGATAGTTCCGACAAACAACGTCATTGGTCTCAAAAAAAGTGGCCAGTATGAGAGGAACTGATGGTTGGTACCAAAAATGTTGTTAATTTGTCCTTAGTAAATCAAGATCGCATTATACTGCCACCACTTCATATTAAAACTGGGCATTGTGAAACAGTTTATAAAAGCTCTTGACAAAAACGGCGAATGTTTAGCTTTTCTTTCACGCAAGTTTCCAGGATTAAGCACAGAAAAATTGAAAGCGGGTACTTTTAATGTGCCACAAATCAAACAACTTGTGAAAGACTTTGTGAATTCGATGAATGAAGTCGAGTCTTAGGCTTGGAAATCGTTTGTTATGGTGATTAAAAATTTTCCGACAAGTTAGTTGAGTGCATGTTATCCAATTTGAAAGATCTGGGCTGCAACATGAGTATCAAGATTCATTACTTACATTTTCATTTAGTTCGATTCCCATAAAATCTTGGCGATTTCAGTGAAGAGCAGGGTGAAAGATTTCACCAAGATATACGCACAATGGAAGAGCGTTATCAAGGAAGGTGGGACATCCATATGATGGCCGATTACTGTTGGAGTTTGCATAGAGATGATCCTCAAGCCGTACATTCAAGAAAATCGTATAAAAGAACGTTTCATAGTGTGTAATTATATCAAATATAGAAAAAATGTATTTTTGTTCCATTTTTAAAAGAAAATTGTAGTTTCATATAAATAAAAAAGTAGAGCTGGTAGCATTAAACGAGTATTTTTTCTGTAATCAGTGCCTCAGGTATACCCTAAAATACATATAAAATTTCAGGAAAAAATTTCAGTGTTGACCAGTTTTTTTTTATAGGTCTAGCATACGTGCTACAGGGAAGTCCCTAAAGCGCTCCAGGAGCGGCATGTGTGCGGAAAAAGGGATTCACGTTGTGTGTGTGTGTCACCAGTGTTATTAAAGGCAAAATAAAGAGCAAACGATCGATCGAAAGACGACAGAATTCTTCGCTGAAGGACATGAGAAGGTGGTTTGGATGAGCTTCAAATAATATTTTTTCGAGCAGTAGTTTCCAAAGTTCGTTTAGCTATATGAATCGCCAACCTTCGTGAGAACACGGCGACATAAGAAGAAGAATATTGACTGTAAAAGTGCTGTAAAAAAGCATTTGAAATTGCACAGTCTAGATACAGCAATATTGTGATATTATCCTCTCTGAGGTATTACCAGGAGTATTATCCTGAGTTTTGAACCTCGAAAACTTGTGCTCTTTCATTTATAAACAATTAAAATTTTCAAAACGAGTGTTTTTAGCTTAAAATGTGAATAACTTCGGTACCCAATGGGAACGCAAATTTTTCAGCGGTATGAAATTTGCGTTCCCATTGGGTACTCTTCCTTTTATACCAAAAATTTCATTATATGACGTAGTACCTAATTTGTACTTAACCGGTTCTTTCCTGGTTGTTTAACCTTTTCCCTTTTATTTTGAGTGATCCCTTGCATCTGTCAGGTGGTCGTCCTTTGTCAGCGCCTTGTTAAACTTGTCATTTCTCTTTTCAGATGGCAGGTGGTTAATTAATTTTGATTTTTTCAGCATCCAAGGTTTCTAATGGCATCCTTGCTGTAAATGCCATATTTTTAAATTAATATGTTAGTGAATAGTGGTTGTTTTATTTCAGTGTTGGTCTTTGTTATGGCAATGGTTATTTATGGTCATTCTTGTTAAATTAATTTGCATACTGCATGTGAGTCACTTGCAATTTTGTTTTGACATTTCTTCATAATAATAATAATAATAATAATTTACAGTTCTTCAGAACAACAATAGTTTTAAACTACAATAAGTTTTTTATCAATAATTATAAGATTGAAATTAAAAATTACAAATTATAAATTAATAACTAAAAATTGGACCCAACAATACTAATTCTTCTTGCCTAATTTTCTTTATTGGTTGCTTTGTTATCTCTTTTTCAGTTTGTGCCCTGATGAAGGTCCCAACCTAGGATCGAAATATTGGCTAAATGAATATAGTGTGAACATCTGTTGATGCCCTTTTTGCCTAGTTCCCCAACTAGTTTCATAACTTAGGATTTTGTTAGATACGGCAACATTTGCTTTCTCTCTCTTTATTTATATATATATATATATATATATATATATATATATATATATATATATATATATATATATATATATATATATATATATATATATATATATATATATATATATATACATATATATATATATATATATATATATATATATATATATATATATATATATATATATATATACCAGTATTATGTTCTTGGGGTAAGCGGTTTTTGGAAAAGAACTAAAAAGTTTTTGACACCTTTTCAGCTACTCCAAGCTTTCAAAAATATTTCATTTTCTTCATCAGGGCTATAATTATAGTAGATTCGCAGTATTTTTGAGATTAAAAGTAAAGAACAACCCTATTTTATAAGTAACATTAAAATATTACTGCTAAGTGGTGTGTTCAAAAATTGTTCTTTGTGGGGGCACTTTATTACACTTATTCATCAGAAAAAAACATGAGAAAAACTCGACATAATCCTCTCTGGGAAATATAATATGCTTTTACTCCATTTTGTTAGTATGGTACGAAGAATTGTGTGGTTCTAAAGTGATTTTAATTTATAAAGGATTTTTTTGTTATGTTTTCTTGTCATTTTACTAAGGGCAGTTTGTTTCTATCTCTTAGTTAGGTTGTGGTTAATTTATATTTGAAAGTAGAATGACGTTGACATTTTGTTTGATTGTTTTAAAATTGGAAAATCAGTAAAAATCAGTGAGATTATTATTAAAGAGATATGTCAGATATGTTGTAAGAGTGTTCATTTTGACTGCCTATTTCTAATAGATTGGAGAAAATTAAACTCAGATCTTCAATGTCAGTTTTTTTTTATTGATCGAGTTAGGTTCAAGGTGGATTTCTACCATCTCCCTAAAGATTTTCCCTCAAGAACATAATACTGGTGTTTAACTAGTTGGTCAAGACTACCCTTCTCTCTCTCTCTCTCTCTCTCTCTCTCTCTATCTATATATATATATATATATGTATATATATATATATATATATATATATATATATATATATATATATGTATATATATATATATATATATATATATATATATATATATATATATATACCTATATATATATATATATATATATATATATATATATATATATATATATATATATATATATTAGCAGGGACTTGATTCACTACTATCGTCACTGCTTATTCCTTATGTTACCCAACGTAATAAAGTATCTTCCATTATTTCCCCTTATCTCCCAATATTTCTCCTTATCTCCCATTATCTCTACATAATTTCCATTATCTAGGCTTATCTCTGCTCATCTTCCATTATTTCTCCTTATGTCCCATTATTTCTCCTTATATCCCGTTATCTTAATTTATTTCCCATTATCTAGGCTTATCTCGACTTATCTCGCAATATTTCTCCTTATCTCCCATTATTTCTTCTTATCTCCCATTATCTCACCATAACTCCCCATTATCTAGACTTATCTCTGCTTATCTCCCATTATCTCACCTTATCTCCCATTATCGAGACTTATTTCAACTTATCTCCCATTATTTCTCCTTATCTCCCATTATCTCACCTTAACTCTCCGTTATCTAGGCTTATATCGAATTAGATATAGATTATTATTATTATTATATAACCTAGCCAAAGAACATATGTATAAATTTATAAAAACACGTAAATCGGATAAGTGGTTCTCGAGTGATAAGCGCACTAACGGACAGACAGACAGACAGAGAGACGTTGTATTTTATATATATTATATTCTTTACTACATGATATTGTTCCATATTTAATGCTTTAGGCAGTGTATTGCAAGAGAACGCGCTAGCGGCAAACTTTGTTCGACTTGATTCACTATTACCGTCACTGCTTATTCCTTATGTCACCTAACGTAATAAAATATATCCTACACCCTGGCCAGAGAACATACGTATGTTAAAAAAAAAGCACGTAAATCGGATAAGTGGTTCTCCAGTGATAAGCGCACTAACGGACAGACAGAGAGACGTTGCATTTTATATAATAGATATTCTTTGCTCCATGATATTGTGCCATATTTAATGGTTTAGCATGTTTAAAAAAAAAAAGCACGTAAATCGGATAAGTGTTTCTCCAGTCATAAGCGCACGAACGGACGGACAGACAGAGACATGTTGCATTTTATATATATTATAGATATCCTTTGCTACATGATATTGTTCCATATTTAGTGGTTTAGGCAGTATACTGCAAGAGAACGCGCTAGCGGTAAACTTTTTTCCGATTTGATTCACAGACAGACAAACGGACAGAGAGACGTTGCATTTTATATATGTTATAGATATAGATTATTATTATATAACCTGGCCAAAGAATATATGTATGAATTTAAAAAAAGATACGTAAATCGGGTAAGTGGTTCTTGCGTGATAAAACCACTAATGGACAGACAGACAGACAGGCGGAGAGACATTGGATTTTATATATATTCTAGATTATAGATATACTACATAATATTGTTCCATATTTAATGGTTTAGACTGAGTATTGCAAGAGAACGCGCTAGCGGCAAACTTTTTTTTCCGACTTCATTCACTATTATCGTCACTGCCCATTCCTTATGCTACCTATCGTAATAAAATATAGCCTATAACCCGGCCGGAGAACGCATGTATGTTTAAAAAAAAAAAAAGTTAGAAAATCGGATAAGTGGTTCTCCAGTGATAAGCGCACTAACGGACAACGACAGACAGACAGAAATACGTTGCATTTTATATATTATAGATGTAATAAACTATATATCTATAACCTGGTCAGAGAACATATGTATGAATTTAAAAAATCACGTAAATCGGATAAGTGGTTCTCGAGGGATAAGCGCACTAACAGACATATAGAGAGACGTTGCATTTTTATATATATTATAGATATAGATTATTATTATTATTATTATATAACCTGGCCAAAGAATATATGTATGAATTTAAAAAAAAGACATGTAAATCGGATAAGTGGTTCTCGCGTGATAATCGCACTAATGGACAGACAGACAGACAGAGAGACATTGCATTTTATATAGATTATAGATTATAGATATTCCCTGCTACATAATATTGTTCCATATTTAATGGTTTAGGCTATGTATTGCAAGGGAAGGCGCTAGCGGCAAATTTTTTTCCGACTTCACTCAATATTTTGCGTCACTGCTCATTCCTTATGCTACCTATCGTAATAAAATATAGCCTATAACCTGCCCAGGGAACATATGTATGTTTTAAAAAAAAAGTACGTAAATCGGATAAGTGGTTCTCCAGTGATAAGCGCACTAACGGACAGACAGACAGAGACGCGTTGCATTTTATATATATATTACATATATATATGTGTATATATATATATATATATATATATATATATATATATATATATATATATATATATAAATATATATATATATATATATATATATATATATATATATATATATATATATATATATATATATATATATATATATATCTATATATATAT
Organism: Pachyrhynchus sulphureomaculatus; assembly: GCA_019049505.1. Taxonomy (NCBI): domain Eukaryota; kingdom Metazoa; phylum Arthropoda; class Insecta; order Coleoptera; family Curculionidae; genus Pachyrhynchus; species Pachyrhynchus sulphureomaculatus. The sequence continues at coordinate 111,246,575 of CM032451.1, forward strand.
ATATATATATATATATATATATATATATATAATATATATATATATATATATATGAACAAATCTGATGCACACAATATGTCAAGAAATTTGGAGAACCGGAATATGGTCAACAGAGTGGAGCAAATCTATCTTCGTTCGAATATATAAAAAAGGTTCTCCTATGGAATGTGGAAATTATCGAACGGTCTCTCTAATATCTCATGTCAGCAAAGTTCTCCTGAATATCATCAATGAGCGGTTAAAACTATTCCTACCTCCTCAAATCTCAAGGGTACAGTCGAGCTTCATGCCTGGAAGAGGCACCCGCGAACAGATCCTCAACCTCGTCAAGTCGTGGAAAAATCGAGAAAATTCAATTTAGAGACATATCTTTGCTTTATGGATTACTCGAAGGCATTTGACACTGTAAAGTGGAGCGCTACCTGGGAAGTTTTAGCACAGATGGGGACACCCTATCACTTAATTTGGCTTTTTTAAAGTCTATACGAACAAACTTCAGCCACCATCCGGGTGAATAATACTTTCTCGCAAGGCTTCAAACTCGAAGCGAGGGTTCATCGGGGATGCATTGTATTACATATATTGTTCAATATAGTGAATACATCATGAAAGAGTTGTTTGACGACTGGCAGGGCGGCATAATAATAGGGGGGTTCTAAAATAAATAACCTTCGATATGCCGACGACATCGGAGTCTTGGCGGCTTCCAAAGAAGAACTTCAGTACATCATGGATAGGTTTAACATCGTCAGCAACAAATACGGGCTACAGTTGAATAAAACCAAGACGAAAGTGATGATCATTGACAGAGTTTGAAACAATCAGCCTGACTTTATAAACATTGCAGGGTATGAAACAGTCAGTCATTTCAATTACCTCGGCTCAGTAATAACAAATAACAGCGGATGTGAGAATGAAATACGCAGATGTCTCGCTATGACCGCGACCGCCAAGCTAACAAAAATATGGAGAGACAGTGACTTGACGCAGAATACCCAAATTACGACTCATCAACACAATTGCTATATACGCAGCCGAAACTTGGATTATTAAAAAAATGACTTGAAACAAATCAGCGCATTTGAAATGTGGGTATACAGAAGGATGTTCCTGATACCCTGGACAGCGCACCTCACAAATGCTTCCATCCTAGAAGAGCTCAACATCAAAACAATACTGGGATACTTTGGTCACATAGCAAGAGAGAGGGATACAGTAGAGCGGTTGATTGTGGAAGGTAACGTCGAGGGCAAAAGAACGAGAGAAACGGTCTCCCACAGGATGGTCGGACCATATTAAAACAACAACTGGCCTCACATTCCCAGAAGCATCCCATCAAGCCCAAGACTGAGAAACATGGACTAAAATAGTGGCACAAATACCACGATATCACCACGTCTTTACGTAGGATGACGGATAGAGGAGGAGGATATATATATATATATATATATATATATATATATATATATATATATATATATATATATATATATTCTATATATATATATATATAAATATATACATATATATATATATATATATATATATATATATATATATATATATATATATATATATAAAATATATAATATATATAATATATATATATATATATAATATATATATCTTTAATCCAGAACTTAGTAAAAAGGAATTATGTGATGAGAAAAGTTTTAGGATTTGTAGAACTGGTAAAATTCCTCCTTTCATCCATTTTGGTGAAACAGCTTCTGTGAACTCAAGCTGCGTCGTCTCTGCACTAAACTCTTCCCTAATTAATTACATATGTACATCTTTGGAACATAGGCTATAGCAATCAGGTCTAGGTAATTAACCTTCAGAGGAGAACTTGTGCAGATAATGGAGAGAAACGAAGACAATGTAGTAGAAAACGTATGAAAATATGCATCGGTAAAATGTACGTCAGTGAAATGTGTAGTAGTAAAATCTGAAGCAGTAAAATGTACAGTAGTAAAATGTGCACCAGTAAAATGTGTAGTATTAAAATTATTGATGAAAAACCCTGAAAAGATTGACGTTGTACCACTTCCAAACTCAGGCTGTTCAAATAATTTTACCTTATCGACTCTGAAACTGTCCGCGGCGTATGAAGCCTTACGACAGGAATAGAAAGTAACACGATATAAAGGACAGCTCACCTGGAACGACGAAATGGAAGAACAAAAAAGAAAAAAACAACAAGCCTATAACAATTGGTCGAACACAAAAGAAAACAATGACAAAATAACGTACAGACAAGAGCTAGCAAAATTCAAAAGAATGGTCATACATACAGAACAAAAAGGAAACTTGGGATCGGAAATGCAGAAAACTAGATTCATACCTTGGAGGAACCAAATCTCATCAGAAGCTTGGAAGTTCATCAAATTACTAAGAGGACCAGGAAGGCTGCACAACTCCTGGTTAAAAAACTTACGACAGTGGACAAATGTCACATATATTGTACTATTTAGAGCAGTAATAGATAAAATCTGTTGAGCAAATGTAATCGTCAACGTCCTAAAAAGATAAGGCACACTATGAAGAAGGATATCGGCGAGAATGCAGTAATATCCGTTAACGTTGTCCGAGTGCCGAAATGTACATTTCACGGCACATTTTAGACAACGCGGTAGTGTTGCTACAGACGTACCTAATTTCATTTCTGCAACAACTACTACCTAAGGACGTGGCCAGGCCAAATATCTATATACCTATATAACATATATAAAATGCAACGTCTCTCTGTCTGTCTGTCTGTTTGTCTGTGTGTCTGTTTCTCTGTCTGTCTTCTGTCCGTTATGCGCTTATCACTGAAATCGGATAAGTGGTTCTCCAGTGATAAGCGCACTAACGGTCAGACAGACGGAGATACGTTGCATTTTATATATATTATAGATGTAATAAAATATATATTTATAACCTGGTCAGAGAACATAAGTATGATTTTAAAAAATCACGTAAATCGGATAAGTGGTCCTTGAGGGATAAGCGCACTAACGGACAGACAGACAGAAAGACGTTGCATTTTATATATATTATAGATACAGATTATTAATATTATAAACCTGGTCAAAGAATATATGTATGAATTTAAAAAAAAGACACGTAAATTGGTTCTCGCGTGATAAACGCACTAATGGACAGAGAGAGACATTGCATCTATAATATATATAAAATGCAACGTCTCTCTGTCTGTCTGTCTGTCTGTCTGTCTGTCCGTTAGTGCGCTTATCACTGGAGAACCACTTTATCCGATTTACGTACTTTTTTAAAACATACATATGTTCTTTGGCCAGGTTATAGGCTATATTTTGTTACGATAGGTAGCATAAGGAATGAGCAGTGACGATAATAGTGAATGAAGTCGGAAAAAAGTTTGCTGCTAGCGTGTTCCCTTGCAATACACAGCCTAAACCATTAAATATGGAACAATATTATGTAGCAGAGAACATCTATAATCTATAATCTATAATATATATATATATATATATATATATATATATATATATATATATATATATATATAGAATGCAATTTCTTTCTGTCTGTCTGTCTGTTCATTAGTGCGTTTAGCGCGCGAGAAGAACACTTTATCCGATTTACGTGTCTTTTTTTAAATTCATACATATGTATTCTTTGACCAGGTTATATAATAATACTAAGAATCTATATCTATAATATATATAAAATGCAACGTCCCTCTGTCTGTCTGTCGGTCGGTTAGTGCCCTTATCACTCGAGAACCACTTATCAGATTTACGTGTTTTTATAAATTTATACATATGTTCTATATAATTTGATATAAGCCTAGATAATGGGAGATAAGGTAAGATAATGGGAAGATAATATAAAATAATGGGAGATAAGGAGAAATAATAGGAGATAAGCAGAGATAAGGCTAGATGATGGGAATTATGGTGAGATAATGGGAGTTAAGGAGAAGTAATGGGAGATAAGGAGACATATTCCGAGATAAGTCGAGATAAGTCGAGATAAGCCTAGATAAAATGAAATAATGGGAGATAAGGGAAAATAATGGAAGATAAGCAGAGATAAGCCTAGATAATGGAAATTATGTAGAGATAATGGGATATAAGAAGAAATAATGGGAGGTAAGGGGAAATAATGGCAGATATTTTATTACGTTAGGTAACATAAGCAATGAGCAGTGACGATAGAAGTGAATTAAGTCCACGCGAGCGAAGCCGCGGGTACTGCTAGTACTTAATAAATTAATAAATAAGTATGCCGACCTGCCGGGATATAAACCCGAGACCTTCTGCCCCGTAAGCAAGTACTATGCCGCGGAGCTATAATTTTATAAAAAAAAGAGATTATTGACAAGAAGAAGTTAATTATCGATTCTCTAAAAAATTAAAAATGCTTATACATCTCGTAGCCTTATTTCAGTCCAAAAAGAAAATTTTAAAAGGCTTATTTAATTTTTCTTCATTTTCCGTAATTGTACACATCATACGCACACACACATACATATACACATGCATGGAAAACGCCACGGCGCGATTCCACCACACTCCCTCGTTACCCCTTACTTCTTATTAGTCCCTGTTTTCTTTTCTCGCATCCTCCATCTTGTTTCCTCACATTTTCCATCCTTGTCCACCAAATAAACGGCTAAGCGAGAGCCCAACTTCACGTATTAGATAGAAAGACTTTTTGCACGCAAGAATTCTTGCGTGCCGATAACTTTTAGTGTTTCATATTTACCCACGTCGTGAACTATAGCCACTGAACTTCAATTCAGGAATCCTGTGAATTAGATTAAAAGAAAATTCCAGAACTTGGACCACTTGGACGTTAAAATTTGGATCAGCCTCTATTGCTCCATTCATGGTGGTACAAAAGTTTACTTGTCGTTCAAAATCACGGTCTTAAAGTTCTTGAATCTAAGTAAAACACAACACACACTAAAAAAAAAAAACACTAAAAAAAATTTGGAAGATAAAAACCATGCTCATAAAAAAAGACATGCCAATGTGTAAAAAAATTATCGTGATTAAAAAGTAAAACAGATTAATGTCAAATATGATGATTCGGGCACTTGCAGGACTATTTTTAAATGCTTGCAGTATCAGAACGGCTTAACTGATTTTAATGACTTATGTGGGGAACGCGGAACGGTCTCAAGCCCGGGTAAAGGAAGAGGGTTCCCAGATCAAGCTAGCAACCTACCTGGAATAAAAAAACAAGAACGCTCAAAGAATGAGAGCCCTGTCTCGGAATAGGACGGATTTAACGATGACGACACATGCAAGGACAAGGTTAAGAAATTGGAAAGGACGGGATGTAATGAGACTCGCAACTTGGAATATAAAATCTATAAATGGGAGAGACCAGGAAGTGGAAAAGGAAATCAGAGAACACAAAATAGACATATGCGCCTTACAAGAAACAAAAAAGGAGGGGAAAGGACAAATGATATTAGGGGAATATATCTTGCTTTACAGTGGTGAAAGGGATGATACTTGTATTTTCTCGTGGTGCGATTAGCCGTAGATTGGGATGTGTCAGATAAGTCAGCTAGTTGACGGCTGCTGACCTGGGGATTATCTTCAACATGAAGTAAAATCTCCATTTCATTTTCCTCACTGGTAGCATTCTGGTTTAGTACTTTCCGTTTCGTATACTCAACGCTACCATTACCATCTAACTGTTCCATTAAGCACTGAAAAAATTTTCTAGATGGTATGCGTCTATTAGAGTACTTCGCTTCGTAAAGCCTTACTGCCATATCAATTAATTCATTTTTAGGAAAATCCATAACTATTCCCTTTATACGTCACTTACTACAACAAATTAAACTATTTTTACTTGCTTAACACTTTCGCTGCCGCCTACTCCGATCGGAGTTGATCGGCGCTTGACGCACTTGCCGGCTACTCCGACCGGCGTCCTAGCAATTCATGTTCTGACAAGTCATTAGTTTGTTGGCCTCCGTTGTTAACGTATGTTTTTCGTGGTGGCATAGAGTAAGAGTGTTTCGAGACGTATTTTATTGGCTTGGTTTTTAATTTGAAAAATTCAAAGTTTTACAATACATATTTCAAATCTGTCGTGTGATAAGTGTTGTTTACTTACATATTGTATTGTTTTATACATTTTTACTGAGAAAATGAGTGGATATGACGAGGCTGAGCCGTCTCAAAGAAAACGCCCGCGCTTACAACGGACTACAGCGAACAGGAGAGCACTAACTCAAGAAGAGCTTGAGGCCATTCTTAATGAAGAAGACGACCTTTTTCCATCAAGTGAATCTGAATACGAATTATCTCACAGTTCAGAATCTGATTCTGATGAAGATGAAGAAGTCGGACAGATACAACAGCCACCAACTGTCAACTTAGAAGGTACCAACGTTGCTCAAACTACTCCGCCTACGCCTACGCCAATTACGGGGCTGGGCAAATGATTGTAAAAGTCCGAACGATATAAAAACTTTTGAATTTACGAAGAGGCAGGAATTGTTAGTACCAAAACCGAGGAACAGCCCTATAAATTATTTCTTTTTATTGTTCGACGAGGATTTTATGAATTTCATTATTCAAGAAACAAACAAAAATGCAGTTAGCGTTTTATGTGAGAGTTCGTCTGAAAAAATCTCGCATTAGTGCATGGAAAGATGTAACCGTTGATGAAATGAAAATATTTCTTGGACTTTTGTTCACTATGGGAATGGTCCCACTGTCCAGATTGCAAGATTACTGGAAAACTAACGATAGAGTGTTCAATTTTCCTGTGTTTCGAGAACAAATGAGTAGGAATCGTTTTCTATTGATTTTGCGATGTTTACATTTTTATTCAGAAGATGAGCTTACGGAACCTAACAGAGATGTTCTGAAACGGATCAGACATGTAATTGATTATTTCAATAATAAAATGAAACACATTTATTATCCAGGGAAGCAGCTTGCCTTAGATGAAAGCATGGTGTTGTGGTGAGGACGGTTGGGGTTCCGCCAGTACATAAAAAACAAGCGTCACAAATATGGGATCAAACTCTATATGTTGACGGAGCCGAATGGAACCGTTTTGAGGTTCCGTGTCTATACAGGAGCTAATGATGCAGATCTACGTGGTACAGGGCATGCATCCAAGGTAGTTTTGACACTTATGGAGGAATTATTCGATAATGGCCATTCTTTGTATATGGACAATTTTTATAACAGCTTTGCCTTGTCAAAACAACTTCTTGACAGAAAAACATATTCCACGGGTATCCTAAAATCCAATCTAAAAGAAAATCCATTAGAATTGGTAAAAAAAAAGATTAAGGTGGGAGAAAATGTATCCGCATTCAAAGATGGCGTTTCATATAGGAAAATGGAAAGACAAGAGGGAAGTGACGTATATCACAACAGAGTACGACAATACAATACAAATAACCACTAATAGAAGGGGAGTTGAAAAACAAAAACCGGTGGCAATTATTGAGTACAATAAATATATGTCAGGCATTGACCACCAAGATCAACTTCTTTCGTATTATCCTTGCGAACGCAAAACAATAAGGTGGTATAAAAAGTTATTTATACATGTAGTGCAATTGCTTGCGCAGAATGCTTTTAAATTCTACAATGCTGATTATGGAAATAGAAAAATGACACTGTACGATTTTCGGATTTCTATTATAAATGCTCTTCTTCCAGTCAGACCAGGAGTTGCAATTGTCCCCAGACGTGTAGAATCAAAACATTCTATTACGAAGATACCTGAACAAACTCGTGACAAAGAAAACACACTCAGGGTAAAAAGAAAACAGTGTCGTCAGTGCACTAAAGAAGGTAAAGGAAGAAAACGAACTGTATTCCAGTGTAATGACTGTAATGACAAACCGGAGTTGTGTGTGGAGTGTTTCGACAAATATCACGATTCCTTGTAGTTCATAAATACTTTTATATTTTATTCTATGCTTATTATTTGGTTTTCTTTCGTTATCGTTCTTTTATTTGATATATTTTATAATAGTACTATTTTGTTGTGGTACCTGAAATGAATTTATTTTTTCATGTTTTCAAAGTTATTCCATACAGAATAGCTAAAATTTTTATTTTTACTGTTTCTTATGCTTTAGATAATAAATAATGAGGTTGCAATAATCTGTTTTAGTAAAAAATCCGATCGGAGTCGCCGGCACACAGTAACCGTTTCACAAAAAATGCTCGTCAATGCCACCGACTCCGATCGGAGTTGTTTTTGTTTTTTTTTTATACTAATTTTTTATGCTTCCAAAAAACATTTAATACTGAATTAAGGGTTTTCGACCGTAGTTTCATAATTATGTGCGAAAAACTTAATTTGGCTCCTCGGGATGACGCACTACTCACAAAGCGGCAGCGAAAGTGTTAATAGATATGTCAAAATTTGACCATGCCTACATTTTTGTTTTGTTTTGGCAATTATGATGTTATAGCGTAAGTGAATTAAAAACAAGGGTAAAAATGAAAAAATTCAAAATAAATCGAAAACTATTAGAAATAGGTATATGACATACTTAATAAAAGTTGGAGGGTTTTGTAAAATCTATGAGAAATAATAATAATATACATGGTGTGTTATTTAAAAATTTGAAATTTTTCAATTTAAAATATTCGAAAGGTTACATCCTGTAGCATGTAACTCAAATCTTTTTACATATATCTTTTTTCATCTCTATAGAACGCTCGTACCAATTATGAGTATTCCACCTTCAGAAACAATGGCGCTACTGGCAATTTTTTACAAAACTGAAAACTAGTATTTTTTTAAAAAAATTGAAATATTAGAAAAACTATTAGGTTTAGGTATATAACATTATTAATGAAAAAGTTATAAAATTTTACGCAGAATTTAAAAATAAATTAGAAAATAGGATGTTCCATTTAAAAAATCATAAGTTATATCGGCCACACTTTTTTGAAGTACCCTGTATACTCAAAAATAATTTTAAACTGTGCACCTTAACATTCCCTAAAACTATTGTATTTAACATTTTTTTGTCATTCCCGAAACAAATGAGATAATGAACTTTACTCTATCGTTAATTCACCCTGTACAAATGTTAGTTGTTTTATCCATAAGTTTTTGTAGATCTTTTTGTTATTAGTGATAGTTAATCTATCATCGGCTGATCTGATGTTATTTATGTTAACGCCGTTGGTGTTGATTCTTTCAGTGGTATTAGTGAGTGCTTCCTTGAATATCCTCCGAATAGAGGTTGAACAACATGAGCGATAGAATTCAACCCTGATACACTCCCCGCTTGATTTAAGTTCATCCGATAGTTGATGTTCCAACGGTATTTCAGCTCTCTGATGCTTTTCGCATTACCACTTTGCAATATTTCACAAAAAAAAAATGTGTTTTTGCAGCACGTTTCAAGACGTAAATAACAGGCATTGTCTTTGACATTTCATCGATGGTTCTATAGTCTTTCAACTCACTGTGAAATTTTCTTCTCTCTCTCATTGCGACTTCCCAATGTTTTTCTCAGCTGTGCCAATTACTGCGTTTAAAATTATGTAATCTAGTGATTTAGAAAAATTTCAATAATGTTCAAATTGTATAAAGATAAGTATTAGGTGTAATAATTATAGAAATGATAAGGTATGGAGGGATATCGATAATACAATCTTTTCAAGCTCTATTTAATAGGTGCTTTATGAAAGTAAAATACCAACACCTCGAATAAACGTCTCGATTAGGCTTTTTTTTAAAAAAGGGAAAGAAATCGAAATTGGAGAATCATACACTCACCAACTTGTTATCGGTACTCTACAAAATACTCACTAGAATTATGACTGTAACATATCAGGTAGCTGTTATTTATCTGGGGGCACGGAGTGCCCCTGCCAAGTCGAGCAGAAAGCACAGCCGTACCATCCTTTTCTCGAAGCCAATCACGGCACTTTCGACCCCCCTGTAACTTCGTTGTGGATAAAGCTAGAAGCCTGAATTTTCAGTGACCAAGAGGATATACTATACTAGCTATATTCCTAAATTACTTACTGTTTATACCTTATAGTTTACGAACTATCGCCAAGTCGAAGTTCCTTAATTTTGTCACTGACACACTCACCGATCATCAAAATTCTAAGCTACTTCTAGCAGACACACAAACTACAAATTTTGAATTTAGTTAGTGTTTAGCCTATAAAGGAAGGAAAAAGTGAAACATCCCGAAATTTCAGTCCCTTTTTCTAAATTGTACAGTCACTTAAGCCAAAAAAGAGGGTCAACCTCGGAATGACAGATAATAAGCTGTAAACTTGTATAAGCCTTTATTTTGGCATTCTAAAAGTTGTCTCAAAAGTCTCAGAAAATCTCGTCTCCGCGTCTTAAGATATTCAAGGTCAAAGGTCACAAAAATCGGTTTTTTCGCAAATATCTCGCTTCCTATGGTTTCAATGATATTTGCATCTATTATAAAAATTATAGAGCATAAAATTCTCTACAAATCTTGTCCTAAACATTTTTTTATACGCTTAACCATTTTTTGAGATAGAGCGCGGAGAGCGCGCAGCGCTCAGCCATACATAGCATAATGCAAGGTCAACCGTGAGTCCCGGTAAATAATACGTCGTATAAAGTTAATTAATCACTAAAAAATCCATAACTATCAATAATTTGTATTATTTATTAATTAAAAATATTATATTTAATAATATATTTCATTTATCAAATATATTCGTTTAATAATACTTACCTACTTCGTGTAATTAAAAAATTGTTAAGGGAAATACTTTAAGTATATTTTTGATTATAAAAAAGTATGAAGATGTTGCTTTCATGACAGCAGGGCTAGAAGAGAATATAGTTATTAAAATAGGAGCAAAAGTCATGTTAAGACGAAATATTGACGTGAGTCTTGGCTTAGTCAACGGTTCTATCGGCATAGTACAAGGAGTAAAGATTGATCCTGAAAATACAAATAAAATTTAAAAAAAAATACTATACTAAATATTACATTTAATAATAAACATCTTTACGAGCTTGGTCCAGTCAAAACTAAATTTGAAATTATTAATAGAGCTTATGTTCATCGCGAACAATTTCCGATATGTATAGCCTATGCTATTACCATACACAAAAGTCAGGGGCTAAGTTTAAACAGGGCGCTGATGTCCATCGGTTCTTCAGTGTTCACATGCGGTCAAGCATACGTGACACTTTCGAGGGTGACAAGTCTAGTCCTAGCCATATGGGAATCAAAGGGAACGACAGAGTAGATCAAGTAGCCAAACAAGCCATAGAAACAGGCAACAATACCACAGGAGAGAACCATACTAATGATTTCCACAAAAATTTAATCTCAATAAATAGAAATAATTTTCAGTTGGAATGGGATCTCGTAGATCCGAATAACAAGCTGTGGGAAGTAAAATCTTTTGTTTTTCCTCCTTTACACACTCACAGTCTAAACAGATCAGAGAATGTAAAACTCAGAAGACTAGCGACCGGACATACGAGGCTGGTTTGAAAAGTCCGTGCAAAGTCCGAGAGATGGCACCACCGGCGCGTATCGAGGTCATGTTTAGTTAGTAGCATCTCTTGAATGAACGCACACCAAGTTTCAGCCATATTGGTCTATTTCTTTGTGTTTGGCATTCGTGTGAATCAAGGAAGTCGAGTGATTTTCAAGAAATGGACGAAAAAGAATTTCGTGTGGTGATTAAACATTACTTTATGAAAACGCCTCAGGAGACTAAAGAGAAGCTTGATAAACATTATGGTAACTCTGCACCTTCGATTAGAACAGTTTATAAGTGGTTTCAAGATTTTCGGACTGGCCATATGGGCACAAGTGACGCTGAACGTTCTGGACGGCCTGTGGAGGTTACGACTCCAGAAATCATTGATCAAATCCATGATATGGTGATGGATGACAGAAGAGTTAAGGTGCGTGAGATTGCTAGTGCTGTGGGCATCTCGACTGAACGGGTAGATAATATTTTGCATAAACATTTGGACATGAGAAAGCTATCCACAAGATGGGTGCCGCGATTGCTCACGCTTGACCAAAAACGGAATCGTGTGAAGTGTTGCAAGGATGGTTTGCAGCTGTTCCAGAAGAATCCGGAGGACTTTAAGCGTCGTTTCGCCACTGTGGATGAAACATGGATACATTACTATACTTCTGAGACCAAACAACAATCTAAACAATGGGTTACCAAGGGGGAATCTGCACCAAAAAAGGCGAAGACCGTTCCTTCGGCCGGAAAGTTTATGGCGACTGTCTTTTGGGATTCGCAAGGGATAATCCTCATCGACTATCTGGAAAGGGGTAAAACTATTACAGGTGAATATTATTCATCGTTATTGGACCGTTTAAAAACCGAGCTGCAAGAAAAACGCCCGCGATTGGCCCACAAGAAAGTCCGTTTCCATCACGACAACGCACCAGCACACACCTCAGCAGTTGTGGAAATAGGATTCCAACTCGTTTCACATCCCCCCCTATTCTCCAGACTTGGCTCCCTCGGACTACTATTTGTTCCCCAATTTGAAGAAATGGCTGGCGGGACAAACATTTTATTCAAACGAGGAGGTGATTGCAGACACTAATGGATATTTTGCAGACTTGGACAAATCCTATTATTCGGAAGGGATCAACAAACTAGAACATCGTTGGACGAAGTGTATAAGCCTAAGAGGAGACTATGTCGAAAAATAAAAAAGTTTTACCCCAAACACATAAGTAGTTTTTATTTTTGCACGGACTTTTCAAACCAGCCTCGTACATACCAGACACACTCTCACCTACTAAAGAGTGAACCAGCACCATTATGTCCCATCTGCAATCAATCATTGACTGTCAAACACATATTTGAGGCAGCGCATTTTTCGCACAGAAGAAACAAACATAACATACCATCAAACATTAAACAAATTGTAAGCACTTTTCAATCAAATAGGCTGGGAATCATCAATTACTTAAAAGAATTAAATATCGTAATCTAAATTATTTTGGGCGCCAAATAATCATTGAAGTTGACGCGCCCTTACCCCTTAATATAAAAAAAAAAAATAAAAAAATAAGTCTAAACAGTACACTGGTGGCCATCGGTTCGTCAGTGTTCATATGCGGTTAAGCATACGTGGCACTTTCGAGAGTGACAAGTCTGGGCGGATTACATCTAATTAATGTCGACTTCGTTAGTATCAAAGCTTAGGAGACCGCAATCGTTGAATATAATCGACTTAGAAGCACTTATCGTCCAGACTTGTCAAAAATTGTTACATCATAGCCTTTGCGAAAAACCAATAGAGACAGGGAGTGGGCTTTAAGAAAATCCATAGCTGACGTACAAGAAATAATACCCGAGAAAAAAAAAAGAGGAATACCTACAAAAAGAAATGAGATCCCATCAAAAACATAAAATGTAAAAAAAAGCCAAGTCTCGCAACGCAATCCTTCCACCACAAAAAGTTGTGAGATCTCATGTAAAACCAAGTCAGTTATTTTAGTTAGTATCTATGGAAGCACCTGTTCAACAACTCTGTCATAAATTGTTACCTAATTAGTTACCTACCAACATTTATAGGGACCGTATCAACATTAGACATCTTTACTTCTATAATAAATATAATGATTTGGCAATCGCACGGCAACATAATCAAATAAGAATAATCTACTATTTTGATTGCTAAGTAAGTCTAAACAGTGCACTTAAGAATAAAGTATTTTAAATAGTAGATTATTCTTAGGTGATGTGGTAGGTAACTAATTAGATAACAATTTATGACAGAGTTGTTGAACAGGTGATACTAACTAAAATAACTGACTTGGTTTTACATGAGATCTCACCACTTTTTGTGGTGGAAGGACCGCGTTGCGAGACTTGGCATTTTTTTACATTTTTATATTTTTGATGGGATAATAGGTTTTCTTATGAATTAAGAACTATAAGCAGCGGGAATTTTTAAAGAAAATATAGGAAAGTTCTTCTAAATATCCAATATACCATAATATGTGGATTCTTTTTTACGAGTATGTGATTTCTCTTTTCTGTCCTATACTAACAATATCAGTCTTGATCTTTTATTAGTGTTCCATATGAAACACTTATGGGATCACTTCGGTGTCTGTCATACCGCAAACCATTTGACATATAAAGATGAAATTTGGCGCAAATATACGAATTGATGGCCCCATCAGAGCCGTGTAATTTTGAAAGTTAAATTTTGACTTAGTGGGTTAGTTTTGGGTGGTGCCATCGGTAAAAAAAAAATTACCATCGAGTGGGGTGTCGCGCACACTTTTCTTTGAATTATTTTTTAAAAATGGCCATTATATAGATTAACGAACAAATTAGACATTTATTAACCACGTATACAAGTGAGATTTAGACGGCGATACAGCATTTAGGACCATCTTCAAACAATTAGATTACTAGTGGAAAAAGCAAATGAATACAAGGTCACCTTGTGGATAGCAATGGTTGACTACAAAAAAGCATTTTGATTTGGTAGAGATACGGGCAGTCCTTAACGCCTTAAGTACCAGCAGAGTCGACGAAAGATTCTCTTCTTGAATACATATACAATAATGCCACTTCCCAAATAATGCTTGAAGAAAAAACAAATAAAACTAAAATTAAAAGAGGAATTAGACAAGGCTACTCGTTATCCTCAAAGCTGTTCACGTTGATTCTAGAACACATGTTCAAAGTGGGAAAATAAAGGAGTATTAATGGACGGTGGACGATTAAATCACTTAAGGTTCGCAGATGATGTCACTCTGATCGCCAGCACAAAAGAAGAATTACTAGAAATGCCGATGGAACTAGATAACAAGTCTCAACATATAGGTCTAAAAATCTTCACCTTTGAACAACGAAAGTGAAGATAACAGCCTAGAACTATTAATAGAAGGTGAAAGAATAGGAAAGGTGCAAACATTCATATATTTAGGACAAAAAATCGAAGTATAAAAAAATAATTTAAAGACTGACTTGCATAGAAGAGTTTCGTTACCTTGGTCTGCATTTAAATTGGACATCCCAAAGATAATAAAAACCCGAGTATTCGATCAATAAGTACTGCCGGTATTAACATATGGCACTGAAACGTGGGCTTTTAATAAAAGTATAATAAATAAACTCCAGGAAAATCCAAGGAGCAATGGAGAGAATGCTAAATATTAGACTCCAAGATTGTATTCCTAACATCGACATTCGAAGAAGATCAAAAGTGACAGATTTAATGAAACGAATATGTGTATTAAGGTTGAATTGGGTGGGGTAAATCGCAAGGATGAATTATAACAGATGGATACGCCGTATAATTGAATGGAAGCCTAGAGAATACAAAAGATGCAGAGGTGGACCACAAACAAGATGGATAGACGACATAAAAAGATTAGCAGGATACGATTGGATGTAAAAAGCAAACAACAAAGCTCATTGGAGACATCTTGGGGAGGCTTTATCCGACTTTGGATGGACTAAGCTAATGATGATAATTAGGTGTACCTCCAATTAATTCGAGAGGTTTTTTTTATTATACCTTATATACTCCTTTCCTACCTTATTAATCGATTGTATATTTGACTATAAACAATTGAAAGTAATAAAAAAATTACACACTTTTCAGATATATAGACTCCAAAAATCCTGAAATTAATGTATAATACGATATATACGAAGCAATCCCGTTATTTTCCCCTTAACCCTATTAACTCCTTATATATTCGACCATAACTGATTGAAAAAATGAAAAAAAAAAAAACATTTAATTTTGAAAAACCTCGACTTTAAGAATCCTGAAAAGAATGCGTAACACGATATGTATTAAACAACTCCTGCAACAACATCCTCAGGCGAATTTCAGGCGAATCGCAGGCGAAAATCCGCAGACAGCAGGAGGTCGTTCAACTTAACAAAGACCTGAAGGAAATTCTATCTTGAGGTGACAGTAACCAAGTGGAATTTAACGCTACAAAAACCCAGGCGGCAGTTTTTTTCTAAAAAAGTTAGCGTTGCTGAACCCGACATATTCATGTCGAGGCACTCCATTCCCCTAGCATCGTTACTCAATTTGTTGGGCGTTAATTTAGAAGCAAATATGTCCTGGCATGAACATGTACATAGCAAGGAGAGCTCAAAAGTTGGAAATATTATTTCGAACCAGAAAGCTTTACACTCCACAACAATTGTTAATTCTTTACAAAGCTCAAATTCGAACAACTATGGAATACTGCTCCCATGTTTGGGGTTCCGCTCCCAAACACACACCGCATTTGTTGGATTCTGTTCAGAGAAGAGCTGTTCGTCTGATTGGAGACCCGGAACTGACCGGCGGCCTTGATTCGCTGGAACATCGAAGAACGGTTGGTGACTTGAGTCTGTTCTACAAGTATTTTCATGGAGTGTGTTCGAAGGATGTAGCCCGCTTAATTCTTCCCAGAGCGGTGCATGTTAGAAATACACGTCGAGCTAATACTTTACATCCGTATGAAGTTCACCTTGTTACTCCACGTACAACGCTTTTCAAGCAGTCTTTTATATGGTGAAAATCATCTCTTTGGAATAATTTGCCCAAGACTGTGTTTCCCACCCAGTACAATTTACAGCGATTCAAGAACAACGTGAATCGCTTTGTCCGCACACATGCCGCTCCTGGAGCGCTTTAGGGACTTCCCTGTGGCACGTGTTCTAGACCCATAAAAAAAATCCTCCCCCTCTATAATCTCTTATATGTTCGACTATAAATAAATCTACTTAAAATTTGTTCAACCCAACTAAAAACAACTCATATTGATATAGAAAATAAATAAAGGTTATTAACTTGCATCCCTTCCTTTCTTTTATGTGATAAAGTCCAAAAACTAAAGGTTCTATTCCTACTTCAAGTATTATATCTGTACCAACTTTCTAATCGATGTCTCAGATTGTTAAAGATTTATCGTACCAACAGTCTAACAGACAGACAGACAGATCGACGACAGTGGGAGACTATGTTTTTTGTGGCCTACTGACGCTGAAACGTGAAGAAATGCGAAAGTCTAGGATGATGATTTTTGCACGAATAAAACACAACAACAACCAAAAAAGTTTACTTTTGCCAGTGCTCCAATACTCCTAAAAATATCCCGTCGTGACCGTAGCAACGCGAATCCTCCCCATTTCCAGGCAGCGTTCTTTTGTGACACAAATGAGAATCTTTCTCGAGCTAATGTTAAATTATTCCGCTCACATTTAAAAATATAATGCATGCAGGAAGTCGAGGCTACGGCGAGGAGCAGAAAAAGAGGAGAGAAAAGACACTCTTTATTGATGTGAAAAACTGAGCCTGCGCCAGTGTGAAATTTATAATTTGTATTTCCGAGAAATTATATTATACTATGTGTCAGATGTACGGAAGTAATGGAATTGGAGCTATAGAGTCGCATGTCAATAGAACTTGCATTGAATATTGAAGATCTATTTGAGATTCGCAGTAGATGCAATGCAATTATTAACATGGAGACCAAGGGAGACTAAGAGAAGTGTGGAGACACCATAAAAGCGATGGCGAGACGACATCCGGAGAATTGCAGGAACGAACTAGACACAAGTTGCAATGGGTAGAAGGGCATGAAAGGTTTTGGAGGAGGTCTACTTTCACAGAGGCTGAGAAAGAAAGTAGATGTACACTTCCGTCAACTGACCTGAACATATTCTTTCGTATATATTTTTGACTAAGTTGGGAATGTAGAATCTTGGCACAATGATACTACTCAGTATATATCACCACTACACCAAACACTTTATTTTGCACTCGACGCGCGTTTCGCTAACCATGTTAGCTTCATCAGGAGCGGTGATTGACTAAAGCTAAACTACAAATCTACCTATGAATTACTCAAGCGGAACTAATGAGGTAGGCAAGGCCGTCAGTTCCGGTCAAGTAACCAGTAGAGGGGACTATAAGGAATAGGCCCTCTGTCTTTATTTAAACTACTTTTACATTTTATGATTTCCATACTTTCGTATGCGTTCAACAATCTCCTATCAGATACATCCTTTATTAATCTTAGATTATCTAATGTTACAGTATGATTAGCTTCAAGGGCATGTTCGGCAATGCTAGACTTTTCTGTTCTATTGTATTTTAAGTGTGCTAAGTGTTCTTTAAATCTTGTTTTAATTGACCTTTTAGTTTGCCCAACATACTTTTTGTCACAATTATTACAACTAATTTCATAAATTCCACTTTTCTCACAATTAGGAATCTTATCTTTGGGATTTCCTAAGATATTACTCAGATTGTCTGATGACTTATAGACTAAGGTGAGGCCTACCTTATTAAATACCTTATTGAGTCCTTTGCTATATTTCGGATTATATGGTATGGAGACATACTTGGTGTTATTTTCTTCGCGTGTAAAAAAGGTGGAATTCTGAATCATCGCTCCTGATGAAGCTAACATGGTTAGCGAAACGCACGTCGAGTGCAAAAATAAAGTGTTTGGTGTAGTGGTGATATATACTGAGTAGTATCATTGTGCCAAGATTCCACATTCCCAACTTAGTTGAGATGGCTTCACGGTCAACGGAATTAAACCTTTATCGTAAGTACAGTAGTAAGATTAGATTAGTAGGTGCAGATATTTGGTTTTTAAAGTCATGCAAGAAATTTAAAGTTTTTCCTAATTTTATTAAGGTTAATTTACCAAAATCAAATATTTCAGAAAAAGTTTCATTCTTTGCTAAACAAAAATGGCTTGACTTAGAAATCAAGAATTTGTACACAAAACGTAGTATGTTAGAAGTAGAATCATACAGCATATTCAAAAAACTTACTTCCGGATTAAACAATATTGAATATGAAGTATGGAGCGAGTTCCAGAGGAAAATGTTTTTAGTTATTGATATTCAATATAAAAAGAAATTCTCTATTCTAAGTAAAAAATTAAAAAAGCTCTTACCGAAGAAAAATAGTCCTCAGGAACTCGTAAATATTGTAGAAAATCATTCATCTCAATCCTTTACACAAAATGAAATTCACATCTTAAACAAAGGTCTTAACTTTGCAGTAGCCCCTCCTAGAGATAATTTATCAGAAATAGTTGCTCACATTGAAAGTTCTATTAGTACACTTCCAGAAAATAGTAAATCATTTGTTAGGGAAGCATGTCGCAATCAAATATCGAAAAGCATTGTTAACAACACAAATTCTAATTCACGAAAAGACATAAAAGTAGTTAAAGGATTGAAAAAGAAAGATGTTTTCTACTTAAAAGCGGATAAAGGAAATAAGGTTGTTATATTGGATAAGAAAGATTATTTTGAACGCGTAGATAATCTTATCGAATCTGGCCCTTATGAAAAGGTAATAAGAAATCCATTACCGAGAATGATATCAGAGGTTAAAAATTCTTTAAAAAAATGTAAGAACCTTGTCTCCGATTCGCTCAAATTTAAATTAAATGTGAGTAATCCGACCATACCAAAATTGTATTGCTTACCCAAAATTCACAAACCTGGAAAAGCAATGCGACCCATTGTTTCATCGGTCGGATCACCCACATATTTAATATCCAAATGGTTATCAAAAGAACTTGAGAAGTTACCGTTAAATACTTTCGCAGTGAATAATTCCTTAGAATTCATTAATAAAACAAAAAATCTAGTTCTTAATGAAGGTGAAGTCTTAATTTCTTTTGATGTTAGTTCTTTGTTCCCAAGTGTGCCAATTCCACAAACTTTACAATATCTCGAAGAATTACTTAGAATAAATGACTTTGAAGACGAAATTATTCGTGAATACTTAACATTATCTAAACTTTGTATGGAACAAAATTATTTCCAATATAACAATCAATTTTATGTTCAGAAAGAAGGAACAGCTATGGGTAATTGCTTATCACCTTTCATAGCCAATTTATTCATGAGTAAGTTTGAAATCGAAGCCAGTCAAGAATTCGAATATTTCCCAAGGGTATGGTATAGGTATGTGGATGATATTTTCGCGATTTTTGATACAAAGAAAGCAAATATTGATCATTTTGTTTCTAAATTAAATAGCCGGTATGATTCCATTAAATTCACTTACGAAGTTGAGAACAAAGGACAATTGCCTTTTCTAGATATTTTAATTATTAAAAATAATAATAGATTAGAATTTGATATCTATAGGAAGGACACAGTAACAGATAGATATATTCCTAATGATTCATTTCATTGCAAACACCATAAATTAGCCTCATTACATTTTTTTAGTTCATCGTTTGGTCATTTTCCCTCTGAATAGAGTAAACTTTAATAAAGAAAGGAATCCTATTAAAAATATAACTAGAGTTAATGGTTATGACGATGACTTAGTAAATAAGCTAATAAATAGACATAAGTTTAGGTTTAATATTCAGAATTCCACCTTTTTTACACGCGAAGAAAATAACACCAAGTATGTCTCCATACCATATAATCCGAAATATAGCAAAGGACTCAATAAGGTATTTAATAAGGTAGGCCTCACCTTAGTCTATAAGTCATCAGACAATCTGAGGAATATCTTAGGAAATCCCAAAGGTAAGATTCCTAATTGTGAGAAAAGTGGAATTTATGAAATTAGTTGTAATGATTGTGACAAAAAGTATGTTGGGCAAACTAAAAGGTCAATTAAAACAAGATTTAAAGAACACTTAGCACACTTAAAATACAATAGAACAGAAAAGTCTAGCATTACCGAACATGCCCTTGAAGCTAATCATACTGTAACATTAGATAATCTAAGATTAATAAAGGATGTATCTGATAGGAGATTGTTGAACGCATACGAAAGTATGGAAATCATAAAATGTAAAAGTAGTTTAAATAAAGACAGAGGGCCTATTCCTTATAGTCCCCTCTACTGGTTACTTGACCGGAACTGACGGCCTTGCCTATCTCATTAGTTCCGCTTGAGTAATTCAAGGGTTAGGCTAAGTATAAATAGGTAGATTTGTAGTTTAGCTTTAGCCAATCATCGCTCCTGATGAAGCTAACATGGTTAGCGAAACGCGCGTCGAGTGCAAAAATAAAGTGTTTGGTGTAGTGGTGATATATACTGAGTAGTATATATTTTTGGTATAAAATTTTGAATCATATTTTGAGCCAAAGAATCTTGTGTCGATATCTAGTAATTTTGGACAGTAGTTGTATAAGTTATATAACTGTGTGATGCATGAAAAATTAATAAAAATTCTAGAAACAACAAATATAGACAAGAGAGATCTAACTATTATTAAAAATCTATACTGGAATCAATCAGTGGAAGTTAAAATTGGGCTGGAAAAGTCCGAAAGCATGAAAATAACACAAGACGTAAGACAGGGATGCATTCTCTCACCACTTTTGTTCGATCTTTATTCTGATGCTGTGTTTAATGAGGCCATTTATAAATCCATTGAAGGAATAACAGTTATACACTGAACAACATACGGTATGTTGATGATACTGTTCTACTCAGTATATATCACCACTACACCAAACACTTTATTTTTGCATTCGACGCGCGTTTCGCTAACCACGTTAGCTTCATCAGGAGCGATGATTGACTAAAACTAAACTACAAACTACCCTATTTATATTTAGCCTAACCCTTGAATTACTCAGGCGGAACTAATGGCATAAGCAAGGCCATCAGTTCCGATCAAGTAACCAGTAGAGGGGACTATACGGAATAGGCCCTCTGTTTTTATTTAAACTACTTTTACATTTTATAATTTCCATACTTTCGTATGCGTTCAACAATCTCCTATCAGATACATTTTTTATTAATCTTAGATTATCTAATGTTATAATATGATCAGCTTCAAGGGCATGTTCGGCAATACTTTTCTGTTCTACTGTATTTTAAGTGTACTAAATGTTCTTTAAATCGTGTTTTAATTGATCTTTTAGTTTGCCCAACATACTTTTTGTTACAATCATTACAACTAATTTCATAAATTCCCCTTTTCTCACAATTAGGAATCTTATCTTTGGGATTTCCTAAGATATTCCTCAGATTATCTGATGATTTATAGACAAAGGTGAGGCCTACCTTATTAAATACCTTATTGAGTCCCTTGCTATATTTCGGATTATATGGTATGGAGACATACTTGGTGTTATTTTCTTCGCGTGTAAAAAAGGTGGAATTCTGAATATTAAACCTAAACTTATGTCTATTTATTAGATTATTTACTAAGTCATCGTCATAACCATTAACTCAAGTTATATTTCTAATACGATTCCTTTCTTTATTAAAGTTTACTCTATTCAGAGGGAAAGTGACCAAACGATGAACTAAAAAATGTAATGAGGTTAATTTGTGTTGTTTGAAACTCTAACTTTGACAAAGAAGACAATAAATAAGAAAAGAGTAAGTCAAGCGGCAATGGAGCGGTTAATGTTGGGTTTGTCTCTTCGAGATAAAGTCCCAAATAAAGAAATTAGGAACCGAACGAGAGTGATAGATGCAGTTGAGAAAGTTTTATCTTTGATATAGAATTGGGCCGGTCATCTCGACAGAACGCAAGATAACAGATGGCCTAGGAAGGTGTTGGAATGGCGACCAAGACAGGAGGCGTGTAGGAATAGAGGAAGACCTTCCACTAGATGGACAGATGATCTGAGAAGAGTAGCGGGAAACTGGTTCCAAAAAACCCAAGACCGGTTTAACTATAGAAGATTACGGGAGGCTATGTCCAGCAGTGGACGCTAAAAGCTGATATATGATGATAATGCTGATGAATTTAAATAAATACCAGTTTTTTAAAATTTTGTTCTCGTAATAATGAATATTTAGATAATATTGCACGGAAAAATAGGTTAATTTGGTTCCATGATTTTCTATGTAGTCTTATATACACTTTTTACAGTGTACAATTGTACATCACAAACATATGATTTATAAAACACCTCAACCGTTTTATCTCGATAATCTTATAGCTTCTTCATGTGTAAATATACATATTTCTTAAGGGCCTCTGCTGCGTTGATCCCTAATCCCAACTGTCCCCATTTTTGGACGGGAGCGGTGGTAATGGCCCGTGATATTTGAGTAAAGGCTCGCCCGTGGTCCGTGTCTTGTCCATTGTTTATATTGGACCAGCGTTAGATGTTATCAAGATGTGGGTTGTTGCTTATGTAAATTTTCAGTGGTTGTTTTTGGATAATATGTTGGGTATTTTGGGGATATCCATTTCAGTAGAATTATCCAAATAATATAAAATAAATTACAGGTTCGTTCAGGGTGAGTTACATGCGCGCTTTGAATAAAAATTTACTTATATTCATTTGATTTCGTGCATTATATATATATATATATATATATATATATATATATATATATATATATATATATATATATGTATATATATATATATATATATATATATATATATATATATATATATATTATTATTATTTTACGTGTTCTTGGATTTAGATGATTAAAACTATTCTTTGGTTTTGTTATATATTTATTGACGTTTCGACCTTCAGAAGAGGTCTTCTTCAAAATTTGCTGTAAAAGATGAATTAAGGGAATTAAATTTAGATAAGTAATTAATCTGTTTGTCGTGCATTTCAGGGTTAAAACATTTGTAGCTTTTCGCAGTTTTTAATTTAAAACA
Organism: Pachyrhynchus sulphureomaculatus; assembly: GCA_019049505.1. Taxonomy (NCBI): domain Eukaryota; kingdom Metazoa; phylum Arthropoda; class Insecta; order Coleoptera; family Curculionidae; genus Pachyrhynchus; species Pachyrhynchus sulphureomaculatus. The sequence goes on from CM032451.1 coordinate 111,270,159, forward strand.
CTTAACTGTATAAAATAATAAAGGCCTTATTAAATTGAAAGACCAAGAAGGAAACATAATCAATGACAAGAAAAATATCCAGAACAGAATTACAACTTTCTATCAAGACCTCTACAGTTAAAAAGTCCAAAATGTCGTAGCTGAAAAGGACAACTCGTCAACAGACAAAAGAGTAATTAATGTCAACTCAGAAGAAATTCCTGACATAGAAATGGATGAAGTTAGGAAAGCCTTACAACAGATGAAAAGTGGAAGAGCGGCTGGAGAGGATGATATTATACCTGAAAGGCTAAAATGCGGAGGTGAAGCCCTAATGAATGAATTAAAAGATCTTTTTAATTAATGCCTCAAATGTGGAAATATACCAGAAGACGCCATAGTCATCTTAATATACAAAAAAGGTGACCCCGAAAACCTAGAAAACTACCGGCCAATTAGTTTACTTTCCCATGTTTACAAGCTGTTCTCACGAGTCATAACAAACAGACTGGAACACAAAATGGAATTATACCAACCGATAAAACAGGCTGGATTCAGATCAGGCTTCAGTACGATTGAGCACTTGCACACATTGAGAATACTAATCGAGAAGGCCACCGAATATAATATACCAATGTGGCTCACATTTGTAGATTTTCGCAAGGCTTTCGACACAGTGGAAAAATGGGCGCTTATAAGAGCTCTTAGAAATGCTCGTATAGACCACAGATACATCGAACTGATAGCCAGAATATATGAACGAGCAACACTCAAAGTTATGGTAAACCAAGAACTGACAAACAAGGTCCCAGTGAACAGAGGAGTAAGGCAGGGCGATGTAATATCGCCTAAGTTATTTACAATGATCTTAGAAGATGTATTCAAAGAACTGAATTGGGACGAAAATGCTGGCGATCGGCTAAACAACCTGAGATTCGCAGATGACATTGTAATTATAGCAAACAATAACAATGAAATGATCCAGATGATCACAGATCTCCACCACCAAGCAAGAAGAGTGGGACTTGACATAAATTTCTCCAAGACAAAGTACATGAGTAACGAAGACACCAGTGATGAAAATATAGTGATTAAACATTCAACAATAGAAAAAGTAAACACATACATCTATCTGGGCCAAATAATAACGATAGGAAAGGAAAACCAGCAGCTTGAAATAGAAAGAAGGATACGTATGGGATGGGCAGCATATGGAAAATTGAAATATGTACTGAATATGAACATTCCTCAAAGATCAAAAACCCAAATTTATACTCAATGTATCTTACCAGCTACAACATATGGAGCCGAGACATGGATTTTAACTAAAAGAACAATAGAAAAAACTACAAGTCCACCAACGAGCAATGGTAAGGAAGATGTTGAGTGTTACTTTGAAGGACAAGAAAACTAATAAATGGATTAGACAACAAACAAAGGTGGATGATATCACCAAACGGATAACATCTCTGAAATGGAGCTGGGCCGGCCATGTAGCGAGAGCGACGTATAAGTGGAGTAGCAAGATCACTAGGTGGAGACATGGGGTGAAAAGCGAAGCACAGGAAGACCCCAACAGAGATGGAGCGACGATCTGAAGAGAATCGGAGGGCTTAACTGATATCAGCAAGCACGACATAGAGAAAAATGGAAAGATTTGAGAGAGGCCTACACCCGACAGTGGGTAGAGAGCGACTGAAGGAAGAAGAAGATATATATATATATATATATATATATATACATATTTTTTTTTTTTCGTGTTCTTGGATTTAGATCATTAAAACTATTCTTTGGTTTTGTTATATATTTATTGACGTTTCGACTTTCAGAACATGTCTTCTTCAAAATTTGCTGTAAAAGATGAATTAGAGGAATTAAATTTAGATAGGTAATTAATCTGTTGGTCGTGCATTTCAGGGTTAAAACATTTGTGGCTTTTCGCAGTTTTTAATTTAAAACACTTAACTGCATAAAATAACTTACCTGTTGTATTGTATTGGGGTATTAATTTGAAAATACTGTCAAAAACACATTTTTACATTCTACAAACAATTTCTACAATTAAATTTAATAACTGCGAAGGAATATACGTCGGGCAAACCAGCTAATACCCAGAAAATAGAATCAAGGGCCATAAGTACGACAAAAAAAACAGTACAGCTCTTACAAATCATGAAATGAATAAAATTCATACCTTTGATTTCAAAAACATCAAAATTATCAAAACCGAAATAAATATCAAAAAAAGAGAAGTACTGGAATCCATACACATACAGATCACACCCACTGCAATCAACGAAAAAATAGATGTAAACAACCTAAACCGTACCTACCTACCAGTCATATAAAATCTTTCACGTTAAGTGGTTGTATATATATATATATATATATATATATATATATATATATATATATATATATATATATATATATATATGTATATATGTGTGTGTGAAAAGTAGTAGTGCTTTTTAAGATATTCCGTGTCCGCTTAACGTTCTTTAATGGACAGTTTCGCTGACGATAGATTCATGTCCATCTTTTTCAGAGCGTTGATCACTTAATGACGATGAATGTCGAGATTGGCTCCAAGGGCCCTGGTTTTGTGTGCTGAGGCGTGTTTTTATTGGTGGAGTGGTTCTGGCCGATGGGGGCTCGGCGTTGATTGCGCGTTTTCGGTTCTGCGGTTCTTTGTGAATTTTTTGTTGGAGGAGTAACATACGGTTAACTTGTTGTGTCTCTTGGTCTCACTTGATATTGAGATGGTTTCCAAGAGTTTGGTAAATGTTCCCTATTATCCCGGTTATTTAAGTTGTTAGGCCTCTTCTCTAATTCTATGGCTTCTTTGATTATCCTAGTAGAGAGGTTTTCACTTTCTTGTAGGGTTCTAGTTTTTTTTTTAATTTATTTTGTGGCCGGTGTTGACTGCATGTTGTGCTAGGGAAGAGGTGGTGGATTTTTGTTTTAGGCGTTTTTGTACTCCTCTCTTCTAGCGCTTATTTTCCTGTTTGTTTGGCCTATATACGAAAAGATGCAGTCCTGATACTGAATTTCATATATGATATGAAGTCTGTAATGTCTTTTGGTGTTGGTAGAATATCTTTAATTCTGTGACCTGTTGTATAATTTTTTTTTATGGGTCTAGCACACGTACTGCAGGGAAGTCCCTAAAGCGCTACAGGCGTGTGCGGAGGAAGTGATTCACGTTGTTCTTGAATCGCTGTAAATTGTACTCGGTGGGAAACACAGTCCTGGGCAAATTATTCCAAAGGGATGATGTTCTCCATATAACAGACTGCTTGAAAAGCGTTGTACGAGGAGAAACAAGCTGAATCTCATACGGATGTGAAGTACTAGACATGTACTTCTAACATGCACCGCTCTGGGAGGAATTAAGAGGGCCACATCCTTCGAACACTTTCCATGAAAATAGGCTCAAGTCGCCAACCGTTCTTCGATGTTTTAGCGAATCAAGGCCGCCGGTCAGTTCCGGGTCTGCAATCAGACGAATAGCTCTTCTCTGAATAGAATTCAACAAAGGCAGTGTATGTTTGGGAGCGGAGTCCCAAACATGGGAGCAGTATTCCATAGTTGGTCGAATTTGAGCTTTGTAAAGAATTAACAGTTGTTGTGGAGTGTAAAGCTTTCTGGTTCGAAATAATATTCCCACCTTTGAGAAGCTCTCCCTGCTATGCCTGCAACATGTTCATGCCAGGACATATTTGCTCTCAAATTAACGCCCAACAAATTGAGTGACGATATTATAGGAATGGAGTGCCCCGACATAATTATGTCGGGTTCAGCAACGTTACCTTTCTTATAAAAAACTGCCGCCTGGGTTTTTGTAGCGTTAAATTCCACTTGATTACTGTCACCCCAAGATAGAATTTATTTCAGGTCTTTGTTAAGTTGAATGACTTCCTGCTGCCTGCGGATATTCGTCTGAGTAGCCGATGTCCGAGCGTTCAAAGTGAATGAAGAGATAAGCGTACTGTCATCTGCAAAGCTGTAGATTGGATTCTCGGTCTTTTCCAGTAGATCGTTAATGTAAATGAGAAAGAGAGTAGGAGACAGTATGGAGCCTTGAGGTACACTGGCGTTGATAGTGGAGTCGACCACCACTCGTAAAGAAAGCTCTCTGAGGAAACATGAGAGCCACAAACAGAACGTGCCAAACAAGGTCGAATGCCTTGGATATATTAAGAATAGTCTCGATTTGGTGTTTTCCTATTTTGTTCGTAATGCCTTTTATATGTGGGAAGAATGCTTTGCTTTGCGTCTTTCGTTCCGGTTTTTGTTGTTTATTTAGAGCCCGCCGGATCATGTTTTGATTATATCTATTTGAAACTAGAACGTTTCAAAGGAGCTTAGTTTGTTGTAGCAAATGTTCCTTGTCAGTTAGGGTTTGTGATCGGTGAGCTAAGGATTTGGCAACAGAGAATAGTTGAGTTGGGTGATGATGTGAGCTGGCATTTAGATATCTATTTGTGTGTGTGTGTGTCGGTTTTCTATATATTGAGTAAGACAAAGAACCATCTGATTTTCCTTTACGCAAGCCATCTGGAAGTGTTAGTTGTACTGCTGTTTTTGGATCTATATTGTTGAGGTGTTCCAGAAACTTGTTTAAAATGTCTTCACCGTGTTGCCATACCACAAATGTGTCATCCACGTAAAGTGGCCATATTTTCGGTTTGTTTCTAGCACTTTCTAGAGCTAATGTTTCGAAGAAATGCTCCATGTACAGATTGTCAAGTGCTTATGATAATGAGGAGTCCATCGGGGCTTCTTCTATTTGGAAAAATCACTATTACACACATATATATATATATATATATATATATATATATATATATATATATATATATATATATATATATATATATATATATATATATATATATATATATACATATATATATATATATATATATATATATATATATATATATATATATATATATATATATATACTACTTGGTGTGAATAGTCGCGAGAAATTCCAAAAGGTGACAAGATAAACAAAAATACCATATAATTTTCAGATAGTGTCAACTCTCAGAAGATTCGTGTAAAATTTTTATAACATTTTGCCTGTGCCGCGCACTCTCACGATTGATAAAAACAGCAACGTGTCAAAGATTTAGAACTGTTTGGGACTGTTTCGACGCAATCTAAAGATGTTTTTGCGTCAATTGGTAACAATGGACGAAACATGGATCCACCACTACACGTCCACCACGACTCCAACAGGTAGCCCGCAGAGGGGCCGGAACCTCATGAAAGCCGACCGAAGCGTTCAAAATCACAGTTGGAAAGGTTTTGGCATGTATTTTTGGGTATGCGCATGAAATAATACGACTATCTTGAGAAGGGACGAACAATTATCCGAGGCTATTACGTTGGTTTCTTGGGCCGTTTGAATAAAACCCATTTTTGGCAAATACATTATTTTTTCTCAAAATGTCTCGAGACTTTTCACCCCATGTAGTATATCACATATATATATATATATATATATATATATATATATATATATATATATATATATATATATATATATATATATAGGGTGCCTCATATGTATGAAAAAAATGATTCCACAGTATTTATTAATCAGTTTATCAAAAAAATGTTTAATAAAAGTTATAGGGTGTTACACGGCGTACATGTCGATGTTGATAATAAAATATTTTGAACTGTCAGTTCGAAGAAAATACGCCATCTTGATTTTTTTTAAAATGGAAAGCCCTATGTATTTTTGGGTCCTACTAAAAATTCTAGATATTATTGGTCTAACATACCATATGTCTAAATTAAACTGTTTTGGAATTATTATCATTTGAAATTTAAAATCAAAAAAGACAAAAAAAACTATTAATAAATACTCTAGGTTTGTTTCTAAGGCCACAACTTAAAATGTCTATCGTTAACAGCGAGGTAATGACCTAATATTTTTTTTCTTTTTTTTTTTTATGGGTCTAGCACACGTGCTGCAGGGAAGTCCCTAAAGCGCTCCAGGAGCGGCACGAGTGCGGAAAAAGCGATTCACGTTGTTCTTGAATCGCTGTAAATTGTACTCGGTGGGAAACACAGCGCTGGGCAAATTATTCCAAAGGGATGACGTTCTCCATATAAAAGATTGCTTGAAAAGCGTTGTACGCGGAGTAACAAGCTGAACCTCATACGGATGCGAAGCACCAGCGCGACGTGTTTTTCTAACATGCACCACTTTGGGAGGAATTAAGCGGGCTACATCCTTCGAACACTTTCCATGAAAATACTTGTAGAACAGATTCAAGTCGCCAACCGTTCTTCGATGTTCCAGCGAATCAAGGCCGCCGGTCAACTCCGGGTCCCCAATGAGACGGACCGCTCTTCTCTGAACAGAATTCAACAAATGCAGTGTATGTTTGGGAGCGGAGCCCCAAACGTGGGAGCAGTATTCCATAGTTGGTCGAATTTGGGCTTTGTAAAGAATTAACAGATGTTGTGGGGTGTAAAGCTTTCTGGTTCTAAATAATATTCCCAACTTTTGAGAAGCTCTCCTTGCTATGCCTGCAACATGTTCATGCCAAGACATATTTGCTCCCAAACTAACGCCCAACAAATTGAGCGACGATGCTAGGGGAATGGAGTGCCCCGACATAACTATGTCGGGTTCAGCAACGTTAACTTTTTTAGAAAAAACTGCCGCTTGGGTTTTTGTAGCGTTAAATTCCACTTGGTTACTGTCACGCCGTTTTTGAGAACTATGGCAGGTATTCCGTCAGCGCCAGAAGCCTTCTTGGTGTCTAGCTTCATTAAAATACGCTTTATGATGCGCTGTCTGAAGACAACATCGGGCATCCTTGACTGCAATATGGGAATAGTAGGTGGTGTTTTTCCTTGGAAATCGACAGTAGAATGTGAAGCAAAGAGTTCACCCAACAAGTTCGCTCTCTCAACAGGTGCGGTTGCAATGGAATTATCTGGCCGTGTGAGTGGTGGTATGGTGGATTTGGTAAAATTTTGACTAACTGCCTTAGCGACTGCCCAAAAGGACCTGGAATTGTTGGGACAAGCGAGAAGTTTGTTTCTAATTCGTTGATTGTGTGCCTCCTTGGTTTCGTCGATAATTCCCTTGCATCTGTTCCGGGCATGAACAAAGATGTTTCGGTTTAAGGTGTTAGGATTTTCACGCCATTGTCGGTAGGCAATATGTTTAGAAGCAACAGCTTCTTTGCATTTTCGGTCGAACCAAGGCTTGCCGTTGGAGCAGCATTTCTTCGAAAAAGGGATGTAAGCTTCCATACCAGCCAAAAATAACATCGGAGACCTCCCTGGCGCAGTCAGATGGGTTATCGGATCGAAAACAAACGTCCATCCAAGGGAAAGTTCGAAAGTATTCCATGAGATCTTCCCATTTAGCAGATTTGTAGAGCCAAATCTTGCGCGGCCTAGGCGCCTCTCTGGCACTGATTGGCAGGATACTCGATGTCGAAAGCAGTTTATGGTCGGAAGAACCTAACGGCGGATTTACGGTGACCGTGTAAATCTCCGGATTGGTGGTTAAAAACAGATCAAGAAGACTGGCGAACTCCCCGTCTCGATCAGGGATCCGTGTTGGTTCGTCAATAAGCTGAGTTAAGCCATAACTGATTGAGAATGATTCAGCTTCACGACCTTGTTCGTCGGTAGTATTTGAATATTTGAGCCAGTTGATATTGTGGACATTAAAGTCGCCCAGGATGGCAATTTCGGCACTTGGATAGTTACTTTGTAAATGATCGATGGTGTCTGCAAGAGAAGCGAAAAGTGTTCGAAAATTGGTATCACTTGGTGGTCGATACAGGATACAGATGAACCTTGTGGTTTGTTGAGTCGTTATTTTTAACCACATAACATCAAAGTTTGGGGGCTCCAGAGCTTCTTCTCGTTGACAAGAGAGGTCGCTTCTGACAAAAAGACAGATTCCAAAGTTACGCCCTAAATCGGGAATAGAAGTCGTACCCAGGATAAAGATAGTTGACCGTGCTGGTCGATGGACTGACCTTGGTTTCACATAGAGCGAGTACATGAGGTTTATCTGATTGCAGGTGTTGATGCACTGAATTTATGTTCGAGTTTATACCTCGTATGTTGCAAAAATCTATCTTAAAATTATGATGTCTGCAAGTCGACGCTTCCGAACCAGCCCCTACCCGGAGATCCGAACGGGGGGCCATTCTACCTCCGGAACTTCTTGCATCCAGGCGCCTCATCATGCTCTTTGGTCCCACAGTAGTTAATGTGGAATTTTCCCGTTCTGTCACATGTTTATCTTTGCCTTCTTTGGCTTTGATCCAGGGGGTGTTATTATTGGGTAGTTTGGGTTCTGACCAGATACTTTTCCAATGATCTGTGAGTTCTTGTTTGTTTGGTGGTTTGGTCACTGCTGTCTGTTTGCTGTGCATAGTTTTCCGGTAGAACTGTGTTTGGCTTTTTCGGAAGAGGTTGTTGGTATCTTTCCTCTCGTTTGGTTCTTTGTATCTACGAAGTCTTGCGGCATATACGGATAATTTTTGTTTCAGAGTATCCAGGATTTCTGGCAGTGTTCTGTTGGGAGACCCGGACTTGATCTTGTTTATACTCTGCGTGACTCGTTTGGACACGTTCCCGTTGATAAACTGGGTAAGGTGTCCTAGATATCTCCTGATGTTATTGATTTGGTTTTCTATTCTTATTTGCCGTTTGAATTTTGGTTTTGTGCTGTTGGGATTTCTTTGTCGTTGCGAGAGATTTTGATTAAATACTTCGTCGGTTGCGTTTGGGATTGATGGTGGTGGGTCTAGGCGGCAAGTGATTCCCTTCTCAGTGGTTTCTTTGTCAGGACTTGTGCTTTTATCAAAGCAAACGCATGGTGTGTTCGTTTGTTCCTGTAGTATAACTCATGCGTTGCCTTGATTTTCCCGCCTTGATGGGTGTCGGCTTACTCGCCGGCACAACACTTCTGGCAGGTCCATTGTCAGTTGCCCGGTCTTCATCGTTTTGGTCGAGCTGCCATTTCCCGCGACGGCCTCGACCGTTACGTCGCTCGCCCGATGCTTCTTTTATTGGTCTACTGTTGTTTGGGATGTTTTTAGTGTTTTGTGGTGTCAGAAGCTCAAAGTGTCCCGACATTGGGTTGCCTGTTAGTAGAAGGTAAATAGTTTCGGTGTGTTTTCTTGTGCTTATTATTGTTGGCTTGTCCCTAAAAGTTATTTTTGTATCTGTTGTTCTTCGTTGTTTTGAGAAGATATGAAAGTTGCTATTCTGAGTTTCCGAGAGGGCAAGTATCCCTAGGCTCGTTCCATAGGTGCCATTTTTCCTCATATAGTTATAGTAGTTATTGAAGTCTTTCATATCGTCGTCCCCAATTAATGAAAATGTGTTGAGTTCCGACCAGTTTTGTTGTATATATCTTAGAGCAGCCTCTCGGAGTCTTTCATGATGGTTTTGGTGGCCATATAAGTGTAAGCTAACTGCACGGAAAAGGCAATTTCCATCACCTACAATGTCGGATCTGGTAAAACTATCGGGAGTAGTTTTAGCTGAGGCGGTTGGTTGAATCGTTTGTCGTTGTTGTTGTTGTGGTGGTGCTGTAGCTGTTTGTACGACAGGGGTCCGCCTCCTCAGCACCCTGCCATTATCACTAGTATAATTATAATTATTATTTTGTGACATAGTGTTCCCACGAGTATCCTAGGAAAGAATGGTCGACTGTGGCAGAACCTGGATGCCACAGCAAGGCTACTTACTCCCGGAGGGGCGCCCGGTATCCGGGGGGGGGGGGGAACCGTTTGCGACTCATAAACGCTGAGCCATTCATCTTCTCGGCACGGTAAACACCTTAAGATTGCGTTTTTGTTACATATAATCTGGACAACACAAGACAGCACAACATGACTCAGGTACCTCGGGATCGTCAATGCCCGTACTAGGAGAATCCTGGGATTCCCCTAGCCCCTGAGGGATACTATTGTTATGTCATTAAATTTGCTGGTATTTGACGGACCATATATAAATATGTTAATTTTTTAACTTTCAGAATGTCATGAAAGCCACTAATAACGAATGTAAAGATGTTTTATATGTAGACATTGCTCGCAATACGGTGCAATATCGCAATTTTGACAAAATATTTGAATTTTAATTCATTTGTATTAAAATTAAAAATTAAAAAATTTGAGGCCTACAAGAATAATCCCAGAATTATATATTTTTTAACACTATATTAAGTTACGAAATTATTACTTCCTTATAACAATTCTTTAATTTTGTAGTTCATCATTTATAAAAACATTTTTTTTTTTATTTTTTAAGTTCCTTCACTGGGCAGCTTGATCTATATATTGTACATTTCAGTCGAGAGCATTTAGAATGCCCCTTGTGTAATGAAACTCGATATTGAGTAATTAAATATACATATATAAATAAAATTAGAATTTAATATTTAGGTGTTTATATTGTCTTTGTAAGTAGAATCTGTTCGTAACACCGTCTAGGTTAGGATCATTCAATAAAAAAAATCTGAAACATCACTTGTGTTTTTGTTCCATTTTTTCTAAGGGTGTTTTGCATCCCTGAATAATCTTAAAAATAGAATTATACTATACTTTACCGTACTGCACCGTACCGTACCGGTCCGTGCTGTTCCATGCTGTTCCGTGCCGTACCGTACCGTACTCTACTTTATCATGGAAATGGTTCTACCTCAAAGCTATCGCTGATTACCTGAGTACTGCACCGCACACCGCACCGCAGACCGGACTGCAGACCGGACCGGACTGCAGGCTGGACCGGACTGCATTGCGGACCGCGACTGCCGACTGAGACTGCCGACTGCGACTGCCGACGGCCCACTGGGACTGCCGACTGCGACTGGGACTGCCGACTGGGACTGCCGACCGGGACCGCAGGCTGGGACCGCAGGCCGGGACTGCAGGCTGGAACCGCAGGCCGGAACTGCAGACCGGGACCGCAGACCCAGACCGCAGGCCGGGACCGCAGACCGGGACCGCAGGCCGGGACCGCAGACCGGGACCGCAGGCCGGGACCGCAGGCCGGGACCGCAGGCCAGGACCGCAGGCCGGGACCGCAAGCCGGGACCGCAGGCCGGGACCGCAGGCCGGGACCGCAGGCCGGGACCGCAGGCCCGGACCGCAGGCCCAGACCGCAGGCCAGGACCGCAGACCCGGACCGCAGACCGGAACCGCAGGCCGGGACCGCAGGCCGGGACCGCAGGCCGGGACTGCAGGCTGGAACCGCAGGCCGGAACTGCAGGCCGGGACCGCAAGCCGGGACCGCAGACCGGGACCGCAGACCCAGACCGCAGGCCGGGACCGCAGACCGGGACCGCAGGCCGGGACCGCAGACCGGGACCGCAGGCCGGGACCGCAGGCCGGGGCCGCAGGCCAGGACCGCAGGCCGGGACCGCAAGCCGGGACCGCAGGCCGGGACCGCAGGCCGGGACCGCAGGCCCGGACCGCAGGCCCGGACCGCAGGCCCAGACTGCAGGCCAGGACCGCAGACCCGGACCGCAGACCGGAACCGCAGGCCGGGTCCGCAGGCCGGGACCGCAGGCCGGGACCGCAGGCCGGGACCGCAGGCCGGGACCGCAGGCCCGGACCGCAGGCCCGGACCGCAGGCCGGGACCGCAGGCCGGGACCGCAGACCGGGACCGCACACCGGGACCGCAGACTGGGACCGCAGGCCGGGACCGCAGGCCGGGACCGCAGGCCGGCACCGTAGGCTGGGACCACAGGCCCGGACCGCAGACCGGGACCGCAGCCCGGGACCGCAGGCCAGGACCGCAGGCCGGGACCGCAGGCCCGGACCGCAGGCCGGGACCGTAGGCCGGGACCGTAGGCCGGGACCGCAGGCCCGGACCGCAGGCCCGGACCGCAGACCGGGACCGCAGGCCGGGACCGCAGGCCGGAACCGCAGGCCCGGACCGCAGGCCCGGACGGCAGGCCGGGACCGCAGACCGAGACCGCATGCCCGGACCGCAGACCGGGACCGCAGACCCGGACCGCAGACCGGGACTGCAGGCCAGGACCGCAGGCCGGGACCGCCGACCGGTACCGCAGGCCGGGACCGCAGATTGGGATCGCAGACCGGGACCGCAGGCCCGGACCGCAGGCCCGGACCGCAGGCCCGGTCTGCAGGTTGGGACCGCAGGCCGGGACCGCAGGCCGGGACCGCAGGCCCGGACCGCAGACCCGGACCGCAGGCCGGGACCGCAGACCGGGACCGCAGGCCCGGACCGCAGGCCCGGACCGCAGACCGGGATCGCAGGCCGGGATCGCAGACCGCGACCGCAGCCCAGGACCGCAGACCGGGACTGCAGGCCGGGACCGCAGGCCAGGACCGCAGACCGGGACTGCAGGCCGGGACCGCAGGCCGGGACCGCCGACCGGTACCGCAGGCCGGGACCGCAGATTGGGACCGCAGGCCCGGACCGCAGACCGGGACCGCAGGCCCGGACCGCAGACCGGGACCGCAGACCCGGACCGCAGGCCCGGACCGCAGACCGGGACCGCAGACCCGGACCGCCGACCGGTACCGCAGGCCGGGACCGCAGATTGGGACCGCAGGCCCGGACCGCAGACCGGGACCGCAGGCCCGGACGGCAGGCCGGGACCGCAGACCGGGACCGCAGGCCCGGACCGCAGACCGGGACCGCAGACCCGGACCGCAGACCGGGACTGCAGGCCGGGACCGCAGGCCGTGACCGCCGACCGGTACCGCAGGCCGGGACCGCAGATGGGGACCGCAGGCCCGGACCGCAGACCGGGACCGCAGGCCCGGACTGCAGGTTGGGACCGCAGGCCGGGACCGCAGGCCGGGACCGCAGACCGGGCACAGCGCTGCGCCGTGCCGCGCCGCGCTGTGCCGATATGCCTGTTAATTCTTCCGTTAAGACAAAATATAGCCTCAGCAGAAAAAACAATATTTATAAATTAGGTTATGATCATTATTGATTTTAGTAAAAGGCGACAGATTTATTCGCTTTGAAGAGAGTCCAGTGTTAAGTTGAACGACCTCCTGTTGTCTGCGGATATTTTCCTGAGCAGCCGATGCCCGAACGTTCAAAGTGAATAGACAAGCGTACTGTCAGCTGCAAAGCTGTAGATTGGATTCCCGGTCTTTTCCAGCAGATCGTTAATGTAAATGAGAAAGAGTAGGAGACACTATGGAGCCTTGGGGCACATCGGCGTTGGTAGTGAAGGTGTTAGAAAGAAATCCGTCGACCGCTACTCGTAAAGAACGCTCTCTGAGGAAACATGAGAGACACAAAGAGAACTTTTCAGATATACCATAGGAGCGTACCTTAGCCAACAGTTCATTGTGCCAAACACGGTTGAATGCCTTGGATATGTCAAGAGCAACCACTCGAGATTCTAGAGAGTGTTTAATTGCGTTGTTCCAAACATGTGTTACATAAGTCAGAAAATCTCCTGTTGATCTATGTTTACGAAAGCCATATTGGTGATCACTAATAATGTTGAATCGTTCAAGATATTTTAGAAGATGCTGATTGATACCTTTTTCCATGACTTTCGATATTATTGAAAGCAGTGCGACTGGTCGGTAGTTATTTGGCAAGGTCTTCTTGCCTTTTTTAGGTATCGGCTGAACTGTGGCACATTTCCAGCAGGAAGGAAATATTCCTTTTCTGTAGAATAGGTGTTAGTTCCCTCGCACAGTTTTTTAGAACTATGGCAGGTATTCCATCATCGCCAGAAGCCTTTTTGGTGTCTAGCTTCATTAGTTCATTAGCTTCACTAGTTTCGGAGATAATCGGGTGTGGCAGACGGACAGACAGACAGACGGACAGACACCGAAGTGATCCTATAAGTGTTTTGTACGGAACACTAAAAATGAAATGTTTGGCGCAGTGGTAATCAATGTTATGCGACGCCACTGCGCCAAAAATTCCGTAATCCCAACGTAATTCATATAGCAAGTGTTGTCGTCCTTGTCTAAGCACAAATCGACAGGGTGAGCGATACTTTTAGCCAGCAGTGTATACGTTAGAACACATTTATGTTATGGATTAAGGCGTGGGCTAATCTATGCTAAAGTTAACAATACTAAATTATTAATTTGGGACGGCTTCATTAATTTTCCATTTCAATTGCCAGTTAGTAAGGGAATAAACATAATGACCCATATCCCAATGGGATTGTTAATTCTGGAAATGTAGGTGTGATCGGTATCTATTTCTGTTTTATAAATTAAATTTTTAATACTAATGTTTCCGAATTAGCTTTGTATGCTAAAATTTATGTATATTTAATGTTCCAACATCGAAAGAACAGCCTACGTAGTGATCCTCACGTTAAAGGCTTCAAAAGGTTTCCAGTCTGTCGAAACAAGAATTCACAAAGTAATGAATTTTCAGTGTTCTGTCGGAATTATATATATACGATGACTTCGGTGTCTGTCCGTCACACACTATTTGACATAGAAAGTCAAAATTTGACACAAATATAGCAATTGATTACCTCATCAGAGCCGTGTAGTTTTTAAACGTGAGTACGTGGTTCCTTGTTGATCTTGGTGGAACATGAAAATTTATCAGACTCAAGAGATCAGAGCAGTCTATATGACCATTTACAAGTCGAAATAAGAAACATATAACAGCAACTTTCCTACGTCTTGAAAGTGATTGTAGCTGAAGTCTTCGTAGCTGATCCCCATAGGCAGTAATGTTCCACTTCAATTTGCAAGAGACATATCTAGCATACTTCCTCTGTACCCTTTCAACACCCTCAATATGCACAGCATACGATGGCGACCACACACATGACAGATACTCCAAAGAAGATCTCACCAAGGCCTTGTACAAAATATTCACGCTATCTACGGTCTGGAAATCCCTAGTATTCCTACAGACGAAGCCAAGGAGTTTAATACATTTGTTAGTAATAAAGTCATAATGAATATGAAAATCAAGCTTAGTGTCCAAATAAATACCCAAGTCACACAATGAGGAGACTCTTTCGAGAAAACAATTATTAATACTGTAGTCATACAAAAGCGGAACTTTCACTCGAAAGAACGACATAATCTTACATGTTTTAATATTTAGTTTCATTTTGTTTCTCCTGCACCACTCACTCACCATATCCAAGTCTCCCTGCAGTCTCATAGCATTGTCAACAGAATGAATTGCCATTGACAATTTCAAGTCATCTGCAAAAAACAAGGGCCTTGAAAATAGAATCATTTTCGTAGGTCGTTAATAAATATATTAAACAGTAACGGGCCCAGATGGCTACCCTGCGGTACACCCGATGCAACAGATACCTCACTCGACACAAAGCCCTTTACTTTAACAAACTGTTTCCTGTATGTAAGGTAGCAGGTCAACCAATTCATTAGTGATGCACAAAACCCATAACCTCTTAACTTCCTTATCAGGATATCGTGGTTAACTGCGTCGAAGGCCTTGCTGAAATCCGTATAAACCACGTCAACCTGACCACCCGCCTCCATTACATCAATAGTACTTTGAACCAACAAGATTAAGTTTGTAGCCGTCGATCTGCCACCAACGAAACCGTGCTGTTCCGGAACCAAAAAAAGGTTTTATGAATGGTTTTAATTTGTCGCAAACAATTTTTTCGTATACTTTTGGAATAGAACTTAGAATGGAAATAGGTCGATAATTTTTAGCGTCTGATTTGTCGCCGGACTTAAATACTGAAGTAATGAAACTATCTTTCCATTGGTCAGGAAAAACACCGCTCTCTAGGGACATTTTAAAAAGCATATGGAGCGGTTTGGTCAAAGCATAGACACAGTCAACCAAAAATCTGGGCGATATACCATCAGGACCAAGTCCCTTATTTATGTCAAGTTTGGACATACAGTCAAACACCTCCCCCAGGGAGATCTCAACAGAGGAGAATGATCCACCACTATCCCCATCATCCTCAAGCCCAGGCTCACCACCGTCAGTATCCGACCTATAAACACCCTGAAAATGAGACTTAAAAATTTCCACAATAGTCTGTCCATCCGTCCCTGTTAGCTCGTCTAGATTTATTAAGGTAGGGATGGACTTGCCCCCCTTTTTACTGTTAATGAAATTCCAAACTTGTTTGGTGTTATGCTTTAAATTTGTCTCAATATTTTTAACATACTGCAAGTAGCAGTTGCTCTTTAAGATATTGGATTGGGTTCTTAACTCCGAAAACTTCTGATAAGTTTCCCACCGACGGGTTTTTTTTTGTATTCTTTGTGACACAACTTCTTTTTAGTGTTCCGTACGGAACACTTATAAGATCACTTCGGTGTCTGTCTGTCTGTCTGTCTGTCTGTCACACCCCCGATTTTCTCCGAAACTATTGACATAGAAAGGTGAAATTTGGTAATAATATAGGAATTGATGGCCTCATCAGAGCCACTTAGTTTTGAGAATTAAATTTTGACTTAAGGGGTTAGTTTTGGGGGGTGAAGTCGAAAGTGAAAAAAAAAATTTTTTACTGGGTCATCGAGTGTGGTGTCAAATGAAAGCTTGTGAAAACACGAGTAAAAAATGTATATTTGATATTATACTTGCGCGCACTTTTCTTTGTATTATTTTTAAAAATTCGCGAAAAATCGCTGTCCCGGGCCTTATCTCGAAAAGTACTTATCAAAAAATTTCGAAAAAATTCTGGAATATTCTCCACGGGGTGTAGATTGAACGAAAATTATCACGAGTGCATTACCTTTAATAATTTATATGGTATATAAAAAAAACAAAAATTTCAAGGTCATCAGATTTCAGTAAAGATTGGAAACAAACTTTGTTGAAAACTCATTTGGGGTATGTTTTGTGAAATCACTGATCATTTTATACCACTGTAACATAAATTTTGACTTAAGGGATTCGTTTTGAGGGGTGAAATCGGAAGTGAAAAAAAATTTTTTTTTACTAGGTCATCGAGTGTGGTGTCAAATGAAAGCTTGTGAAAACACGAGTAAAAAAATATATATATAATGTAATACTTGCGCACACTTTTCTTCATATTACTTTTAAAAAATCGCTATCTCCTACCTTATCTCGAAAAGTACTGATCAAAAAATTTTGAAAAAATTCTGGAATATTCTCCACGGGGTATAGATTGAACGAAAATTATCACGAGTGCATTACCTTTAATAATTTATTTGGTATGTAAAAAAAAAAACAAAATTTCACCAGTTTTCAGGGAAGGGAAATCTGAAAATCGGGAAAAAATTAACAAAAATTGAACAAAATCAAAAATAATTAAAAAAATCGAAAAAAATGTTACAAATTGAAAAATTGTCAGAAGTGGAAAAAATCAATAAGAATTCAAAAAAACTTCAAAAGTTTGACAAAACTGAAGATTCGTTATAAAACTTTAAAAAAATGAATATTAATAAAAATTTGGAAAATCAAAAAAGTTTTTAAAAAACAAAAGAAAAAAAAAATAAAAATTGAAAAATAGTAATATTGCAAAATTGAAAAATCGAAAAAATAGTAAAAGAAAAAAAAAATGAAAACCGAGAAAAATTTTAAAAAATCCAAATAAAATCGTTAAAAAACTTAAAAATCGTCAAACATCGAAAAAAATCATAAAAACACAAAAAATCGCAAAAAATATTAAAAAATTGATAAAAAGTGTTAAAAATGGAAAAATCAGTTGTGTAATTTGAAACGTAATTTGAAAGTTAAAAACTGAAAAATTCGAAAGGAAAACTGAAAATCGGGAAGAAATTTAAAAAAAATTGAACAAAATCAAAAATAATTAAAAAAATCGAAAAAAATTGTTACAAATTGAAAAAATTTTCAAAAGTGGAAAGAATTAATAAAAATTCAAAAAAACTTCGAAAGTTTGAAAAAATCGACGATTCGTTATAAACTTTAAAAAAATGAAAATTAATAAAAATTTGGAAAATCCAAAAAGTTTTTTAAAAAAAAAGAAAAAAAATAAAAATTAAAAAAATAGTAATATTGCAAAACTGAAAAATCGAAAAAATAGTAAAAGAAAAAAAAAATTGAATTGAGTGCATTACCTTTAATAATTTATTTGGTATATAAAAAAAACAAAATTTCAAGATCACTAGTTTTCAGTAAAAATTGGAAACAAACTTTGTTGAAAACTCATTTGGGGTGTGTTTTGTGAAGTCACTGATCATTTTATACCACCCTAACAAAATTTTTTATTTTAAAAACAATCAACGTACGGAACACTAATTGTGCAAGTTCAAATTGCACTTGACCGGTTTTTTTAAGATAGGATCTTTAGGTTCATCAGAAAACCACTTCGGGAACTTCGGATTTTTGGAACGAACCACAGGGACATACAGGCTAATACCAGCATACAAAACTCCATCGAAGACAGACTTTGCAGCATTTACATCCGCAATACCACCTAAGACATATTCCCAGTGTTCTCGTATTTGCTGAACCTAGCCCAGCTGATGAGCCGTGATACGGCGAAACGCGTCTTGGGATGGTTCAGCAAATACGAAGAACGCTTTTGGTAACTTCTAAAAATACGATTCTTTTCGTTTCGTCTTTAGTTGTTATACCAATCCTGCTATTTATATTTCATTTAAAGATCCAGGTATAAAGAAAACAATTATTGAAGACACAAAAATTTAAATTACGCGAAGAAATTTAATGAATTACGTACTCTCTGGCTGTCTTCGGATTCTTAATCAACACCCCGAGAAACTCCTTCATAGCCCATTTCAAAATATTTAACGGTATACAGAAACCTTAATTAAATCATAAATGAGGTTGGAAACATGATTGCTACTACAACTGAACGGGTTAAACCAGCCCTTTTATTTTAAATATTTTTTTTTAATTACGGTAAAACTAAAAAAAATAATCAGTATACTATTTTTTTGTCATATTCCCATTCTTTCCTGTAGTGCTAGTGGTTTTTCGATATCTTTTTTATTTTTCGAGATAAAGGGTCTTCCATTAAGGACTTGACAACTTTTTTTTTAAATAAAACGCAACCCATTTGAGATATTTCGAAAATTTTACTATCGGCTTGAAGTACAATCAAAACATTTATGTATGGAATTCGACTTCATTCATATGTCCACCACGGGCACGTTTGCAGCGGTCGATTCGTTGAACCCAATTTTCGATGACTCGGCCTCACATTTCGACGGAAACGGCCGCTATCTCTCTTTCAATATTGGCTCTGAGCTCCTCTAACGACGCAGGCTTGTTAGCATAGACCAATGATTTAACGTACCCCCATAAAAAGAAGTCTAGAGGTGTTAAATCACATGATCTAGGCGGCCATTCGACGGGACCATTTCTCGATATAACACGTTCACCGAATTTTGATTGCAGTAAGTCGATTGTTACGCCCGCTGTGTGGCTTGTGGCGCCGTCTTGTTGAAACCACATATCATTAATGTCTAGCCCATGCAATTGATCAAAGAAATAACGTTGCAACATGCCTCTGTAGCGATCTCCGTTGACTGTAACGTGACGGTTATTTTCATCAACGAAAAAGAACGGCTCAATGACACCACCGGCATGAAAACCGCACCAAACAGTATTTTTTTGTGGATGAAGTGATGTTTCTTCAAGCACATGAGGGTTTTCACCTGACCAATAACGCATATTCTGTTTGTTGACGAAGCCGTTTATCCAAAAATGCGCTTCATCACTAAAGATGATTTTGCGATGAAATTGGTCATCTTCTTCCAACATTTCTAGAGCCCAATTCAAGAACGTACGTCGCTTCATATGATCGAGTGGCTTTAGTTCTTGAGTTAACTTTAACTTATAAGGGTGCAGGCCAAGATCCTTTCGCAAAATTCGCCATAGTGTGGTCTGAGCGATGCCCAATTCTTGAGAACGCCGTGAAATCGACTATTTTGGTTCGTTTGAGATGGACGCTTGAACGGCAGCAATATTCTGGCTACTTCGACCAACCCGTTGTCTCACTGGCACGGGAACATCCAGCAGCGAATATGTTAACTCAAATTTTTTCAGTAGACTATGAATTGCTTGTCTACTGGGACGAGAATTACGACCAAAAATTGGCGTTAACGCTCTTAAAGTTGCAGTCACCGACTCCAAATTTTGGTAGTAAATTTTAATTATTTGTAAACGTTATTCGTTCGTGTACTTCACCATGATGAAAATGTTGACTTTATTGAATGTTTTGACGTTGACAGTTCGGTGATTGGCTTAAGGGTGCGTTCACAGTGAAATTTCAAAGTTGTCAAGTCCCAAATGGAAGACCCTTTATTTGCGAAAAATCGAATTTTTCATTTTGTTTTCGATTTTGTAGGCTTAGTCAAAATGCAGCCTGTTAACATTTAATGAGAGCTTTTCGTCAAAATTTGCATCTGACGACTAGGCTATATATAGATTATATTATTTTATTTATTATAGATTTTCGACTCATAAAAGAAACTGACAACATCGTAGTTAATGCCTTGTCCAGGGTTAAATTGAATTCGTCAAGTTTTCGTCTAGCTGACAACAATAATTTTAAGGAAAATTTGGTATTTAAGAAAATACGATCCTGGAAAACAACGACTTATCGATTCAAAGAAACTACTAAAGTTTTCAGGTAGTAATCTTTCTTATTCCTCAATGGAAATAATTTGTGTTGTCAGTGGAAATAAATCTAGACTCGGAGACAAACGTTTCTGATCTTACCCAGATATTAAGTTCTCTCAGCCATTAATAAACTGTTATCGTATAGTATGAAAAAGATATTCAACAATGGGTAAAAGCTTGCGATTATTCTCCAAAACGCAAAGTTTCTCGCGACGTAATTATGGCGATTTTAGAATTCCAAGTGGCAGATTTGAAAATGTTTGTGTAGATCTAGCTGAGGGCCTTTACCTTATGCCGAAGATTTCACATATATTATATATGCATAGAGAAATTTAGCTTTTAGATCGTCTAGAGCAGAGGTTCCCAACCTTTTCTGGACCACCGCACTATGGGACAGAATCGTGCGTACCGTCTCAAAAATAGGTTTTGCGAATGTTCGATATTGAATATTTTGTTAATGCACATATCTAACTGAATGTCTAATACATATTATATAGAATTTAAAATAGATTATTTCTCATTTTTTCTTAATAAAACTTGACTTGCAAGTTGACGCTCAAAATAATGTCGATTATGTAGAACAGAATTGTACCAGTTTACATGGTCATATTTTCATTATTTTCAATGCAAATATGTAAGTGTGATATATGGTTAGAATGTTTATTAAGTACCTTATTTAAAAAGCATTTAAGTAGACATTTATGTAAAAACTGGAGAGGTACACGATTGTTTTTGCAGTATCAAATATCCTAACCTTATTAGAAACTTTAAATAGACTTTTGACAGTTAGCGATGTATGCCGATGTCGTAATTTTGACACCATCACATAGAGCAGCTCATATAAAAGTTAAGGCAAAAAAAAAATTGCCCGAATCTGCCCCCTTTTAAATGGAACGGAAAATACCTGATGGGGAAGGAAATGCAAAATATTTTTAAAAAAATTTTAAGATTTGATTCAGGATAAAAATAGATTATTTCTGACATTTTACTGTTAAATAATATTGTCTACTAGCGTCTATAGCGGACATAGGTAGGCAGGTAGATAAGTAGGTAGGTAGGTAGGTACAAGGCAGCTTTACCAGGTAATATCACTAGAACAGGTGACTATTGTTTACATCCCAGCAAGTTGTCAAAATTTTGTTTACAAACTACCGCATTGAACTACATACATACATAAAGTGGTTGTTTTTTGAGAGAATAAACTACATACATACATAAAGTGGTTGTTTTTTGAGAGAAGCTCTCGTGATTTTTGACAATGTGGTGAATTTTCTACCAACAAAATACATGTGATTTTTTTCGGCTTTGTTGCTATTGCCGAACTGCTACTACCTGGTAGAGCTGCCTTGGGTAGGTAGAAACATTTTTTGTGTTTTATATATAAAGATAGATTACTACCTAAATTAAAGTTTAGGTAAGGTGGAAATACTGTTATTGGAAATCATATAAGAACGCGATAAATATGTGACTACCCGCAGATAATAATATTTTTCTCACGGAATTGAAGTATAAAAGTTATTGATGTAATTGTCATTTACCAGTACTTTATTGTGCTTCGACATAGAGTCTTCACCAACCTCGGTAAAAACAATATTTGCGAAGTGCCTATACAACAAAATGAGTGAATTTGTTGTGCCTCGACGAGTATTATGCGAATTTTTTCATTGACCATGGGACAAAAAGAGAAGATATTCAAAAATACTTAGAAGAAAACCATCATTTGTCGTCTTCAAAAAGTGAATTAGTTGTGAAAAGTATTCAAAAATCGCTTATATCAGCTTTTAACAATCGCTGGACCATATCTAACCGAACTAAAGAACGTTTTCTTTAATAAAAATACAACGTGGCTAGACGGTGAATTTAAGGTACAGTTCGACGAAATACCAATAGATATCAAACCTACAACATCTGGAGAACGTGGACGTCCATCAAAATCTTATGAAGATCTGTCAGAGAAATGGAAAAAAAGGAAGAATATGGAGTTAATTCAAGAATATGGACTCTAGAATATACATAACGCATACGTCCAAGGATTGCGGTCTGAAGGAGAATTGGAAGAAGCTTTTGTTGTTGCAATGATGCGGAATTGTGATAGAGATGAAAAAAAAGATCATAAAGGAAAAAATTGTTGCATGAAACTCGCAATGCAACATATCTTACGGCGGATGAAGCTTTAGGTCCTTTTGCTGATTTAGATCTTTCGAAATCACAATACGGATTACTTCGAGCAAGTCTGATTAACAAAAACTTCGATATATTGCCGTCATATAATATATTAACAAACGCAAAAAACTGTGTTATCCTTTACCCTCCGGCATTGAAATAACCGATACAGGCGCTAAAGTAAATCTACAAGATTTACTGGATCACACTACTGCCCGTATCTTAAAAATTGAAAATATTTACAACCCAACAAGAAGAAATCTTAAATTGTTTACCAAATGGGGATGTAATGGTTCATTCGGACAAAGTGAATATAAACAAATTTTAAACAGATGAAAGTAACTTGGTCTCAGATGCAAACTTATTTATAGCGTCTTTGGTACCAATAAAGCTGATTGATACAGAAACAAAAAAGGTTCTTTGGCAAAATCCGGCTTGCTCTTCTATTCGATATTGCCGACCAATTCTGATGGAATTTGCAAAAGAAACGCCCGAGAAAACCTGTTCGGTGATCGGTGATATTCGGGGTCAAATTAATAATTTGAAAATTTCTGAGATACACATGGGGGACAAGCTAACTGAAATAAGTCACGAGCTGTTCTTAACTATGGTGGATGGAAAAGTTACACAAGTTCTAACTGACACAAGTTCTGGAGCTGTGTGTACGGTATGTGGGGCTAAACCAAGCGATATGAATAATTTGGAGAAGATTGAATCAAAGCCAGATAATATGAATGCTTACGAGTACGGTTTGTCGACGTTGCATGCATGGATTAGGTGCATGGAGTTAGTTTTACATATTTCATATAATCTTTCGTTTAAAAAATGGGCTGCGAGAACTCCGGAAGATAAAAAAAGTAGAGAAGACAAGAAAAAAAAACTTGTACAAAGTCTATTTCGAAGCCGAATGGGATTGCATGTTGATAAACCCCGGCAAGGAAGTGGAAATAGCAATGACGGCAATACAGCTCGACGTTTTTTTTTTGAGAACTACTACTGCTCTTCAGAAATAACAGGAGTTAATGAGGATCTTATTAAAACGTTTTATGTTATTCTTCAGACTTTGGCATGCGGTATTGCTGTAAATCCAGAAAAATTTGGTGAATATACTCGCGCTACTGCACAATTGTACGTTACACAATATATGTGGTATAACATGACTTCTTCAGTACATAAGATCTTAATACATGGGGAAAGTATAATTAGACATTTTGCTGTTCTGCCTATTGGTAATTTACCTGAGGATGCCTAAGAACCTCGTAATAAAGATTACAAAAATATCAGATTATGTCACGCTAGAAAGTGCTCTAGGTCCGCAACGAATGAAGACGTATTTCATGGTCTTTTATTTACATCAGACCCATACATATCAAGTATCAGAAAACCATCAGTCACTGTTGCCAAGGATATGTTAGACGAAGCCAAGAACCTCTTAGATATTTAAATTGTAGTTTGTATATCAATTTTTTTTTTTCTATTTTATATAGTGGATTAATAGATGTTTGTCATTTATTATATGCTATTTTCATATGTAATATTAACAAAAATACGAAATAATAGTGTATATCATTAAACTGTATAATTATGATTCAATAAGTTAAGTAAACTATGTTTTTGTATGAAAAAAAAGTGCCATTTTTATTTTTGTATTATTTTTTTTTATATATTATAAACAAAATAATTCTCGCAAAAAAACAAAACCGACTTTCTCCCTCCGATTTTTCATAAATTTTCAATAGAGTTATCTAAAAATCAATATTTTGGACGGACAAAATATCCGTCCGATTTCCGAAATTTTTTTATGTGTTCAGCCTGTTGACAAATTCTTTCAAAAAGAAGAAAGAATTTTGAAAATCGGTTTATAAATGGCCGAAATATTCAAAAATTAATTTTTCGGACGGACATTTTGTCCGTCCGATTTCCAAAAAAATTTTATGGGACCTAACTGCCAGCAATACCTTTCAAACCAAAAAAAGAATTTTTAAAATCGGTTCACAAATGGCGGAGTAATATTGGAATAAACATTAAAAAAAAAAAAAAAAAAATACACACGTGAAGTCGGTTAAAAATTAACAACGAATGTACCATTATTTGATAGTATATACATTAGAGATACTACGTACCAAATTTCAGCTATTTACTTCAATCAACGACAAAGTTACAGATTTTTGAGACGGTACGCACGATTCTGTCCCATAGTGCACCGTCCCCTTTAAAAGAAAAAAAATTCCAAATCCAAAAAATCCTATTAAATATTAAAATATTGTTGCATATTATCTATACCTATTTTATTTGTCTATCTATCTATTAAGAATGACAAAGTAGAAATTAATTAAAATGACCATCAAATGTAGTCAAAAATTGTTTATTAAAAATTTAAAAAGAAACACAAAAATAATAAGAAATAATAAAACAATTAATGAGATGGTTGAGACTGGTGGAGTTTTAAAAATTTGTTAATGTCATGTTCTAATTTCAGTCGCAAATTGTCGCATTCAGTGATGTGCAGTCTGTTCCTTTTCTTAGACAGTAAAATAGCTACTGCACTGACCCACGCTCACCCAAATACGATAAAGGAAAAGCAATTAAAAATTTCTGTACTCTTGCCCACAATCCAGGGTAGAGAGCTGGTATTGATTTTTGAAGCCAGAACTCTTGGTATCCATTTACGAATTTTACTTTTAGTTCCTCGTTAGTTGTGAGTTCTACGAGTTCCTCTTCTAAATTTGTTTATTCTGTATTTACGAAGGGACCTAAAACCCAACTCGGTATATTCATGTTTAAAATATCCTGGAATCACTCCGTAAAATCAGTATGAAGAACGTCCAAGTATTGGTAGTAAGTAAGTAAATCTTCCTGCTTTGCAGACTGCTGATAATGTGAGAAAGTGGCTGTATACACCTTTACCTAGATTTCGTTTGCACAGAAGAAGTTTTCCCACAAAAGCAGCAATGACGTTTTTTGTTTTAATTAAATTCAACTCATCACCTTGAAGTTGTAAATTGATAAGCGATATCATTTTTGGATGTAATCAGGTTTTTGCACAGTTTTTCGTCTCTGTTTTGAAGGAAGTCCAGTGCTGGATCAAGTAGATTGAAAAAAAAACGATTCCGACAAATACCTTTTGAGAGCCGACGAACTTCTGTGTGCAGCAGCAAGCGATTGTAACCTTTATCATTTTCACTAAAAAGTTGGCCAATCATGCAATGGATTGATTCGAATCTTATTGACTGCTCTAATAACGTAATGACGCGACGTATGCAGGCGTTCAATCAGACTTTTTGCAACCAGATGCTGACGAGGAATAACACAATGCACAGCGAGTACATTTGGTACTGCTTGTTTCAAATGCGCTATGAAAGCCTTATGACGCCCCGTCATTGCTGAAGCACCATTAGTAGCAGCTGACAAAATATTACGAAAAGAATTTCTTTCTCTTGAAAAAACTTGTTCATGGTATTAAATATGGATTCACCCTTTGTATCGGTTTCCAAATTTTTAGCAAGTAACAACTCAATTTTTTTTCTTTTATGAATCGAGAGTATGATAAAAGTAGTGCTTCGTTATTTGGAAGAGTTGATTCATCGACTTGAATGGAAAATTTGCTAGTCTTTAAGTAATCTCATCATTATATTTCAATGTCTTTAGCCATTTCATCTATTCTTCTTTGCACCGAATTATTACTCAGAGGAATTTTTCATATGATATCTGACTGTGTCTTATAATGAAGAACAGTTTTTATTACCTCTTTGATTGCCGGTAAGATTAATTCCTCGCCAATTGTGTGAGGTTTTCCCACTTTTGCGATTAATGAAATATTATATAGGGCTCGTAGTTCATCATCTTCTTGTTTAGAAGACGACGCAAAAAGGCAACTTGTATGCCTTTGCCTGTTTGCGATGCCGGCACACTTGCTCTGTAAACAAGTCATTACAAGCTCCCATATTTTTGTAGAAACATGCTTGATTGCGTGAATCGCGTCTTTGGTTACCAACTTGCAAAGACATGTCATCGACAATACTAAACCGAATTAGATACACGTATACCTAATGCTAATTTAAATTTTCTAATACTTATTTACGCGACGCAATAAGATAAAAATTTTAGATAGCTAGATAAAAATATGTCTGTCTTAATGCCCCCCCCCCATACTGGATCCGCTACCGCCCTCATGAAAGGCCCCAGTGCTTACTGGGGGCGGTACCCCCCGGTTGGGAACTTATGGTCTACAGTTATTTAGAAACTTGTTAGCATATGGATTTTTAGGTATACAGTAACGGCAAGCCTCGGTTTGAACAGGAATGCAAAGAAGCCGTTGTTTCTAAATATTTTCCCTAGCGAGGTGACATTTTTGTTGGAGCTTGGAACAGATGCCAACATATCATCGACAAAACTAAGGAGGCACAATATTAAAGAATTAAAACAAACTTCTCGTCTCAACAATTCCTGACCTTTTTGGATGGGCGCTAAACCCATTAGTCAAAATTTCACTAAATCCACTATACCACTGCTTATACAGCCAGATAATACTATTGCAACAACGCTCTCTCTCTTTCTCTCTTTGCCTCCCTCTCTCCACTGCCCCTCTCCCTCCCTCCCTCTTCCTCTCCCTCCCTCCGCATTCTTGATAAAAAAGCAGGACTTAAAAATATTCTTTAGAGTCGCTACTGTGTTTATGTTTACTGTGTCTGACCTAATTTGAATCTTTTCGAATAATTTAAAATTTTTATTTCTAGAAAAAATAATAACGCAAATGTATTGACTGCGAACGTAAAAACCCAAATCTTTTTTACATGATAAAACAGCTACAAATACAAAATCTATACTCTCAGTGCTTTCCGTATTTGCAATGGAAATAAGAAATTCGATTCCATAGTCAATCTCAAAGAGAAGATATGATAACCCTGACTGGTGGGTCAACAGCAGCAAGTGGATATTAAAAGGATATAACACCCTTTACAATGGAGATCCTTTTCACCGGATCGGGCTGCCGAAACGGATCCATCAAGGACCTTGTCCTTTGAAGTCGTCCTGAACGACGGCACGCCTCGTTGGAATCTAGTTTTAATATATTCTTGATCGGCAAAGGCGCACTTTACATATACAATAGATAGATTGCAGATAAGAGTAATTTGATGGTAAAGTGAATTATTATTGTGAAGCATTATTATAAGTAATTTTAATTTTGCTGAAATATAATGTGAACGATATCAAATTGATTTAAAACGTGATTTTGGTAAATATTTTTTTTTTTGTAGAATAAAGACATTTGAACATGTTTTAATTAAAAATAATTATCCAGGAGAATTTTTAAATAAATGTTCTGGAAATTTTGAACTGTCATAAAAGGGAGACAAGAAAAATAAAGATCAAATAAATGTTGTCATACCACCAATGTTAGGCCTATGAAATAAAATAAAAATAATAGAAGATAATAGGGTAGTAGCTGAGTTCTCGGAAAGCATACGAGAGTGAATCAAAAAGTCTTGTAAAAAACGAGGTAAATAACATTTTGTAGCAAAAACAAAAAATTATGTTTTATTATAATCTCGAATACATTTAGTCCAGTGAGACTTCACTTTCTTTATTCTCTCAGAAGAACTATTTCACATAATACTCGTTTAAAGCATAGATAACCTCTTTATTAGATGAAAATTCCCCCCCTCAAACCAATTTTTGGGGTTAGAAAGCAAAAAAAAAAGTTATTTAGGGCCAAATTTGGGGAATAATAATGGGGAACTACTAAGACCAGCTCAAATTCAAATTCAGATAGCTCTTTATTATTACTAAGTTAATTGATACAAAGGTTGGCTTACATTCTAGATACTATTACAATTGCTGTTAAGCATATTCATCAGCTGTTTGCCTTGAAGCTGACTGGTGTTCTGCCTTTTGGTAGACCGTTCCTCATGTACACAAAAAATATCAATTAGTCATTTCCGAATGATGTTCTTTAATGATTTTTATGATTTTGATTCTTTGGGAAAGGGTTTTTCTTTATTTTATGTAGATTTTTGCTTCAGTCTGCTGGGAAAATCTTTTCAAAAAACCCAGCTTGATATTGTCAGTTATTATTTACGCTAGACTTAATGGTTAATATTTTTATCTCATTTTCTCTCTCGTACATACATCTCGTATATACCGGGTGACACAGCCAACATGTAAAACACTGTAATTTTTTTTATTTTCAAAGTTACATATTTGCATTTTTAAATACCAGAATGGGTCATTATTAGGCTTTTTTATCACTTATTTTTCACTACTTCTGGTTTGACCGAAAGTGACTGCAACTTTCTTATTTTTA
This sequence comes from Pachyrhynchus sulphureomaculatus, assembly GCA_019049505.1. Classification (NCBI taxonomy): domain Eukaryota; kingdom Metazoa; phylum Arthropoda; class Insecta; order Coleoptera; family Curculionidae; genus Pachyrhynchus; species Pachyrhynchus sulphureomaculatus. Next base: position 111,299,165 of record CM032451.1, read on the forward strand.
ATGGAACTTAGACTCGCGAAAATGACACGATAAATGAATAGTCTTAAATTCTTTCCAAAGTGAGATAAAAAGAACAAAAACAATTGCTAGTACATCCGCCATGGCCGCCTAAGTCTAAGAGTTTAAATCAGTTTTTGCCGGTCACCTGTCAAACAAATGGCACCTTGTGATACATCGTTTGCAAGAGAATTTCAAAGCGAATTGAAATTGATAAAAAATATACAGGGTTCTATTAAAAATAAGAAAGTTGCAATCACTTCCGGTCAAACCGGTAGTTAAAAATATCTCTTAAGTGATAAAAAAATCCATTCTGGTGTCTAAAAATGCAACTATGTAACTTCCAAAATAAAAAAAATACAGGGTGTTACATGTTGGCTGTGTCACCCGGTATATATATATATATATAGGTTTTTATCTATAGTTGATAAGAAAGGTAATATACGAGGATGGATTGAAAAGTTCGCGGCCTCACCAAAAAATAATTATAATATTTTTATTATAGTACCCTCAATAAGTGCATACTTTCTTTGTTTTTCACAGTGTAAAATTTTGTTGCTGTAGAGAAGAATTTGTGGTTTTTAGGAGAGAACGAGTTTAGTGAGACCAAGTGCAGCGTTTTTGAAAAAATGGAAAAACTGAACAACGAGCGGCCATCAAGTACTTGTTTAAAAAAAAATAAACACCAAAGGAGATCCGCGATGATATGAAAACAACACAAGGGGAATCTGCTTCCTCATATGCCACTGTGAAAAAATGGGTTGCAGAATTTAAATGTGGACAAGAGAGCATCGAAGATGACTCTCGCTCCGGCCGGCCCACGACGTTTACGACTGAAGAAAACATCGGCTAAGTGTGTGATTTCATATTGAAAGACCGTAGATTAACTCTCAGGGAGATTGCAGACACTATAGGCATCTCGTATGAACGAACACAAAACATCATTGTCAACAAACTCGAATTTTAAAAGGTTTCCGCTAGGTGGGTCCCCAGATTGCTTTCAGTTGAACAAAAACGAATTCGACTCACGATTTCTTGCGACTGTTTGGAGATGTTTGAGGCTGATCCGCAAGATTTTCTTAACAGGTTTGTGACAATGGACGAAACCTGGGTTTACCACTATACTCCAGAGTCAAAACAACAATCCAAGCAGTTGAAAAAATCTGATGAATCGACCCCAAAGAAAGCGAAGGCAATTCTGTCCGCTGGAAAAGTGATGGCGTATTTTACCCTGTCAGCTCTAGTCCACTACCTAACCTCATTTTTTATTTTTAGCCGTTTTATTTGAAAACAGCAAGTTTTACAGTAACACTGATAAAATTAATCTTATTATTTCATAATGGCTAGTAAGTTAAGACATTGTGTTAACGAACCTGATAAGTTTTGTTACATTTGTGGTGAATATATTTTGAAAGATCAGCGAAAATTGGTAACAGATACTGTGACCCGTTCTTATTTTGCTTACTTCAGTATAGAAATTCGCAATCAAGATAAAGCGCGGGTGCCTTATAGTGTATGTAAAATGTGCGTTGAACATTTGCGACAATGGGAGAAAGGTACATGTAAATCTCTAAAATTTGGAGTACCCATGATTTGGAAAGAACAAAAAAAATCATCACGACGACTGTTATTTCTGTATGACAAATATAGTGGGCATCAGTAAAACCAATCGTCATAAATGGAAATATCTGAATATTTCTTCAGCCAGAAGAACAATACCCCATTCAGAAAACGTTCCAGTACCAGTTTTTCATCAGGTACCACAATTTCAGGATGAGTAAATTTAAAAACCCAGTGCTTCTCAAGGAAGTGAATATTGTGCAGAAACATCGAATCCTAATTTAATTTCACTCTAAAAAATCACTTAAAAAACAATTTCTTCATGTAGAATGTTAAAATAAGGCCATATTTTTGTAAAAATATTATCTCATTAACTAGAGCTGATATAAAAAAAAAAAACAGTAACATTTTTGACATCATCTTATCAGACATACTTAAACTCAGGTCTAAAATCCTGGGTACCAAAATGTGTGTAGTACAGTGTAATCTAAGATTAATTAAAGATGTTTCTGATGGGAGATTGAACACAAACATGGAAATTATAAAATATACTATTCCTTGTAGTCCCCTCTACTACTTACTTGACCAGAATTGATGGCCTTGCCGATGTAATTAGTTACGCTTGAGTAATTCAGATGTTAGGCTAAGTATAAATAAGGTATATAGTTTAGGTTTAGTCAATCATCGCTCCTGATCAAGCTAACACGATTAGCTAAACGCGCGTCGAGTGCAAAAATAAAGTGTTTGGTGTAGTGGTGATATATACTGAGTAGTGTCATTGTGCCAAAGATTCCACATTCCCAACATAGTAATATTACATAGATTATAGAATGGTTGCGCACAATTTAAATATTTTATTAAAACTTTCTTGTTTTGTTACAAAAACCCACCCTACGTCTATGTTTACATATAGTATGTCCACATCTCCTTAGACGATACATCGCTGTTTAACGTTCGACAGAAGCTATGTGTTAAATTAAACTTTTCGGGAATATATTAAAGGCCCTGGAATGTTTGCGAACAACATAAAGCGGACAGAGAGAAGGAGAAAAAATATAGAGTTCTTCTTTTAATTTAAATTTTTTGAATATATCGACATATGTTTCTAAACTTGCTGTAATGTAATATATAAGTTATAATATAATATAAAGTAAAGGCAACACGATTTCTTTACTTCTAGTGCTAAAGGAAGCATTGTGTTGATGACAAATCGCTTTCCAATGCTTTTGCATTAAATTAAACTAAAACGTTAAACTATCGATGAAACCAAGGAGGTATACAATCAAAGGATTAAAGATAAATTTCTTGCTTGCCCCCACAATTCCAGATCTTTTTGGTCAGTCTCTAAGGACATTAGTCATAATTTCGCTAAATCCACTGTAACACCATTCACACTCCCAAATAATACTATTGCAACAACACCTACGGAGAAAGTCAACTTGTTAGCTGAACTTTCCGCTTTCCCTTCTACTGTTGATTTCCAAAGAACGATCCACTGTCCCCATAGTGCAGTCAAGGATGCCCGATATTGTCTTTACATAGCGTATCATAAACGTATTTCAATGGAGCTAGATATCAAAAAAGCTTCTGGCGCTGGCTGATGGGACCCCAGTCTCCATACTGTCTCCTGCTCATTCTGGCAACCCATAGGCGAGGGGGTATATGTGCAAATTAGCCAAACGTTATGGTAAGAGAGATATAGTTTTTTAAAGAATTTTAAGTTTTGAATAAATTAGATGTATAAAACCATTAATATTATTATTATCAGTCTCGGTGTGCCAACCATAAAGGCATACATGAGGCAAACTCGAATGAAGTTCCTGGCCAAGGCGTCCCAGCATCCAATTATCAGGGACAGCTTCCTAAACCTCTCCCATGCTCGCAACCAGTTCGCAAGACCCTCAGACCCTCTCTCGGATGAAGACGGTGGCCCTCCCAACCCACCATGACAGAAGAATGTTAAAACGAGGTTAAGTTAGCATAGGTCCTAGATTAAGTTAGGTTAGGTCATAATCATGTTAAAAAACACATTTCCTAGACTAGGAACACTATTGTAAATACTTAGGTTAAGTTAGAATAAGTATACTTTCTCGCCATGTTAGAACAGTGTTCATTTAATAGAAGTAAGAGACAATGCCTTTCTTGTAAGTCAATAAAGAAAATGAACCAAAAAAGCTTCTGGCGCTGGCCGATGGGACCCCAGTCTCCATACTGTTTTCTGCTTATTCTGGCAGGCCACAGGCGTGGAGGTGTATGTGCAAATTAGCCAAACGTTATAGTAGGGGAGATATTGTAAGTCCCATGGAGTCTGTTCTATTGGTTCATCTGAAGACCATTCTTACAAAGACTGTCAATCCGGGACTAAAAAATGTGTAAACTGCACCAAAGTTTCAAAAGATGAGAATCGTAATGCTGACTTTCATCACAGTTCATTAGATCGGCTTCGTCCTATTTTTCTTAAAATGATGGAAATTGAAAATAAAAAGATTGACTATTTGTGTGAATCTCAAGAGTTAGTGAAATGAATGGGGAAAATAATTCATCAGTCTTTAGTGTAGCTCATTTAAATTTAAGATCTATATTTACTGGATTTGATGAATTTGTAGATATTGTAGCGACAAATAGTTTTGATGTTGTGGCGGTCAGTGAGACATGGCTAAATGTGAACGTGACGGATGATGCGGTGCGAATGAACGGCTATAACTTTTATAGATGCGATCGAATAGATGGCGGGGGTGGGGGTGTGGGAGTATATGTCAGGGATTCCTTGCAGAGCGAGCTGTTCCCCTTGCAGATGCCGCAGCGGGTAGATGGTCTTGAGAGCCTTTGGGTAAGGATAAGAGTTAAATTTAAATCATTTTGTGTGGTAGGTGTAATATATCGCACCAAAAACAATATTCTAGACTCTGTTAATTTTCTTGGCCAGGTTCTCCCTGAGGTTTTGGCATTGTATGGACGTGTTATAGTTCTGGGTGATTTAAATATTAACATGAGGCCGGATTGTTTACCTAATCCTATGTCAGAAGTGTTTGACACCCTTGGTTTTGCCCAAGTCATCAATGAGCCAACCAGAGTTACTCAAAAAACTTCAACATTGTTTGATCCTATTTTTGTTATGGATGAGGAGTATGTTGTCTCAGTGGGCACTTTAGACGCGGAAAATATAAGAGATCATAAATTAACATATTGTAAATTAAATATTTTCGCAAAATTATTCCGACAAAAATTCATAACTTACAGAGATTTTAAGCAGTTTAATGAGGATAATTTTTATACTGACCTACAGCGCATATCATGGGATGACATTTATTATATTGAGGATATTGAGGACAAGGTCAGATTTATTAATTTTCATTTATCAGGCGTGTTTAAGGACCATTGTCCTCTCAGAACGGTAAGAGTAAACAAGCCTCCAGCTCCCTGGCTAACACCTGCTTTGAAAGCGTTAATGATAGAAAGAGACCGAGCACTAGCTCAGTTTAAGAGAAATAAAACTCAGGAGAGTCATCAATATTACAAAGAAATGAGAAATCTCACCCTTGAATATTTAGAGACACAAAAGAATGCAAAATCATTATGAAAGGGACTTGAGCAATGCAATGTTCACACGGGTTCAAAAGATACCCCTCGTCTGCCTGCGCATTTGGCCAATGTGAATGATATAAATGAATACTTTTTGAGCGTTTTCCGAAAGTCTGATAACTGTGCTGGTAAAATATATTATTACAGTAACAATAAGAGGAATTTAGATCTGAACTTTAATTTCCTAATGGAAACCCCTGAGTCAATTTGCAGGCGTGTTAATAGTATAAAGTCCAATGCTGCTGGAAATGATGGTTTGACACTTTTTATGCTTAAACTTAGTTTACCTGTTATCTTATATCATCTAACCCATATTGTTAATTGTTGCCTGGAGAGTGGGTATTTTCCGGAGAGCTGGAAAGAGTCTATTGTGTGCCCTATTGCTAAAGTTAAAAATCCTTTAACCGTCAGAGATTTGCGTCCAATTAGTTTGTTACCAGTTATGTCAAAAGTCTTGGAGAGGGCAGTACATACACAGGTCTCAGAATATCTCTTGACTAATGAGTTGCTCCCCTTGCATCAATCTGGCTTCCGGAGGGGTCATAGCACATCAACGGCTTTATTGAGTTTAACGGATAGCATAATCAGAGCTATTGATAAAATATGGCTGTTATATCGGTCTCGCTGGATTATTCGAAAGCCTTTGATGTGCTGGATCATAACCTACTTTGTGCTAAACTGCACTATCTGGGCTTCGCTGATCACTCCGTACAATTTTTCTATAGCTATTTGTCGGGTAGACGGCAGAGGGTGCGAATGAATGATGTTTGTTCAACTGCTGGTAAAATTATCTCCGGAGTGCCCCAGGGTTCAATACTGGGACCTCTTCTGTTTGTTATATATACTTTTGATATATTCCAAACTGCTGTATATTCATCGGTTCAGTCGTATGCTGATGACAGACAGTTGCTTCATTTCTTTGAACCATCGGATCCTGAGTCTTCAGCAGAAAAAATTTAAATGAAGATCTCATGGCTTTGTCAGTTTACTCGGATGAACATAATTTGAGGCTAAATCCAGACAAGACTCAAGTTTTATTGTTTTGCAAGGAAAATCGGCGACCAACCTTAAGCATGGCTTTGAGACTGAGGCTGGCTGATCAGGATTTGCTGTTTTCTGATTGTGCCAAAAATTTGGGTCTTTGCATTGATACACATCTCAGATTCAGGGAACATGTTAGGGTGCTCCTACAAAAAAGTTATGCGAAAATGAAGGTTTTATATGCAAATCGTTTTATTCTGAGTTTTAAGATGAGGAAAAAATTATGTGAATCTTTGTCTTGTCTTCATTTCATTATTGTAGTATTGTGTACTATCCTTGCTTGGATGCGCATTCAAGGAGACGATTGCAGTATGTACAGAACGTCTGCTGTAGCCTGTAGCTCCATTTGAGAAAATATGATCATATATCTTTAAAAATAAATGAGTTAAAATGGTTAAATTTTGCTAATACTGTGCAATTGCACTTCGTAATATTCTTAATGAGGCTCTTAGGAACTTCAGTCCCGATTTATTTAAGGGAGAAGCTAGTATCCCGAAATTTGGTACATGATAGGTATATTAGACGGCCTGATCGCTTGACTATGCCTCAGCATCGCACTGCCTTGTTTCAGTGCAGTTTTACATATAATGCACTATTGGCTGACTTCGTCGATTATATAGAGAAGAGCTGTTAAATAAGCAGAGTTCTCAGACGTAGTTTATTTGTATTTCGATGTATCTTCTCGATTATTGATTTTACTATGTTAGTATGTAATTGTTGCTTCATTTTTGTTTGTAATGTGTTGTGTGTTGAAGAGGTTAGATGTAAGAGTAACCGATGGTTAAATCTCGCCTCTTCTACTACACAATGTGTGTGGGTAATATGTACTCACATCACATGTAATTAACATCTTAATAAAGACGATATTTATTTATTTATTTATATCGTTTTTTAAAGGATTTTAAATTTTGAATAATTTTTATTAGAAGTATAGAACCATTAATATTATTATTATCAATCTCTATTAATTATTTTTTTCTCATAATAATATTGACTCCCAACCTTATTATTAAGTTACAATTTGGTGCGAACAAAAATTGCTGGTAATAGTACACAAAAACATTTTATATGATTTTGTAACATTATATTTTTTATGTTTGTCTTTGTGAACACCTTGTCCTTTGGTGTGAGAGAGTAGGTGCTATCGATTTAAAAGGTTGGTAAGTATGTCTTTTTAAAAGTTAAATACAAGCTATTTTCATCATCATCATTATCATTAGCTTATCCCATCCATAGTCTGATGTAAGCCTCCTCAAGTTGTCTTCACTGAGCTTTGTTGTTTGCTTTTTGCATCCAATGTGTCCCGCTAATGTTTTTATGTCGTTCGTCCATCTTGTCTGGTCTACCTTTTATGTTCCTTAGGTCTCTATTCAACCATACGGCGTGTCCATGTGTTTTCATTTAACCTTGATCTTCTGCGTATCTCAATGTTAGGAATACGATCTTGGAATCTGATATTTAGCATTCTTCTCTCCATTGCTCTTTGGGTTACTGCAAGTTTATATATTATACTTTTATTTAAAGCCTCCATTTTAGTACCGTATTGATCGAACATTTTGGGTTTTATTCTATTTGGGATGTCCAATTTAAGTGTGGATTGTAACCTTCCGAATGCAGACCGAGCTAACGAGACTCTTCTATCCAAGTCAGCCTTTAAATTCTTTTTGATATTTCGATTTGTTGTCCCAAATATATGAATATTTGTACATTCCCTATTCTTTTACCTTTTATTAATAGTTCCTGGCTGTTATCTTCAGTTTCGTTGTTCAAATATTTGGTTTTGATGAAATTAACTTTTAGATCTATTTCTCGAGAGTTGTTATTTAATTCCATAAACATTTTTTGTAATTCTTCTCTTGTGTTGGCGCTCAGAGTGATATCATCTGCGAACCTTAAGTGATTTAGTAGTTTAGGTTATTAGTATTCCTATTTTACGTCTAATAATTGTCTCTACCTAGCGGAGAAATAGGAAACGCTAGGCTTCGCAAATGTTGTTTGTTTTAACAACTAAACAATTAAACAAAAGATTGTAGTTAAAATAAACGATCATTTATTAAAATCCTTAAAATTCTGGCTGATTGTGTTAAAAATTATTATAGCGGAAAGTTTTTCAGTCAGACTTCAAGATTAAATAATTAATTAATGTATATAACTCGTTGATATTATAACATAATTTATAATCAAATACTCTATTAACCACCCCTTGATTCAGATTAATTCGTCCCAGATGTCTCTGAGATGGCCAAGTAAGCCCCTTGAAATATCATGTCATAATAACTTGATAAACCCGGTATTCTCATTTGGGTCATCGAACAAATCCTCTAAAAAATTGGTCAATGTGGTTTAAAGGTTAGACATATACGAAAAAATAATTTTTTCCTTTCTAGCTCGTAAGCTTTGCTCTTGGATTTAATGTGTGTGTCAAGGTCATTCTGCTGCGCCACTAAGAGGAGCCGCATAGCCTCTGGCAGTTATTGTCCCGTTTGAAATCATTACGAGCGACATCTGAAAGCATTTGGTCAGGAATAATGGTTTAAAACCAGACGACTGTGAATAATTGTGTGGTGCTTCCTAGTGGCGCAGCAAAAAGGTCCACGTGGGGAACTTTTAAGGTTTTGGCGGTTTTACATCAGATGCTAAGGCAATTTGTTGCTCTGAAGTTCTAGTTTGATGGTTAATTGACGACACGCGTGGCGGCCGGTGGTTTCGTGGCGTAGTAATTTGCTTGCGGTGCAGAAGGTCTCGGGTTCCAGTCTCGACAGGTCGGTATACATAAGATATAAAATTAAATGACCGGCTAAGTGCAAGTCGGACTTGCGCCATTAGTGTTCCGTACGTTGATTGCTTTTGTAATAAAAAATTTTGTTACGAAAATATAAAATGATCAGTGACTTCACACTGAAAATTGATGGCCTTGAAATTTTTGTTTTTTATATACCAGATCAATTATTGAAGGTAATGCAGAATTTTTTCAAAATTTTTCGAGGTAAGGGGGGGCCCGTGGGGGTGAGCGATTTTTCGCAATTTTTTAAAAATAATGCAACGAAAAGTGTGCACAAGTACTACATTATATATATTTTTGAACTCGTGTTTTTACAAGCTTTCATTTGTCATCCCACTCGATGATCTGGTAATAATTTTTTCTTTTTCACTCCTAATTTCATTCCCCAAAACTAACCCCTTAACTCAAAATGTAACTTTCAAGACTATACAGCCTTAATGAGGCCATCAATTCCTATTAATGACAAATTTCAACTTTCTATGTTTCTTAGTTTCGGAGAAAATCGAATGTGACAAACGGACAGACAGACAAACAAACGGCCAGACATTGAAGCGATCTTATAAGTGTTCCGAACGGAACACTAAGGAGTGTAAAATCTCTATACAGAAGGGGAGGTGAACAATAAAAAAAACGCCGACTTGTCCATTATTCTTGAACTCCTGTACTTTCAGTGCAAGGGCAAATCTTAATGACGAACTACATATATTATGATAATTTGTTAAATACAATGCAATAAATTTTAATTTCTAACAATTTAAATCTTTCAACGCAGTCTCCATCTCAGGACATTGAATCGCAAAACAGCAACGAAACGACATTCTCTCCGAAAAATTTAAAACACAAAAGATTCCCCCATTTCTTACAAAAATACCCGCACAAATCAATCCGACACACGCTCACACATGCCTAACGATGTTCCCCCCGCGCCTCCCACCGTCTCTTGTCCCACACACATGTTCCCCCGAAATTAAGTGTCGCTTCCGTGCATAGCGAAGGTGGCCCAGCCGCCCCCCCAAAGCGCGGCCCCCCACGGGGGGGTGATTTCGACACACACGTACAGTTTTAAAGATCGATGCAAAGCAGGCAGGAGAGGCCAGCTCGTTTCCATGGAGATGAGATGAGAAGACTTGTTCTTTTTAACCTTCTTATTCGCGTTGTCCAACGAGGGGCCGTGCGGGGAGTGGAGCGAGACGACTGGATATGTAAACTAGGGGGATGCGGTCGTGGACCGGCATCAGGTGTTTGGATGACCCGATGGGGGAAAGTAGGGGAGTATTGCAGTAAAAATGATCATTAGTGGAAGATGTGGGGGAGTCAAGACATTAACGATATGAGAACTTTGTTTGGATATGTTTATTACGGTTTTAAAATAAAATAAGTTAAGGTAATGAATTCAGAAATTTACATTATGTATACAAAGTAAATTAAAGACTATATAAGATATATATATATATATATATATATATATATATATATATATATATATATATATATATATATATATATATAAATATATATGTTATGTATATATATATATATATATATATATATATATATATATATATATATATATATATATACATACATATAAATTTAAGACGATTTTTTGTTTTTGGTCTTGCTGTCAATTTAATAAAACAAGTTTAGTTTTGGTTTACGTTTCGGTTTATTGTATTTAAATTATCATCAGAACTTATGTCTAGATGGATCTTTTGACATTAAATTATTTATATTTTAATACTTTTACAGTTTTCGTTATACTGTATATATATATATATATATATATATATATATATATATATATATATATATATATATATATATACATATATATATATATATATATATATATATATATACACTCCCTGGCCAAATTATTAGACGCACTGCAAGATTTCATGTAAAATATTAATTACCGAGTGATACTGTACCGTTTTATTATTTTAAATTGATTTGTTTTTTATTTTTATATTATCCAATCAATTACCTATTTATTTGACATAAATAAAACAGCATTAATTTAGAAAAGCATAAGTTCATTAGGTTTTAAAGAAAAGTGAAATTAATGTTAGTAAAAGTCAATATTTAGTTGAGCCATCTTTAGCCGCTATCAAAGCTTTAATTCTGCGCGGCATGCTATCAATGCAAGATTGTACTGTCTCCTGTATTTGAGGATGATGATTCCACACATGAATAATCTTTTCTAGGAGCTGGGTTTTGTTGGTAATCACATCTTTAGCCACTTCTCTTTTCATCAGCTCCCACACATTTTCAATGGGGTTCATACCAGGGCTATTACCCGGCCAATTCAACAGAGGGATATTTTTTTCTGCCAAAAAAGCTTTAACAGACCGACCAGTGTGGCAGGGAGCTCCATCTTGCATGAAAGTGAATGGTTCCCCATTTGGAAACCATTCTCTGAGCTGCGGAATCAACCGACTTTGTAATATTTCTTTGTACTGATCTTGCCTCATTATTCCTTTGACGACGTACAGACATCCAGTGCCCTTGCCGCTGATGACTGACCAAATCATCACTTTGGTGGGATGTTTAACCGTCGGGACGACACAATCAGGATGAAACTTTTCTCCATGACGACGACGCACATACTGAGCTTTATTCTGCAAAATTTCGAATGTGCTTTCGTCACTAAAGCAGACCTGTCAAAAATAGGAAAAATATATAAACTTCCATGTTTATTTGCTTTATTTAACTGAAAATGATAATAATGTATCAATTATTGATTAAATTGCTGTATCTTACCGATCTCCAGAAGTCCACATCTTTGTCTTGCCGTTGTTTGGCCCACTTCAGGCGCTTTGCTTTCATTGCAGCTGTTAACTTGGGCTTCCTGGCGGGGTGACAGGCCTTAAAATCTAATTTTTTCAATTTTCTTCGAACAATGCGCTCAGAAGCATTTACGCTAGCATCCTGGAGTTGTGATTTTATTACCTTTGTGGTAGCAAATCTGTTTCCTACACAAATTTTCTTCAAACATCTCTCTGACCGTGGAGGGAAAATTGGTTTTCTACCGCATCTTTTCTTTCTTTTCGGGCTTAATTCCTTCCCTGATTCAATTTTCTTTTTTATGCGTCTTACACTAGCTTCAGAAACCTCCAATCTTCGTGATATTTCTCGGTTTGTAAATGTTTTCGCAATCACAAGGGCCTTCACTTCAGCTTTTTTACGTGGTGAAAGATCGCCTTTTCTACCCATAATGAAAATAGTCCAATTACTTTTTTAAAACACTGCATACAAAATAAACTAATAACTGAGTAGTATAAAACTGTTAAACAAACAATCACAGTCCATAAAGCCACAGAAACACGTCCGTACCTGACTCGATTCCGATCGCGACTGATACAGGTTTGTACTTGTTTACGTTCATGTATCACTTTGTCAACACAGTGTTGCCATATGTTAAAAATAAATACAAATATGTAGTCTACAACAATTCTTTTAAATAAAAATCAATAATATTGTAAATATACCATTATTGCATAAAAACTCTTAAGAAACATAAAATTACTAAAAAAAATACAGTGCGTCTAATAATTTGGCCAGGGACTGTGTATATATATATATATATATATATATATATATATATATATATATATATATATATATATATATATATATATATATATACTATCCTACCTATCCATCTATTTGGATACTGTTCGTTTAAATAATTACGTACGTTTAACGTAAAATGTGGAGGAGCACCGTCGTGCATAAACCACATTCTTCTTCGAAGTTCCAAGGGCAGGGGATCTAATAAGTCTGGTAGTTCGTTTTGCAGATGTTCCACATCATTTTCGGCATTTAGTCGAAGTGGTAAAATGACAGGACCAATTATGAAAGTGTCTATGATTCCTGCCCAAACATTGATCTTAAACTCATGCTGATTATTGGTTATTTTAGTCGCATGAGGATTTTCTTCTGCACAGACATGTTCATTGTGCAAATTAGTTATGCCACTTCGCGTGAAACAGGCTTCATCTGTGAATAAAATTCTTCGTGTAAAATTCCTATCTTGATTTCTGTGTTCTTGGATAAACCGGCAGAAAGCCGGTGGTTCAGAATTATGGGGTAAAAGATCTTGTACCTGTTGAACATGAAATGGGTGCAGTAGTTGTTCTCTGGTCACCCTATTAACAGTATCTTTGCTTACCCCTAGCTCTAAGCCTAATCGTCTGCTGCTGAGTTTTGGATTTTCTTTAATCCGATTCAGAATATGTTTCTCAACCTCTGGAGTTCTTACCCTACGTGCACGACCAAAATTAATAGAAACAGGCGCAAACCTACCTGTTTCATGAAGACGTCTTTCAACTGCCGCGAAGGTTTTATGGTTCGGTAAGCGACGATTCGGAAATCTTTCCCTGTATACTCTGCAAGATTCTAAACCATTTCCTTGGCAATATCCAAAAACCAATAACATATCGGTCATTTCTTCATTGGTATACTGTACGGCCATGATGAAAATTAAATTTGTAAATTGTTTGACAATTCACCGGTGCTTGCTAATTCTTTTTCACGATATTCCAGTACTACTCGCAATTTAAAACATAAACACCGGAAAAAAAGCGACAATGTATCAAAATCATCAACAACAACACTGCTCACAATTAGGGGCCTTTCAGGAATTTTACGAATTTCACCTACTAAAAGATAGGCAGTAATTCATCCTATTCTGATCAAAATGTAATGCTTGAATGATTTTAGATTCGATTTGACACCAGTCAGTTTTTAGTGACAGTTAATTTATTATAACGCCTTCGCTTCAAATTGTGTTCATTTATCACAATAATTTAGACCTAGCCATAAACGAAATGAATTGTTTTAATCCAGATATCTCAAAAACGGCTGTTCAAATCAACTCTTACCAGGTATACCTTTTTTAGGTAAAAGACGTTGGAGAATAAGAAATTTTATGTAAAAGTAAAATACAGTGTGGCTCAAAAAAGTTATTTCGTTTCAAATGTGTGCAAAGTACCGCAGGTAGCGCCCTTTAAGTTTTACAATGAAAATGAATGCAGATTTCAATTTTTCACCCCAAAAAAACCCCTTTAGCCGAAAATTGTGACAATACACCAATTATTAAAAAAATTATTTATGAAAAACTAAAACCAAATTGAACTTTTGACACTCTGTATCTCCGAAATCATCCACTTTTGGACTGAGGTAAGTTGAGTTAGATCGTCATATTTTGACCTCAGGAATTTGTGGTAGCATTTTTTCCGCACCTTTTAGAGACACCCTGTATATATATATATATATATATATATATATATATATATATATATATATATATATATATATATATATATATATAAAGGGTGATTCATTTAGAGGTACTTTTTTTTAAATAAAAAAAAATGAATAAAAACAATTTTATTTTATAATCTTTATTATCATATAAAAGAACCATTCTTTACAATTATTTCTTAAAGATAATTTCTTTCAAATGTTGTCCGCGACTACGGTTAACAACGTCCATTCTGAAGTTCTAATTTTCAATGACGCGTGTGAGTATTTCGAGTGGTATTTGGCCAATGACTCGAGTAATATTGGCCTCCAATGCCTCAATTGTAGCTGGCTTATCCATGTAGACTTTGGACTTTACATAGCCCCAAAGGAAAAAGTCAAGAGGTGTGATGTCACATGATCTAGCCGGCCAATTCACTGGTCCAAAGCGTGAAATGATCTGCTCGCCGAATTGCTCTCGCAGTAAAGCCATGGTTTCACGGGCTGTATGGCAAGTGGCGCCATCTTGTTGGAACCAAATTTCGTCGAGACCACGGGCTTCAATTTCTGGCATCAAATAGTCTGTTATCATGGCGCGATAACGGTCACCATTCACAGTAACATTCCGGCCGGCCTCTGTTTTGAAGAAATATGGACCGATTATTCCACCGGCCCATAAACCACACCAAACAGTTGTTTTTTCTGGATTTAATGGCAGCTCTTGAACCTCTTCAGGTTGTTCATCACCCCAAATACGGGCATTTTGTTTATTCACGAACCCATTAAGCCAAAAATGGGCCTCATCGGTGAACAAAATTTTTCTCGAAAACAGTGGATCTTCTGCAAGCTTGGCAAGAGTCCAACGACTAAAACGGAAACGATTCGGAAGGTCGGTCGGCTTCAGTTGTTGCACTAGTTGAATTTTGTATGCTTTTAAAGAAAGATCCTTACGTAAAATACGCCAAGTTGTTGAACATGACAGGCCAAGCTGTTGAGAACGGCAACGAATCGACACTTCGCGGTCTTCGCGTACACTCTCCGCTACCGCCCCTATATTTTCTTCACTACGTGCTGGATGTGGTCTATTCGGTTGAGCATTATCCAATAATAAAAATTGGGTCTCAAACTTTTGATGGTAGAGCGAATTGTGCGTTCGGTAGGCCGATTATGTGGACCATAAGTTGCTCTAAGCGCCCGATACACATTTCTCGTAGAACGCCCATTTTCGTAATAAAGTTGAACAATTTGTAGACGCTGTGCCGGGCTAAGTCTTTATATATATATATATATATATATATATATATATATATATATATATATATATATATATATATATATATATATATATATAATATATATATATATATATATATATATATATATATATATATATATATAAATATATATAAATATATATATATATATATATATATATATATATATATATATATATATATATATATATATATATATATATATATATACAGTATAACGAAAATGTGATTATTCTGGTGTTTATGTATAATTACCGGTGATTAGTCATAATCACCACCCAACTTGGTAAATGTGATAAATTATTGAATATTTATTAGATTTACCGGATATTTTATAAAATCCCCAACTCGTAATAGGGAATGTAAAAAAAGTCCATAACTTTACCAAAACTCGTTCAGTTTGCGCAGCTGCATGGCTTCTCACATGACATATGCTAAGCAACGCGGGTTCGTAGACTGTTCGTTATTGGAGGTTTTTTTCACTACGCTCTCGTATTTTATAAAATATTGAGTAATGGCCGATATGCTTGAGCATTTTAATTCCAAGTTAGTTAATATTTGAACACTAAGAAAGCAAACAGCGGTTTTCTGACGAAAGAAAGATATGACGACTTATTAATAAAAGTGAATAATAGTAAAAACAAAAGTAGTGGGAAAAAACCGGAAGAGTATCAAAGACTAAAATGATACAACGCAATGAAAGTAGACAGTAACCAACTTATCTTTCCTGTAGGTAAAGACAGCTCCAATGTTAGATTTTATGTGTACTTTGAAGAAATTTTTACCATTATTCATGAGGCACATTTGGCGTTTCAAAAGTGGTGACTTTTGTTGTAGACAAGGAACGTCGAAAACCGCCAAAAAAATACGAAGATGTGGAATTGCTAGCATTGTTGGAAGAAGATGATTCGCAAACACAAAAACACACGATTGTGAATACCACGCCAGTAAAAATCTTCCCCTTTTGCTGCGAACCACTCATCAAGCCATTTTTTCACATCTTCGTACGAACCAAAGCGCTGCTCAGCAAGTGCGTGACCCATCGATGCAAACAAGTGGTAATTGGAAGGAGCCAAGTCTGGTGAGTAAGCCGCATGGGGTAGAACTTCCCAGCTGAGTGCTTCTAACGTGTCGCGAACTGGTTTTGCCGTATGTGAAGGAGCATTGTCATGAAGAAAAATGACTTTGCTTTGCCTCTTTCGGTATTCTGGCCTCTTTTCAAGCAGCGATCGGTTCATATCAGTCAATTGTTATTGATAACGCTTAGTATAAAGCGTTTCCCCAGGTTTTAACAGCTTGTTGACTAACGCCCAATTGCTCTGCGAGTTGTTTTTGTGTTTGCGAATCATCTTCGTCCAACAATGTTTGCAATTCCCCATCTTCGTATTTTTTTGGCGGTTTTCCACGTTCCTAGTCTGCAATATCGAAGTCACCACTTTTGAAACGCCGAAACCATCGTTCGCACTTATCTTGCGATGGAGCATGTTCACCATAAGCTTCTCGAAGTAATCGGTATGATTCAACAGCAGTTTTCTTCAAATGAAAACAAAAAATTAATGCTGTCCGCGAATGCTCTTTGTTCGGTATAAATTTCGACATATTGAACACAACACTATGCACACACTTTTCCAATTTATCACTCGTGCGCGCCTGAAACTTGTTGATGAAACAACAAAATGGCGCAGTGTGCCAATCTTTATAGCACAAACTGCATTGGTGCACCATCTGTTGTCTGAAATCCGCATTTCATACTTTATATATATATATATATATATATATATATATATATATATATATATATATATATATATATATATACTAACAACTGCACGCGAGTTCGTTCACGGGGAAGCGTTATTTTTCTCAAACGGTTTTTTTCTTTTTAATTTAGATACTTATGTTAATTGGTTAGAGTTACTGTGTATACTATATTTAATGTATCATTGTTTTTTGGTAGCAAAATATATTAGTTTTTCTGGCCGACTCTTCATAACCCGACATATAATTGGCAATGAGAAAAACATTCCTGTCTCAAAACGATTCCTACGAGTTTGAAATTTGGTCCCTGGGACTTGTTTGTTGTCAGAGCAAATGATCCTTTTACTGAAAACTGCAACCGCTTGAAATGAATCGGTAGATCCGTTGGGGTCATAGGAATATGAGGAATAGACGCTCTTTTCTTATATTTTGCCTATCAAGTCTCTGTGAGCATTCAAGGCTAGACTCTCCAATTCGACGTATTCTAGCCGCCCACGCCTCAGACGTATTTTCAGAAAGTTACGATTTTCTTTTAGGCATAATTTTGTTTTTAGATACTACTTAATCTTTAGTAATAGTAGCCACGCATGCACGGATCATGAGCAAGTTGAATTGCGCAATTAGTGTTCCGTACCATGATTGCCTTTAAAATAGAGTAAAATCTTTACCTAGGCTAAGTTAATTAGGTCTCGGACATTAACATATCTTAAGATCCGATATGTATTTTCACGTTTTTTCTTAGTCAATAAGGTACAACTGTTATAGCATCTTAGCTACCTAATAGCCAATAATTTAATCTAGCTCAATCTAGAATCTAGCGATAAAAGTATAAAACAAATATTTACTACCAAAATATTTATTTAATGATAAACAAATAAAATAAAATTATTTTTTCTCGGTTCAGTGACGCGGTAGCATTAATGTACTGAACACCATATAAAAATAATTTTTTATACCATATAAATCAAACGTATGTACTAGTGATCTACACTTTATGAAGACTATTTCAGAGTTTTTTCAAAATTTTTTGATCAGTACTATTCGAGATAAGGAGGGGACAACAATTTTTCGCAATTTTTTAAAAATAATACGAAGAAAAGTGATATATATTTTTAAACTAGTGTTTTCACAAGCTTTCATTTGACACCCCACTCGATGACCTGATAACTTTTTTTCCTCTTTCGATTTCACCCCCTAAAACTAACCCCTTAAGTCAAAATTTAACTTTCAAAACTACAAGGCTCTTGGGCTATCAATTCCTATATTCGTTCCAAATTTCAAATTTCTATGTTAAATAGTTTCGGAGAAAATCATGGGTGACAGACAGACGGAGGGACACCGAAGTAATCCCAGAAGCGTTTCGGATGGAATACTAAAAAACTACTTAACAATAATTAAACAGTTGCATTATACACCTCAAACTGAAAGTAACTACCTAATCATTGTGAAAAGAAATGCAATAATTGCACACAATTTTTAGTAGATAATACGCTTACGCAGAGAACTCAAAACGAAATGCAGCAGGTAGGTATACCTGAATTAAGGAAGATTATAAAATTATATTTATTGCCTAAATGAATCTCACACTATTATTTACTTATTAAACAAAAATACACTAATAAGAATAAATAAATGTTTTTATTGTTATTTAGTATCTATTGACATCAACAACGTACCTAGAATGTGCTTAAAAAAGAATGAAAAAGTCTTAAAACTACGAATAACAGAACAACAAACCTTGTGGTCTTCAAAAACGTAACATCAAGTCATCGAGTCACTAAAGTTCGAAAAAATCAAATTATAGGCTGAGATTGAATTGGATTACAATTAATAATATAATAATTTAGTAAGTAAAAAATTTAGGGGTTTATGAGAATAATTCTGTGAAATTGTATGAAGCTAAAGAAACGATAAGCGACAACCTTGATCGTTTTACTGCGTATAAGGTGAGCGAACCACTGGAAAAGGGTGATAAGAAGTATAAACAATAGTTTTTTTTCTTTTTCTCCCATGTTTAAAAATGGAATATACGAGGAGCACACGTAAGGTTTTTTATAACAGAAAGAACAATGGATAGCGATGATTATACATCAGGAGACTCGAAAAGGGGAAGAGTCGAAGAAAAAGAAGAGCCAATGGGAGTATTCAAGAAGAGTAAGAAGCTGATAAGAGCACCACAGAAAGAGAAAAACGAGAGAGTAGATAAGATAGACAATGTGATAGAAATGATCAGAGAGCTAATGTCAGATATAAAGGAAATAAAACAAGATCAGAAGAGATACGAACAGGAGTTGAAGGAACTAAGAAAGGAGAATGGAGTATTGAAAGAGGAAAATAAAATAATTAGAGAAAACATGAGAAGTATGGATTTGAAGACGAGTAGGCTGGAAAAAGACAACGTAAATAATAATATTGTAATACCGGGAATGATATTTCAAACGAATAGCCAACCAGATCTGAAAATGGGTGTAGAACATTTTATTTAGAGGAGTATGGATACAAAAGTACAAATTAAAGATATGATAAAAATAAGAGCGACTATATAAAAGACAGAACTTGGAAATATTGGAGATAAAGAAGCTGTGATGAAAAATAAAAACAAACTGAGAAATTTAAAAGAGAGAGAGAGAGAGTTTACATAAACAATGATTTAACAAAAGATGAACGGGATATTCAAAATAAATTGAAGCATATAGCGAAGAACAAGAGAAAGAATATCAAAAAATCATAATCGAAGGAAGAGGATATAAATGGGCAACTGAAAGAACAAACAAAGAACATTACGACCATCAAATCAAAAAACTGAGAAAAAGGAGAGAGATAGGTAGATTGACGACGACCCTGGCAAAGATAAAGGATACGGAAGAGAGGACTAATGAAAGAAATACAAATAAGAAGATAATCAAAGAAATAGATAAGAAATAGGAAATAATTATCTAGTTATTAGATTGAGAACACGGAGTATTAGGGGTATAAACGGAAAAGAGGATGAACTGACAGAAGAACAACAAATGTATTTTGTAGGAATCACAGAAACAGAAAGGAAAGGAATTGGATGCACAAAATTAGAAGGAAATGTCATAAAGAAGAAGACAAAATGGAAAAAAGGAGGAAATACTATAAAGAACTATCAGATGGGAACGAAATAGCACACAAAAATCAACATAGAGACATAATATCGAAACAAGATACAGAACTCGCACAAACAGAAGAAACTAATACAGAAGAAACAAAAGGGGTAATCGGCAGTTTGAACACGATAGAAAGATATAGAAGGAAATATGGAAAAGGCAAATATAGAATAACTCAACTTCACAGGCCTTACATCCCTAAAAAAAGGGATAAGGATTAAGTAAGTAAGTAAAGTAACAATGAATAAATATTTTTTATTGTTATTTAGTATCTATTGACTTCAACAAAGTACCTACAATGTGCCTACAAAACGAATCTTAAAACTACGAATAACAGAACACAGAACAACAAACCTTGTGGTCTTCAAAAACGTGACATCAAGTCATCGTGTCACTAAAGTTCGAAAAAATCAAATTATAGACTAAGATTGGAAGTGCAAGACAAACACAACAACCCGCCAGGGCTGGTCTGTTGATCGCCGTCATTCTTCATCATGTCAATGCTAACTCTAACACAGCACGTCAAACAATTGATTATTTGATGGAGGCAAACATCGATTTAATGTCTCATTTCCCGTATTTACCTGATTTATCGCATATCGACTTCTTTTTGTTCCCGAATGTCAGAAAAAAAAATGCGTGGACAGCGATTTTCATCACCTCAAGATGCTGTTGTATCCTTTCAAAACCATGTTTTTGAGGTACCGTCAAACGGGGTGACTTCGGACAGTTTTTAGAGTTTTCTTCATATTTCTTCCAAACTAAAATAATACCCAGACTATATTTTTTACCAAGTGTAGTTCAATTATCGTAGAATCCAAATATTAGCACAGATTTTATTTTGCGCCATTGGAAATTTTTATTTTTTTATTTTAAAAGTGTCCGAAGTCACCTCGTAGGGTGGGGTGACTTTGGACACATATGTAAATCGTACAGGTTTCGATGCTTCCGCACCGGGTGGGATGACTTCGAACACATATTTTTATACACATAACACATATTTTTATATACTCGTACATAACAAATGCGTTTAATTAGAACTGTAGTTATTCAATATTAATATTCATAGGTAAATTTTCAAAAGTATAACGGTCTCTGCGTTGCTCGGGTATGATTAATTTGTGAAAAATGTCTTCTGCTACAATGTCGCTTTCATCATCTATGATTGGAAATACAAAAACACAACCTTCTCCGCTGTTCTTCTTTCTTAGAAACTTCACATGTATATGATTTCCTTGTTTACTAATAATTTTTCCTACATAATAATTTTTCCTACATAATAATTTTTCCTACATAATATTTTTTCTTCGTGGAGTTATTTACAGGAATAGCAATGATCCCAAATTCGTTAACTTGTAGTTCTGCAGTTTCTGTTGTCTTCGCCTTCTTTTGACTTTGTATGAGTGTTTTCAATGGCATTGACTCCGAATCCGAATCACATGACGGATCACTCTCGAAAGCAATAGATTGGGAAGATTTTGTAGTTTTTTGACAACCTGAAGTTGAAGGTCTTGCTAGAGCTGCATTTATATCCTCTTTACTAATTTCTTGACCAGATGGTACATTTATCCGCTTTCGTTTTTTCTTTTTTATTATTTTCCTGAGGGTTTCTGTTTTCTCTTAAGAAATCCAATAAAGATTGATCAAGCATAGTAGTACCTGTTTCTTCATCACTCCTCATAAGATTTGGTAAACGTTTGATGACTTCTTGCGGATTGAACGGAACTATTCCACATCCTTGAAATCCAGAAAGAATATTTGCTTCGGACTTAGCTTGACTGAACTGTAGTTTTCTTTACAATAGCTGTGGAAAGTCTGATTTCTGAAAAGCACCTTTCCTCTGGTATTTCCATTCCGTCAATATTTTTCGCCAATCCTTCTTTAAAGGCCCAAAAAACGACACATCAAGGGGTTAACACAGATGTGTCGAGTTTGGTGGCAACAAAATGAATTTTATATCATTTTTATGACATTCCTCTATAACTTTTATGGTTAAATGGTTGGAAAGGTTATCTCCAATCAGTAGCTTGGTTCCTTCCTTGTTTCGAAAATATGGCAATAGTATTTTACTAAACCAATCGTAAAACGTTGCTGCCTCGAACCAGCCCGACCTACTAATGCTATATTCACATCCAGGAAGACCATTTTTCTCCCATTCTTGAGATCGATGCTTAGCCTTACTTGTTTTTGTTGAATCCATAATTCTGTCGCAGTGTTTTATACCGCGTTTACAAACGACCTTGGCTTTACCAGCATCATCGCTAAAATTGGTCTCGTCATAGTTAACTATTAAGTTGGGAATGTGGAATCTTTGGCACAATGATACTACTCAGTATATATCACTACTACACCAAACACTTTATTTTTGCTTCGACGCGCGTTTCGCTAACCAAGTTAGCTTCATCAGGAGCGATGATTGACTAAAGCTAAACTACAAATCTACCCTATTTATACTGAGCCTAACCCTTGAATTACTCAAGCGGAACTAATGACATAGGCAAGGCCATCACTTCCGGTCAAGTAACCAGTAGAGGGGTCTGTAAGGAATAGGCCTTCTGTCTTTATTTAAACTACTTTTACATTTTATGATTTCCATACTTTCATATGCGTTCAACAATCTCCTATCAGATACATTTTTTATTAATCTTAGATTATCTAATGTTACAGTATGATCAGCTTCAAGGGCATGTTCGGCAATGCTAGACTTTTCTGTTCTATTGTATTTTAAGTGTGCCAAGTGTTCTTTAAATCTTGTTTTAATTGACCTTTTAGTTTGCCCAACATACTTTTTGTCACAATCATTACAACTAATTTCATAAATTCCACTTTTCTCACAATTAGGAATCTTATCTTTCGGATTTCCTAAGATATTCCTCAGATTGTCTAATGACCTATAGACTAAGGTGAGGCCTACCTTATTAAATACCTTATTGAGACCCTTGCTATATTTCGGATTATATGGTATGGAGACATACTTAGTGTTATTTTCTTCGCGTGTAAAGAAGGTGGAATTCTGAATATTAAACCTAAACTTATGTCTATTTATTAGCTTATTTACTAAGTCATCGTCATAACCATTAACTCTAGTTATATTTCTAATACGATTCCTTTCTTTATTAAAGTTTACTCTATTCAGAGGGAAAGTGACCAAACGATGAACTAAAAAATGTAATGACGCTAATTTATGTTGTTTACAATGAAATGAATCATTAGGAATATACAGTAACACAGAGACACAGTAACAGATAGATATATTCCTAATGATTCATTTCATTGCAAACAACATAAATTAGCCTCATTACATTTTTTAGTTCATCGTTTGGTCACTTTCCCTCTGAATAGAGTAAACTTTAATAAAGAAAGGAATCGTATTAGAACTATAACTAGAGTTAATGGTTATGACGATGACTTAATAAATAAGCTAATAAATAGACATAAGTTTAGGTTTAATATTCAGAATTCCACCTTTTTTACACGCGAAGAAAATAACACCAAGTATGTCTCCATACCATATAATCCGAAATATAGCAAGGGACTCAATAAGGTATTTAATAAGGTAGGCCTCACCTTAGTTTATAAGTCATCAGACAATCTGAGGAATATCTTAGGCAATCCCAAAGATAAGATTCCTAATTGTGAGAAAAGTGGAATTTATGAAATTAGTTGTAATGATCGTGACAAAAAGTATGTTGGGCAAACTAAAAGGTCAATTAAAACAAGATTTAAAGAACACTTAGCAGACTTAAAATACAATAGAACAGAAAAGTCTAGCATTGCCGAACATGCCCTTGAAGCTGATCATACTGTAACATTAGATAATCTAAGATTAATAAAAAATGTATCTGATAGGAGATTGTTGAACGCATACGAAAGTATGGAAATCATAAAATGTAAAAGTAGTTTAAATAAAGACAGAGGGCCTATTCCTTATACTCCCTTCTACTGGTTACTTGACCGGAACTGATGGCCTAGGGTAGATTTGTAGTTTAGCTTTAGTCAATCATCGCTCCTGATGAAGCTAACATGGTTAGCGAAACGCGCGTCGACAGAAAGGATTTTGTCCAATCGCGTCCGGGCATATTGCCATGGAATTTTTCAATATTAACACCTTTCCTATTCAAGTATTGTTTTACTATTTCTCTGATATCATACTCAGTTAGTGGAAATCCCCATTCACTGGCACTTGGTATTAACAAAACTAGACGATTTTCTTCGACAACATTAAGAACACTTTGACCTCCTGCTTTTTTTGTATGTTTTTCATTAACACCGTTGCTTATGGTCGATTTTGGAACACCATAGAATTCTGACGCTTTTCTTAAAGACTTTGTTCGGTTTTCAACTTCTTCTATAGCTTTTTTTTAGGTTATCTTGATTGTAGTTCTGATAACTACGGCCGCCTAACACTTTTCTATACTTTCGTGGTATTGTCCAAAGTCATCCCCTAAAAGACAATTTTTTTGTTACGGACCTGTATAAAAAAAACTATTCTAGAAAAAAATTTAATTTCGTTGTCAAATGATTTTTAAATAGTTTTAATAATAAGCAAAATAGTCGGAAATCGTGCAGATTTTAAGTAGTTCTGTGCAGAATACTTACTTTTTCACTATTTTTGTAATCACTAAATTCAGTTTTCCAGTAAAAGCGTAGCACGTGTCGAAGTTTAGCTTGCAGCGCGACCCACCGCCACCGTGGTTGAAAGAATACTGATGTATGAGCTTGCATTAAAACAGTGACGATAAAATGCATACATTCGGTAAAATACGAATAAGAAGTAGCGAACTACCGATTGTCCAAAGTCACCTCCACTGTCCGAAGTCACCCTGTTTGACGGAACCAACTTTAAAGCAGAAAAATGTTTCGAGAATTGGTTCGAACGCATGCAAAAGTGTATAAATCTTAGAGGCGAATATTTTGAGAAACAATGAAACGATTTGTACCAAAAATTTTTTTTCTTTCATTGTTTTTTTAAAAGCTTAAAAGGTAGCCCTCGTAAACCATTTTTTTGTTCACAGCCATTTGTCTTGTTAATTATTAAACGTCCCACGGATATATAATTACTTGCACAAATAAACATGAAAAACTAAAACATTTTTTCCTGCTTTAAAAGCACGGGGAAACGAAAAACAACAAAACCTTTAATATTGTTAGGAGGAGATCGGGAAGGAGGTCCCTCTTCTTCCATTAATCAGGTTAAAAGAGCCTAATATTTTGTAAGAAAAACCGCTCTGTAAACACACCATTAAACCCTAATGGGTTGAAATAAAATCTGGAAGGACTAAGATAAAAGAGATTTATAATTATTTGACCAAAATGTTTCCAGTTATTTTTTATTCGTTTTACCTTAGAACTTTGATCATATACGTAAACAATTTTGCAAACCTGCTTGCTGAAATTTTAATCTAACTGACGAGTTGATTAACTGGTCGTTTACTTATTTACTGACACTAAATACACAAGCCAAAAAATCGCCTCACCAATGTGGTTCATTTAGCACTGATTCTTGAATTTAATTTTCAAACAGAGGTATTATATACTCTTTCCAATAATACCAAAAATATTTAAATTTTCACAAAATTTTACTGATTAAAACGGTTTTTGCTCGCTCAGCAACGTACTCGTTGCGCGCTATCCATCCCTATAAAAACACTTACAACTGCATTGTCCTGTCATTCCTTTATCGGAACTTGTACCGTCAACATTTCTGCTATACCGGCTCACTAATTACGTCATCGGAAAATGGATACCACCCCGGAAGAACCGGCACATGTCATTGCCCTATTGCAAGAAGGGCATAGCCAATGTGTAGTCGCTGCGCAACTGCACCTGAGCCAGTCACCTGTCTCCAGAGTCTACAGACGTTACCAAGAGACTGGCGCCTTTATACGGACCCCAGGATCAGGAAGAAGAAGGTGTACCTCAGAGCGAGACGACCGCTAAATTGTAAACATAACTCTAAGAAATCGTCCCTTGAACGGCGTTGAGATCCAGCAGGAGCTCCGACAAGTTCATGGTCGGGCAGTCATTGGACAGTCAGAAGTAAACTTTTTTTCAATCCTTGTTCTTCTTGTTTCTCCTTTCAATCATTTTTAATCAGTAAAAAGCATGAAGTATGTTATGAAATTTGGTTTCATTAGAAAGAGATTAGAATGAGCTTCCAACCGATACTAAAATCCGTAAAAATATATGAACACTAAATTCTAGAATCCGTGTTAAATGAAGCTAGATACGGAATACGATGGTAGGATACAACATATTGTATTAATTACGCATACCTATTACTCCATCGAAAGCTGACACAGTAGCTTTCGAGCCGACAGAGTGGTTGACATGGCAGGTAGCGCTTTTGGAGGGATCCTCCTCAGGCATATATAGTTATTGTAAAGTTACTGAAAATAGACAGAAATCCATATTTCAGCAGTTTACTAGCTGTTCTCTTGTTAGTCAAATCCATCCTGAGACGCGTTTCGCCGTATCACGGCTCATCAGTCAGGCTAGGATTGACAAACAAGAGAACGAAATCTATTGGTACTTATCCCAGAAGTTACGGAATACGATGGTAGGATACAACGAATTGTATTAAGTACGCATACCTTTTACTCCATCGAAAGCTGACACAGTTTTAAGCGTTGACCGTGTCAACCACTCTGTCGGTTCGAAAGCTACTGTGTCAGCTTTCGATGGAGTAATAGGTATGCGTACTTAATACAATTCGTTGGATCCTACCATCGTATTCCGTAACTTCTGGGATAAGTACCAGTAGATTCCGTTCTCTTGTTTGTCAATCCTAGCCTGACTGACGAGCCATGATACGGCGAAACGCATCTCAGGATGGATTTGACGAACAAGAGAACAGCTAGTAAACTGCTGAAATATGGACTTCTGTCTATTTTCAGCTGCTTTACAATAACTATATATGCCTGAGGAGGATCCCTCAAAAGGCGCTACCTGCTTTTAAGCGTTGACCGTGTCAACCACTCTGTCGGCTCGAAAGCTACTGTGTCAGCTTTCGATGGAGTAATAGGTATGCGTACTTAATACAATTCGTTGGATCCTACCATCGTATTCCGTAACTTCTGGGATAAGTACCAGTAGATTCCGTTCTCTTGTTTGTCAATCCTAGTCTAACTGACGAACCGTGATGCGGCGAAAACGCATCTCAGGATGGATTTGACGAACAAGAGAACAGCTAGTAAACTGCTGAAATATGGACTTCTGTCTATTTTCAGCTGCTTTACAATAACTATATATGCCTGAGGAGGATCCCTCAAAAAGCGCTACCTGCTTTTAAGCGTTGACCGTGTCAACCACTCTGTCGGCTCGAAAGCTACTGTGTCAGCTTTCGATGGAGTAATAGGTATGCGCACTTAATACAATTCGTTGTATCCTACCATCGTATTCCGTAACTTCTGGGATAAGTGCCAGTAGATTCCGTGCTCTTGTTTGTCAATCCTAGCCTGACTGACGAGCCGTGATACGGCGAAACGCGTCTCAGGGTGGATTTGACGAACAAGAGAACAGCTAGTAAACTGTTGAAATATGGACTTCCGTCTATTTTCAGTTGCTTTACAATAACTATATGTCAGATAGTTTGAGTCGATTTTTTTGCTTACCAGTGTATATTTTTGTAAATATTTACAAATGCATTATCGCGATTTCGTAGACAACTACATTTTCAAACGTCTCAGTCAAAAGTCTTAGTTAAGTATTTGAAAATGTAGTACTACGAAATCCCGACAACGCATTTATGCATCTTTACAGAAATTTATTTAGTGTCAGTTAACAAAGTAATTAAGTAGATTTATTGTTAGTCTAACTAGTTTTTGTTATGCCACACTTATTTTATATTGGTCGCAGGTACCAAGAACTACTTTAAAAATGAATGTTTTTTCCTTCACCATACTGTCAAGAATATTGAACAGGACTATTAACACTGGTCAACACTAGTCATGCGACACGAACTTTCATAGCTAATGCTGTTTTAGCTAACTACCCTCATTATTAAACTGCAGTTGTTTTGCTTCAATTAGCCTCAGTTTTCTTGTGATACGGTAATATTTATAACTAGTACTACGGCAATAAAAGCAAAGGAACGTTCGCGAAGAAATAGTCATAAAACTATTTGTCTGTGATTTCATCAAAATATTGTGATTTATTAACTACGTTAACATGTCGAGAAAGTGTAGTAACGATCCTAACTCTTTTTGTTATGTTTGTGGTGAACTGACTTTCAAAAAACAAAGACTAAATTTCACAAAACTAGTCTTGGAGAGTTATCACCGGTATTTTGGTTTCGCTGTGGCCCATCAAGACAAATCCTGGGCTCCTCATATTTGTTGCATAGCGTGTATGAAGAATTTAACCGATTGGAAGAAAGGATCCCGTCATATCCCGTTTGCTGTACCCATGATTTGGATCGAACCAAGAGATCATATTTCGGACTGCTATTTTTGTCTTACGGACGTAAATGGTATAAATTTAAAAAAAAAAACACACAGTTATTTACCATAATTTACCTTCAGCCATGAGATCAGTTGCATCTGCGTCCGTTGAGATTGACGATACACAATCCTCCACTTCAAGCCAACGTGTTGATGAGGACGATGACTCTGAGATTGAAGAAATTCTAACCAAGCCACACTTGATAACTCAAGGAGACCTAAACGATTTGGTTCGCGATTTAAATTTGTCAAAAAAGCAGTCAGAACTATAAAACTAGCAGTACACTCTTGCCAAGATCACTCGTCGAGACATTCGCCGAGGCGGCGAGACGCGAGGGGTGGTCCAGTTCACTCTCTTGTTTACCTCGTCCAATGTCCTCAAGACAAAAAATTTGCGAAGAAGGTGAGACAAGTGGTGTTGAGTACACTCTCGCTCCTCGCCTCTTTACTAGTCTCGCCCGAGAGGGCTGCGGTGGATTGTTTATTAATTGTTTGTATTTTTTAAAAAAGCATCTTCCATTGCAAATTGAAGTTGCCAAATTCGCTGCCTCCGTAGCTGTGCGTATGCACATTACAATTATTTGAGTATTTTGCATAAAAAAAAAAGACCAAAAAGTCGTGGAAAAAAAGAAGATGGTGGATTACTGCTATTCATCGAAATAGAACAAGGTAATTACTAATCATTATTAATGTACTCAATTAATAATTAATTGAAAACAGTTAAGAACTTATTTAATTTGGATTTGTAGGCTCAGCATGGAAAAACAATTGTCTGAATTACTTGTCGAGACTTCTGGGGAGTTTGAGAATTTCATGCGAATGTCATATATCGACTTCGAGTATTTATTAAATCAAGTCTCGTATATTATTTCTAAAAAAGATACCCAAATGAGAGAGGCAATACCAGCAAGAGTACGATTGCAATTACTTTAAGATATTTAGCCTCTGGAGACAGCTACAGGAGTCTACACTTCCTGTTCAAAATTTCCAGCGAACTTATTTCGAAAATCGTACCTGAATTATGTTCTGCTCTGAGTAAAGTACTCAAGGATCAAATAAAGGTAGGAAAATATTTGTACACTGTTCTTTATTAAAAATACGTCACACAAGGAAATAAAGCTGACAAAATACACTAGAGTTCATGAACAGAGGTTTATAATAGGTTCAAATCAAATAAAAAATTATTATTTATTATTTTGGTGGTAAAAATGTCATTATCATTGCTTGGTCAATGATATTATCATTCCTCTCACTCTGTACTGCATAACCACCGTGTTGGTAGTCAACAGTTCCAGAGCTTGAGGAGTGAGGTGATACCGCCTGATGATATATGGGAGTAGGAGGGCTGGAATACCGGGGCAAATTTTGGTTTCTATTCACAAGCATCCCGTGCATTTGATACATGAGTGATTCTCTCTCATGCTCTGGTAGCTCAACTTTTTAGCCAGCATTTTTGCAAAGTGATAACATGGCTTAGTATATTAAGTGCATTGTTCATTTGATTTCCCGCTTCCTGAAGTTCAGGGGGTTGTTTGCGGCTTCGAATTGTTTGCTGAGAATTTGATGGAGTTTGCTGAGACTTTGATGGTTTATTATCACCATTTGTTGAAGGGCATCTTGCTCCCCCTTGCTGACTATCTTCGTCAAGTGAAATCGTTGGATCAGTCTATAACAGAATAAAAAAGCGAAATAAAATACAAACAATTCTTGAAGTTTGCTAGTGTGTCCTTTTCCATCGACACCAAAACTCTCCATTAAAATTGTATGTTTGTTTTTTACAGCTTCCTTCAAGTCAAGAGGAGTGGTTAGAGGTGGAAAAAGGATTTAGCGATAATTTTCCACATGCTATAGGATCGATTGATGGAAAACATGTCACAACATACGGGCTCCTCCTCACACGGCAACGGATTATTATAATTATAAAGGGACATTTATTATTGTCCTATTGGCTGTGGCAGACAGCAAATGTAGATTCATTTTTGCTGACATTGGTTGCAAAGGTAGAATTAGTGATGGTGGTGTTTTACGCAACTGCAATTTATGGAATCAGATTTGTAATAATAACCTAAACTTGCCAACCGAGCGACCTTTACCTGGGTCACATGTTCCTTTGCCCTACGTGTTTTTGGCCGATGGTGCTTTTGCACTAACTACAAACATCATGAAACCTTACCCAGGCACACATGCATTAAACTCACCTCAGCGGATATTTAATGAGACATTATCACGATCTCGAGTGAAAGTTGAGAACACTTTCGGAATACTTGCTGCTAAATTTCGAATATTTGGAAAACCAATCGCTCTATGCCCAGAAAAAGTAAACATTGTTACAATGACATGCATTCTACTTCACAATTTTCTAATAAATAGCAAAAGCTCTCACAATATTTATACCCCTCCGGGCCCCATTGACGAGTATGATGTCAATGGCATTTTGCACGGGGGCTCTTGGAGACAGGAAGTGTCAGATACTTGCGCCATACGGCCGATTAAACCAGTCCCACGAAGATCAGCAACGAATGCTATAAAAATTAGAGAAGAATTTACTTCATACTTTTTTAAATTTGGATAATCAGTAAGTAATTTTACTGATTTGTTATAATTTTTTAGTTCGTTTAATACTTATAGTTTTTTGTTGTACTTAATAAATTATATTGTACTTAATAAATTATATTAGCAATAAAACAAAATTTAAAAAACTGATGATTAACTTTTAACTTTACTTACCGTTTCCTGTGTGCTAATCGTTGGATTGCAGCCGTATATCCGCCCAAGAAAAGACTCCATAAGATCATAAGCATACCAAATTGGCTTATAGACATCTTCCTCTCCTGCTCCTGATTTTATGGAGGCCTTTTTTTTACGTAGATGACCCCTAAAAGTCGCCATCAGAGATTCTTTTCTCATTTTTAAATCATCCACTCCTTCAACAAGATCATTACTTATTCGCAGCCAAGCATCACTAACTTTTTTTTTATTTTTATGATGAAAATGTGCAGGATCCCAAATGCATGGTTCCCTCTGATATGCTTCTATAAATTTTAAATTGAAATCATTTGACGAATCCATTATATATATATATATATATATATATATATATATATATATATATATATATATATATATATATATATATATATATATATATACTCGTATATATATATATATATATATATATATATATATATATATATATATATATATATAAATAAATGAATTATTTAATATTAATATATTAGAAGTAAGTATTAAATTAAAATAATTGCTAATTAAAGAAGAATGTAACAAAACAAATTGAAAGCAAGTCAAGACAAGAGTGAACTGGAGGTGCTCTTGCCTCTCTGTCTCGCCCTCCGTTTCCTTTGACTCGTGTCAAAAAACCGACAGTGGACCGAGAGCACGAGGCGAGGCGAGACGAGGCGAGGGGACCCGAGGCCTACCCAGTACATTCTTGGTTCGAGAGGCCAAGGCGAGACAGGCGAGAGCACACGAGACTGGCCAACACGAGGCGAGAGCACAAGTACACTCTCGGTCTCGGCATGTCTCGGCGAGAGTGTACTGGTAGCTTTAGAATCTCGATTAAAAGGATGGAATTTGCTACATCATAAAACTAAAATCAGCTATTTTCGAAATCGTGATCAACACTTCAGATCATACTTTTCTCAAGACGGGGACTTGGTGTATTGTAATGATATAAATGGAATTATACAGATTTTGGAAATCGATTTTGATCCCTCCCAGTGGCGTTTATTCATTGACTCTTCTAAAACAAGTCTAAAAGCAGTGTTACTACATAACGGAAATATACTTTGTTCTGTACCTCTGGCCCATGCTGCTAATATGAAAGAAACTTATGAAAACATGAAGTTATTACTTGAAAAAATCAAGTACAGTGTCTGTGGCGATTTAAAAGTTGTTGCGCTATTACTCGGACTTCAGCTGGGTTATACTAAATTCTGCTGCTTTTTATGTGAATGGGACAGTCGAGACAGAACAAACCACTATCATAAAAAAATATGGCCTACGCGTGCATCCTTAATTCCTGGACAAAAAAATGTGAAGTATTTACCCCTTGTAGAGCCATCTCAAGTACTTCTTCCACCATTGCATATCAAATTAGGCCTGATCAAAAATTTTGTAAAGGGAAATAAGTGATGCAAAGATAAAAGAGGGTATTTTCGTAGGACCTCCAATCAGAGAGTTAATAAAAGATCCGGTATTCGAAGAAAAATTGAGCGATTTAGAAAAACCAGCATGGAAATCTTTTAAGAATGTTGTTGCAAATTTTTTGTGTAACCATAAGAGTGAGAGATATAGAGAGTAAGTTAGCGAGCTATTGTTGGATTATCAAGCATTGGGTTGCAACATGTCACTCAAGATTCATTTTTTACATTCACACCTGGATTTTTTTTCCTCAGAATTTGGGGGCTGTGAGCGATGAGCACGGAGAAAGGTTCCATCAGGACATTTCTAAGATGGAAAAAAGTTACCAGGGCAAATGGAACCCAAATATGTTGGCAGATTACTGCTGGACAATCAAAAAAGACCAACAAGGATCTAAATTTGCTAGAAAATCTTAGATCGTAACTTCATAATAAAACTTTTTTACATTTTTGGTTTAGGAGGTCATTGTTTTTGAAATATTTTAAATTACTTAAGAGAATAAAATTCTTGGCTAACAGATTTTTTTTTAATGTTTGTTTTTACTGCTAACCACCTATAAGTAAAAAATATCATAAAAGTCCATGTGGTACGACAAAGTTACAATTTTGTTTACCAGTGTTATCGATGTTCAAAGACTTGATTGATCTGTGTTATTAACGTAGTTAGTTTATTATTTAGCTCATTTTTTTTAGACGAAAAAGTAAGTGATTTTGAACTTATTGTGGCAGTTCCTTTTTACAGAAACTTACTTGTGGTAAAAGGCGTTCTTATGTAGTAGAGAATGCTACTCAGTATATATCACCACTACACCAAGCACTTTATTTTTGCACTCATTGTTTCATCGGTCGGATCACCCACATATTTAATATCCAAATGGTTATCAAAAGAACTTGAGAAGTTAATTAAATAGTTTCGCAGTGAAGAATTCGTTAGAATTCAATAATAAAACAAAAAAATCTAGTTCGTAATGAAGGTGAAGTCTTAATTTCTTTTGATGTTAGTTCTTTGTTCCCACGTGTGCCAATTCCACAAACTTTACAATATCTCGAAGAATTGCTTAGAATGAATGACTTTGAAGACGAAATTATTCGTGAATACTTAACATTATCTAAACTTTATGGAACAAAAATTAGTTCCAATATAACAATCAATTTTATGTTCAGAAAGAAGGAACAGCTATGGGTAATTGCTTGTCACCCTTCATAGCCAATTTATTCATGAGTAAGTTTTAAATCGAAGCCAGTCAAGAATTCGAATATTTCCCAAGGGTATGGTATAGGTATGTGGATGATATTTTCGCGATTTTTGATACCAAGAGAGCAAATATTAATGATTTTGTTTCTAAATTAAATAGCCGGTATGATTCCATTAAATTCACTTACGACGTTGAGAACAAAGGACAATTACCTTTTCTAGATATTTTAATTATTAAAAATAATAATAGATTAGAATTTGATATCTACAGGAAGGATACAGTAACAGATAGATATATTCCTAATGATTCATTTCATTGCAAACAACATAAATTAGCCTCATTACATTTTTTAGTTCATCGTTTGGTCACTTTCCCTCTGAACGGCGTAAACTTCAATAAAGAAAGGAATCGTATTAGAAATATAACTAGAGTTAATGGTTACGACGATGACTTAGTAAATAAGCTAATAAATAGACATAAATTTAGGTTTAATATTCAGAATTCCACCTTTTTTACACGCGAAGAAAATAACACCAAAAATATGTCTCCATACCATATAATCCGAAATATAGCAAGGGACTCAATAAGGTATTTAATAAGGTAGGCCTCACCTTAGTCTATAAGTCATCAGACAATCTGAGGAATATCTTAGGAAATCCCAAAGATAATATTCCTAATTGTGAGAAAAGTGGAATTTATGAATTTTTTTTTTTTTTTTTTTATGGGTCCAGCACACGTGCTACAGGGAAGTCCCTAAAGCGCTACAGGAGCGACACGTGTGCGGAGAAAGCGATTCACGTTGTTCTTGAATCGCTGTAGATTGTAATCGATGGGAAACACAGTTCTGGGTAAACCATTCCAAAGGTATGATGTTCTCCATATAAAAGACTGCTTGAAAAGCGTTGTACGAGGAGTAACAAGCTGAACCTCATACGGATGTGAAGCATCAACGCGACGTGTACTTCCAATATGCACCGCTCTGGGAGGAATCAAACGGGCCACATCTTTCGAACACTTTCCATGAAAGTACTTGTAGAATAGGCTCAAGTCGCCAACCGTTCTTCGATGTTCCAGCGAATCAAGGCCGTCGGTCAATTCCGGGTGTCCAATCAGACGAACAGCTCTTCTCTGGATAGAATCCAACAAATACAGTGTATGTTTGGGAGCGGAGCTCCAAACATGGGAGCAGTATTCCATAGTTGGTCGAATTTGAGCTTTGTAAAGAATTAACAGTTGTTGTGGAGTGTAAAGCTTTCTGGTTCGAAACAATATTCCCAACTTTTGAGAAGCTCTTCTTGCTATGCCTGCAACATGTTCATGCCAGGACATATTTGCTCCCAAATTAACGCCTAACAGATTGAGTGACGATGTTAGAGGGATGGAGTGCCCCGACATAACTATGTCGGGTTCTGCAACGTTAACTTTTTTAGAAAAAACTGCCGCCTGGGTTTTTGTAGCGTTAAATTCCACTTGGTTACTGTCACCCCAAGATAGAATTTCTTCCAGGTCTTTGTTGAATGACTTCCTGCTGTCTGCGGATATTCGTCTGAGTAGTCGATGTCCGAGCGTTCAAAGTGAATGAAGAGATAAGTGTACTATCATCTGCAAAGCTGTAGATTGGATTCTCGGTCTTTTCC
Organism: Pachyrhynchus sulphureomaculatus; assembly: GCA_019049505.1. Classification (NCBI taxonomy): domain Eukaryota; kingdom Metazoa; phylum Arthropoda; class Insecta; order Coleoptera; family Curculionidae; genus Pachyrhynchus; species Pachyrhynchus sulphureomaculatus. The sequence goes on from CM032451.1 coordinate 111,334,974, forward strand.
AGCAGATCGTTAATATAAATGAGGAAGAGAGTAGGAGACAGTATGGAACCTTGGGGCACACCGGCGTTGATAGTGAAGGTGTTAGAAAGAAATCCGTCAACTGCCACTCGTAAAGAACGCTCTCTGAGGAAACATGAGAGCCACAAACAGAACTTTTCAGACATACCATAAGAACGTAGCTTAGCCAACAGCCCATCGTGCCAAACACGGTCAAATGCCTTGGATATGTCAAGAGCAACCGCTCGAGATTCTCCAAAGTGTTCAATTGCGTTGTTCCAAACATGTGTTACATAAGTCAGAAGATCTCCTGTTGATCTATTTTTACGAAAGCCATATTGGTGATCACTAATAATGTTGAATCCTTCAAGATATTTTAGAAGATGCTGATTGATAGCCTTTTCCATGACTTTCGATATTATTGAGAGTAGTGCGATTGGTCGGTAGTTATTTGGCAAGGTCTTCTTGCCTTTTTTTGGGTATCGGCTGAACTGTGGCACATTTCCAGCAGGAAGGAAATATTCCCTTTCTGTAGGATAGGTTGAAAAGTCTACAGAAAACTGGTGTTAGTTCCCTCGCACAGTTCTTGAGAACTATGGCAGGTATTCCGTCAGCGCCTGAAGCCTTTTTGGTGTCTAGCTTCATCAAAATACGTTTTATGATACGCTGTCTGAAGACAATATCGGGCATCCTTGACTGCACTATGGGAATAGTAGGTGGTGTTTTTCCTTGGAAATCGACAGTAGAATGTGAAGCAAAGAGTTCAGCCAACAAATTCGCTTTCTCAACAGGTGTCGTTGCAATAGAATTATCTGGCCGTGTGAGTGGTGGTATGGTGGATTTGGTGAAATTTTGACTAACTGCCTTAGCGACTGACCAAAAGGACCTGGAATTGCCGGGACAAGCGAGAAGTTTGTTTCTAATCCGTTGATTGTGTACCTCCTTGGTTTCGTCGATAATTTCTTTGCATCTGTTCCTGGCACGAACAAAGATGTTACGATTTATGGTGTTAGGATCTTCACGCCACTGTCGGTATGCAAGATGTTTAGAAGCAACAGCTTCTTTGCATTTTAGGTCAAACCAAGGCTTGCCGTTGGAAGGGCATTTCTTCGAAAAAGGGATGTAAGCATCCATACGGCCAAAATAACATCGGAAACCTCCCTGGCGCAGTCAGATGGGTCGTCGGATCGAAAACAAACGTCCAAACCAAGGGAAAGTTCGAAAATATTCCATGAGATCTTCCCATTTAGCAGATTTGTAGTGCCAAATCTTGCGCGGTTTGGGCGCCTCTCTGTCACTGATTGGTAGAATACTCGATGTCGAAAGTAGTTTATGGTCGGAAGAACCTAACGGTGGATTTACGCTGACCGTGTAAATCTCCGGATTAGTGGTTAAAAACAGATCAAGAAGACTGGCGAACTCTCCGTCTCGATCAGGGATCCGTGTTGGTTCATCAATAAGCTGAGTCAAGCCACAACTGATTGAAAACGATTCGGCTTCACGACCTTGTTCGTCGGTAGTATTTGAATATTTAAGCCAGTTGATGTTGTGGACATTAAAGTCCCCAGGATGGCAATTTCGGCATTTGGATAGTTAATTAGTTGTAATGATTATGACAAAGAACACTTAGCACACTTAAAATACAATAGAATAGAAAAGTCTAGCATTGCCGAACATGCCCTTGAAGCTAATCATACTGTAACATTAGATAATCTAAGATTAATAAAAAATATATCTGATAGGAGATTGTTGAACGCATACGAAAGTATGGAAATCATAAAATGTAAAAGTAGTTTAAATAAAGACAGAGGGCCTATTCCTTATAGTCCCCTCTACTGGGTACTTGACCGGAACTGAGGGCCTTGCCTATGTCATTAGTTCCGCTTGAGTAATTCAAGGGTTAAACTAAGTATAAATAGGGTAGATTTGTAGTTTTAGCTTTAGTCAATCATCGCTCCTGATGAAGCTTACATAGTTAGCGAAACGCGCGTCGAGTAAATAAAAAAAAAAGAGTGCAAAAATAAAGTGTTTGGTGTAGTGGTGATATATACTGAGTAGCATCATTGTGCCAAAGATTCCACATTCCCAACTAAGTAGTAGAGAATGGATTCTAACTGTACAGACGCTATTACGTTCGCAAATATGCCTTTTTTATTTATTTTGGGCACCATCTATTTTTATTCAGAAACTGTGTTTGTCTAGCATAGAAATAAGCAATGCTAGATCATATAAACGTTTTTAAAACAAACAGAAGTAAAGTGTCGCTAAAATACAATATAATAAAAGTGGCAGATTTGTCAAAAAAACTTAACATTGCTGAACCCTAAATGTAAGAAACAGGGTCAACGAGAATATCCAGAGAATCAAAAGAGAGGCATTGGGAGAAATTTTCGAACGATATGGAACATGATCTGTACGGAGGACAAGAAAAAATGGAATTTACTGAGAAATAGAAAAAAACAATAAATGAGTATATACAAAATACAAAAATTACGGTGGAAGAATGGGAAAGATATTTCGAAAAACTCTATAGTCCATCAGAAACCAATTCATTAACCCAGGAAATACAGCACGAAGATGAAAATGTTGCCCAACCAAATAGGACCATTTCCTTGAATCAAATACAGCACATGGCAGCGAAACTAAAAACAGAAAAGCCCCGGGCATGGACGAAATTAAGAACGAAATAATCAAATATGAAGATGATAAATTACTAGAAGAATTACCGCTTTTCTTTAACAAAATACTCAACGCCAAGATTAGCATCAAGCATCTTGATACCAATTTTCAAAAAAGGAGGAAGGATAGATCCAAAAAACTATCGAGGTATCAGCTTAATGAGTGCGGTACTAAAATTGTTCACTAAAATTTTAGCAAAAGAAATAATGTTAACCGGAATCTGTGAAGAACAGCAAGGGTTCAGAAAGAACAGATCTACTATAGACGCCATATTTATAATCCCCCAAATTACCGACAAAGCAATAGAGTTTAATAAGATAGCCTTTATGTGTTTCATTGATCTCACCCAGGCATTCAATAGGGTACGGTTAACTGATGTCATAATCCTACCACAAAAAAGGGGAATTCACCCGAATATAATAAAAACTATCGAAGAGTTGAACATCAACAACCACACATATGTAAGAGCGGCAAATAAATTAAGCAATAAAATACCTATGACAACCGGAATCAGACAAGGAGATAACCTAAGCCCAATCTTATTTAACATCATAATGGATGAAATTATAAATGAAGTAAAGAAAACTGGGAGAGGATATCGATTGGGAGACAAAGAAATAAAAATAATATGCTACGCCGATGATGCAGTAATCATATCAGAAGACGAAGATAACTTACAGAGACTCCTACATAAGTTCCAACAAACAGCAAAAGTGTTTAATATGCAAATATCTGTAAAGAAAACAAAATCCCTTACAATATCTAAAGAACCGAAAAGATGCTCGCGATTTATGATCAGAGTGTAGAACAAGAGATGTCCTTCAAATATCTAGGAGCAAACATAACAAGTACCAGAAACCTTAAGGAGGAAGTAAAAACTCAAACAACAAAGGCATCATTAATATCAGGATACATAAGATATATAATTTGGAGAAACAAATGTATGAACACCAGGAGCAAAGTAAGAATATACAAAACATGCGTAAGACCGATCATGACGTACGCGATAGAAACCAGAGCGGAGAACACAATAAGAAAACGACTCCTAAGAACAACAGGAATGCGCACAATTAGATCGATAACAGGACATACCTTAGTTGACCGGAAGAGATGTGAAGAAATAAGGGAAATGTGCGAAATACAGGATGTGGTGAGATGGGCAAGGAATAGGAGAAGAGAATGGCGATACCATGTGGACAGAATGCCAAATGACCGGTTGGCTAAGGTTGTAAAAGAGAAGTGACCAAACACACCTCGACCGCTTGGAAGACCACCAATAAGATGGTATGCGAGCTGGTCTTCATCATCGCAATTGTTTCTGGGAAACCTTTGAAGTGAACACAGGACATGGTCCTAACGTAAGAAGAAGAAGAACCCTAAATAGTTATGTCGGGACAGTCCATTCCTGTAGCATCGTCACTCAATTTGCTGGGCGTTAATTTTGGATTAAACATGTCTTGACATGAACCTGCTGGCCGCATAGCAAAGAAGCCTGCTCAAAAGATGAGAATATTATTTCCAACTAAAAAGCTTTACACTCCACAACAACTGTTAATTCTGTACAAAGCTCGAATTCGACTAACTATGGAATGCTGCTCCCTTGTTTGGGGTTTGCTCCCAAACACACACTACATTTGTAGCATTCTATTGAGATGAGAGCTGTTCGCCTGTACTAGTCAACCAGACCTCACCAGAAACCTTGATTTATTGAAACATCGAAGATCAGTTGGCGAATTGAGTCTGTTCTACGGGTATTTTCGTGGAAAGTGTTCAGTTAATGTAGCCCGCTTAATTTCTCCCAGAGCGGTACAGGGTGATTATTTTTAGACACCCAGCCTCGATTTATGGAAAATTGTTGGATATTTATTTTTTTTAAATGTAGAATGATACAGTGCATGTCAAGGAGTATACTGATGTATTTGACATTTGGTAGTCGGGCGCCGCGACGCCAAACAACTTTTTTTTTCGATCGACATACTTTTTGTAAAACGCCATTGGAAATCTCTAATTTTTTTCAACATATGTTCCTTGAACTGTTTTTTTCTAATTTGTTTTGTAAAAAAGTTATGCAGCAAAAATCCTCTAAAATATTATTTTTTGATCATTGTGGTTGCCATGGATTGTATGCCACGTTTAGCGGTTTTCAAACAATTTATCTAGTAGGCGGCTGTCATACTTTAATCTGACAGTAATTATAATAATATTACCTACTATGCTGTTGCGGTTTTTCCTTTAATAAAATTTATTTGAACAATAAAAAACAAGAATACATTATTTGTATTAAAACCTCAAAAAACTATATAACTTTTAACATTACATAACTTATTACATATTTATAAAAGTAAATGTTTGAAACTTAAAAAATAAAAAAAATATCAAAAGACATTTTTTGTATGTCTTCCTTCTTCTATCATGCATTTTTTCATTCTTTTCATTAACACTTGATCCATGGCTTGGTAAATAATTTCTCCATGCATACATTTGATATTTTTGCCTTTAAGTGTTCAATAGCCTTTGTCGCAGTTTTGTATACTTCTTCTTCTTCCTACGTTTGGACCATGTCCTGTTTTCACTTCAAAGGTTTCCCAGAAACAAATACGATGATGAAGACCAGCTCTCATACCATCTTATTGGTGGTCTTCTAAGCGGTCGAGGTGTGTTTGGTCTCTTCTCTTCTGCAACCTTAGCCAACCGGTCATTTGGCATTCTGTCCACATGGTCTCTCCATTCTCTTCTTCTATTCCTTGCCCATCTCACCACATCCTGTATTTCGCACATTTTCCTTATTTCTTCACATCTCTTCTGGTCAAATAAGGTATGTCCTGTTATCGATCTAAGTGTTCGCATTTCTGTTGTTCTTAGGAGTCGTTTTGTTATTGTGTTCTCCGCTCTGGTTTCTATCGCGTACGTCATGATCGGTCTTACGCATGTTTTGTATATTCTTACTTTGTTCCTGGTGCTCATATATTTCTTTCTCCAAATTATATCTCTTAAGTATCCTGATATTAATGATGCCTTTGTTGTTTGAGTTTTTACTTCCTCCTTAAGGTTCCTGGTACTTGTTATGTTTGCCCCTAGATATTTAAAGGACATCACTTGTTCTACACTCTGATCATAAATCGCGAGTTTGCATCTTTTCGGTTCTTCAGATATTGTAAGGGATTTTGTTTTCTTTACAGATATTGGTATATTAAACACTTTTGCTGCTTGTAGGAACTTATGTAGGAGTCTCTGTAAGTTATCTTCGTCTTCTGATATGATTACTGCATCATCGGCGTAGCATATTATTTTTATTTCTTTGTCTCCCAATCGATATCCTCTCCCAGTTTTCTTTACTTCGTTTATAATTTTCATCCATTATGATATTAAATAAGATTGGGCTTAGGCTAGCTCCTTGTCTGATTCCGGTTTTCATAGATATTTTATTGCTTAATTTATTTGCCACTCTTACATATGTGTGGTTGTTGGTCTTCAACTCTTCGATAGTTTTTATTATATTCGAATGAATTCCCCTTTTTTGTTGTAGAGTTATGACATCAGTTAACCGTACCCTATCGTCTTGTATACAATATCTTTAAGTGTCCCCTACAGTAAAAAATCCGACGGCCGTAAGGTCTAGTGACTTAGGTGGTCATTGAATAACTGGGCATTCTAACAGCAACAGTTGTATGAGATGGCGTTCCGTCGTGTTGATACCACATATACCTTCTTAAAATAAGAGGAACATTTTCTAACTGGTAAAACATTAATCAAAAAATTAAGGTATTTATTTCCAGTTAGTGTTCCCCAAAAAAGTATGGTCCAACCAAATGTTTCCCAATTTTCTCGCACCATGCATTAATGCCATAATTACCTTGATTCTGAATTTGATTAACGTTGTATGGATTCTTGTCAGCCCAGCAATGATAATTTTTACCGTTGCTGACAAAGTGACTTTCATTTTTTCCATAATATATATTACAGAAAACTAACGTTCTTCGTCATATTTAAACATAATTTCTGCTACAAAACCCAGTCGTCCTTTCTTATGCAAGGGTATAAATCCAACTTCACACCAATCTTTCAGTCTTCCAAATTTATTTATTTATTTATTTATCAATAAACGGGAAACCCCATTATAAAAGTTATAATATTCAATATATAAAGTAATAACAACAGCACAGTAATGAGTATTTAGATAGAACAAAAAAAATGATATAAACATCACAGTTTAAAACACCCAATCTAATAAACAGGAGACATATCAGTGGTCACACACCACTTTAATGACTTGCCCTTTAAAGCCAGACAGTGAGCCTCCGAATGGATTGATGGAAGGATTATTATTTAGGAAGAGCAAGGATCTAGTCAATGGAGAGTGGACTCCATAGTTAGTACCGTGATGACCGATGACAAATATCTCATTTCTTCTTAAGCAGCGTTCTGGAACCTTCAACTGTATCTGCTCTAAGAGGGGTGGACAATCAATAACACTATTTAGCAATTTAAATATCGTGGAAAGATCCGACACCCTTCTCCTGTCCTCTAATGTCCGCAGACCAAGCATACTAGCCAGGGCTCCTCTGTCACCAACCAACCCCAATCTATGAAAGCAATATCCAATAAATTTATTCTGACACGTTCAATCTCCGCGCTGTGAACATTGTAGTAAGGGGACCATACCGTTGATGCATATTCAAGGTGAGATCTTACCAGAGAACAGTATAACTTCTTCATTGAGTCAATAGATAGATCTCTTCCGACTCTAAAAAGAAGTCCCAACATTTGGAATGCCTTTTTTGGCATGCAAGAGTAGTGTTCCCTAAACGACAACTGGGCGTCCATTATGACTCCCAAATCCTTCAAAGAACTGATCGGTAACAAGTTCTCATCACCAACCTTGTACTGAAAGGTTATTTTATTCTTTTTCTTACAAAAAAGTAATCGTACTACACTTCCCAGGGTTTAAAGACAATCCATTATGATTGCACCAATGCACAAACTGATTCAAGCTCTCCTGTAACTTCATGCAATCCGCCTCAATCACAATTTCACGGTACAATTTCAAGTCATCGGCAAACAAAAGAAAGCTATAGTAGGGAACAGCCTGACGAATGTCATTAATAAAGATGTTAAATATTAATGGAGTACAGTGCCCACCTTGAGGAACTCCTGAGGTCACCTCGTTACTATTGGATATAAAACCTCCTATCTTCACTCTCTGCGAGCGTCCCACCAACATACTCGAGCCACTTTACAGAGCGCTCATGAAACCCCATCGCTCTAAGTTTTGCTAACAGTTTTTGATGGCTAACCCTGTCAAATGCCTTGGAGAAGTCGGTGTAGATCGAGTCCACCTGGCATCCCCTCTCCAATGCTTCCACCAGAGCATTCTCATAGGTGATCAAGTTGGTGACAGTCAACCTACCTCCCATAAAGCCATGCTGTTCTTCTACCACTATACCTTTACAAATCCAGCTTAGTTGATCATAGACCAAACCATCAAGCAACTTAGGAATTGCAGACTGCTTTGAAATGCCCGTATAATTTTGAACATTCTCTCTCTCACCCGACTTGAAGATCGGTACAATAAAACTCTCCTTCCATAAAATCAGGAAGCTCGCCCTCCGCCAGCGACCTATCTAACAAAATAAACAGTGGCCTGGTAATACTATATACAAGATTGCTTAACAAATATTCAGGTACATTGTCAGGACCATATTACATTACACAGTTGATGCAGCATAGTCACGGCGCACTATGGGACAGAATCGTGCGTACCGTCTCAAAAATCTGTAACTTTGTCGTTGATTGAAGTAAATAGCTGAAATTTGGTACGTAGTATCTCTAATGTATATACTATCAAATAATGGTACATTCGTTGTTAATTTTTAACCGACTTCACGTGTGTATTTTTTTTTTGTTCCTTTTTTTTGTTTTTTTTTTTAATGTTTGTTCCAATATTACTCCGCTATTTGTGAACCGATTTTAAAAATTATTTTTTTGTTTGAAAGGTATTGCTTGCAGTTGGATCCCATAAATTTTTTCTGGAAATCGGACGGGCAAAATGTCCGTCCGAAAAATTAATTTTTGAATATCTCGGCCATTTATAAAACCGATTTTCAAAATTCTTTATTTTTTTTGAAAGAATTTGTCAAGAGGCTGAACACATAAAAAAATTTAGGAAATCGGACGGATATTTTGTCCGTCCAAAATATTGATTTTTAGATAACTCTATTGAAAATTTATGAAAATCGGAGGGAGGAAGTCGGTTTTCTTTTTTTGCGAGAATTATTTTATTTATAATATATAATAAAAATAATACAAAAATAAAAATGACACTTTTTCATACAAAAACGTAGTTTACTTAACTTATTGAATGATAATTATACAGTTTAATGATATACACTATTATTTCGTATTTTTGTTAATATTACATATGAATATAGCATATAATAAATGACAAACATCTATTAATCCACTACATAAAATAGAAAAAAAAAAAATGATATACAAACTACAATTTAAATATATAAGAGGTTCTTGGCTTCGTCTAACAGTTCCTTGGCAACAGTGACTGATGGTTTTCTGATACTTGATATGTATGGGTCTGATGTAAATAATAGACCATGAAATACGTCTTCATTCGTTGCGAACCTAGAGCACTTTCTAGCGTGACATAATCTGATATTTGTGTAATCTTTATTACGAGATTCTTGGGCATCCTCAGATAAATTACCAATAGGCAGAACAGCAAAATGCCTAATTACACTTTCCCCATGTATCCCATCTTATGTACTGAAGAAGGCATGTTATACCACATACAGTCCCTGGCCAAATTATTAGACGCACTGCAAGATTTCATGTAAAATATTAATTACCGAGTGATATTGTACCGTTTTATTATTTTAAATTGATTTGTTTTTTATTTTTATATTATCCAATCAATTACCTATTTATTTGACATAAATAAAACAGCATTAATTTAGAAAAGCATAAGTTTATTAAGTTTTAAAGAAAAGTGAAATTAATGTTAGTAAAAGTCAATATTTAGTTGAGCCACCTTTAGCCGCTATCACAGCTTTAATTCTGCGCGGCATGCTATCAATGCAAGATTGTACTGTCTCCTGCATTTGAGGATGATGATTCCACACATGAATAATCTTTTCTAGGAGCTGGGTTTTGTTGGTAATCACATCTTTAGCCACTTCTCTTTTCATCAGCTCCCACACATTTTCAGTGGGGTTCATATCAGGGCCAATCCAACAGAGGGATATTTTTTTCTGCCAAAAAAGCTTTAACAGACCGAGCAGTGTGGCAGGGAGCTCCATCTTGCATGAAAGTGAATGGTTCCCCATTTGGAAACCATTTTCTGAGCTGCGGAATCAACCGATTTTGTAATACTTCTTTGTACTGATCTTGCCTCATTATTCCTTTGACGACGTACAGACGTCCAGTGCCCTTGCCGCTGATGACTGACCAAATCATCACTTTGGTGGGATGTTTAACCGTCGGGACGACACAATCAGGATGAAACTTTTCTCCATGACGACGACGCACATACTGAGCTTTATTCTGCAAAATTTCGAATGTGCTCTCGTCACTGAAGCAGACCTGTCAAAAATAGGAAAAATATATAAACTTCCATGTTTATTTGCTTTATTTAACTGAAAATGATAATAATGTATCAATTATTGATTAAATTGCTGTATCTTACCGATCTCCAGAAGTCCACATCTTTGTCTTGCCATTGTTTGGCCCACTTCAGGCGCTTTGCTTTCATTGCAGCTGTTAACTTGGGATTCCTGGCGGGGCGACAGGCCTTAAAATCTAATTCTTTCAATTTTCTTCGAACAGTGCGCTCAGAAGCATTTAGGCTAGCATCCTGGAGTTGTGATTTTATTACCTTTGTGGTAGCAAATCTGTTTTCTACACAAATTTTCTTCAAACATCTCTCTGACCGTGGAGTGAAAATTGGTTTTCTACCGCATCTTTTCTTTCTTTTCGGGCTTAATTCCTTCCCTGACTCAATTTTCTTTTTTACGCGTCGTACACTAGCTTCAGAAACCTCCAATCTTCGTGATATTTCTCGGTTTGTAAATGTTTTCGCAATCACAAGGGCCTTCACTTCAGCTTTTTTACGTGGTGAAAGATCGCCTTTTCTACCCACAATGAAAATAGTCCAATTACTTTTTTAAAACACTGCATACAAAATAAACTAATAACTGAGTAGTATAAAACTGTTAAACAAACAATCACAGTCCATAAAGCCACAGAAACACGTCCGTACCTGACTCGATTCCGATTGCGACTGATACAGGTTTGTACTTAGTTACGTTCATGTATCACTTTGTCAACACAGTGTCGCCATATGTTAAAAATAAATACAAATATGTAGTCTACAACAATTCTTTTAAATAAAAATCAATAATCTTGTAGTTTAAATATACCATTATTGCATAAAAACTCTTAAGAAACATAAAATTACTAAAAAAAATACAGTGCGTCTAATAATTTGGCCAGGGACTGTAAATTGTGTAACGTACAACTGTGCAGTAGCGCGAGTATATTCACCAAATTTTTCTGGATTTATAGCAATACCGCATGCCAAAGTCTGAAGAATAACATAAAACCTTTTAATAAGATCCTCATTAACTCCTGTTATTTCTGACGAGCAGTAGTAGTTCTCAAAAAAACGAGCTGTATTGCCGTCATTGCTATTTCCACTTCCTTGCCGGGGTTTATTAATATGCAATCCCATTCGGCTTCGAAATAGACTTTGTACAAGTTTTTTCTTGTCTTCCCTACTTTTTTTTTATCTTCCGGGGTTCTCGCAGCCCATTTTTTAAACGAAAGATTATATGAAATATGTAAAACTAACTCCATGCACCTAATCCATGCATGTAACGTCGGCAAACTGTACTCGTAAGCATTCATATTATCTGGCTTTGATTCAATCTTCTCCAAATTATTCATATCGCTTGGTTTAGCCCCACACACCGTACACACAGCTCCAGAACTTGTGTCAGTTAGAATTTGTGTAACTTTTCCATCCACCATAGTTAAGAACAGCTCGTGACTTATTTCAATTAGCTGGTCCCCCATGTGTATCTCAAAAATTTCCGAATTATTAATTTGACCCCGAATATCACCAACCAACGAACGGGTTTTTTCGGGCGTTTCTTTTGCAAATTCCATCAGAATCGGTCGGCAATATCGAATAGAAGAGCAAGCCGGATTTTGCCAAAGAACCTCTTTTGTTTCTGTATCAATCAGCTTTATTGGTACCAAAGACGCTATAAATAAGTTTGCATCTGAGACCAAGTTACTTTCATCTGTTAAAATTTGTTTATATTCACTTTGTCCCGATGAACCATCACATCCCCATTTGGTAAACAATTTAAGATTTCTTCTTGTTGGGTTGTAGATATTTTCAATTTTTAAAATACGGGCAGTAGTGTGATCCAGCAAATCTTGTAGATTTACTTTAGCGCCTGTATCGGTTATTTCAATGCTGGAGGGTGGAGGATAACACAGTTTTTTTGCGTTTGTTAATATATTATATGACGGCAATATATCGAAGTTTTTGTTAATCAGACTTGCTCGAAGTAATCCGTATTGTGATTTCGAAAGATCTAAATCAGCAAAAAGACTTAAAGCTTCATCCGCCGTAAAATATGTTGCATTGCAAGTTTCATGCAACAATTTTTCCTTTATGATCTTTTTTTCCATCTCTATCACAATTCCGCATCATTGCAACAACAAAAGCTTCTTCCAATTCTCCTTCAGACCGCAATCCTTGGACGTATGCATTATGTATATTCTCGAGTCCATATTCTTGAATTAACTCCATATTCTTCCTTTTTTTCGATTTCTCTGACAGATCTTCATAAGCCTTTGATGGACAACCACGTTCTCCAGATATTATAGGTTTGATATCCATTGGTATTTCGTCGAACTGTACCTTAAATTCACCGTCTAACCACGTTGTATTTTTATTAAAGAAACGTTCTTTAGTTCGGTTAGATGTGGTCCAGCGATTGTTAAAAGCTGACATAAGCGATTTTTGAATACTTTTCACAACTAATTCACTTTCTGAAGACGACAAATGATGGTGTTCTTCTAAGTATTTTTGAATATCTTCTCTTTATGTCCCATGGTCAATGAAAAATTCGCATAATACTCGTCGAGGCACAACAGATTCACTCATTTTGTTGTATAGGTACTTCACAAATATTGTTTTTACCGAGGTTGGTGAAGACTCTGTGTCGAAGCACAATAAAGTACTGGTAAATGACAATTAAATCAATAACTTTTATACTTCAATTCCGTGAGAAAAATATTATTATCTGGGGGTAGTCACATATTTATCGCGTTCTTATATGATATGATATGATTTCCAATAACAGTATTTCCACCTTACCTAAACTTTAATTTAGGTAGTAATCTATCTTTATATATAAAACACAAAAAATGTTTCTACCTACCCAAGGCAGCTCTACCAGGTAGTAGCAGTTCGGCAATAGCAACAAAGCCGAAAAAAATCACATGTATTTTGTCGGTAGAAAATTCACCACATTGTCAAAAATCAAGAGAGCTTCTCTCAAAAAACAACCATTTTATGTATGTATGTAGTTCATTCTCTCAAAAAACAACCACTTTATGTATGAATGTAGTTCAATGCGGTAGTTTGTAAACAAGATTTTGACAACTTGCTGGAATGTAAACAACAGTCACCTGGTAAAGCTGCCTTGTACCTGCCTACCTACCTACATATCTACCTACCTATCTATGTCCGCTATAGACGCTAGTAGACAATATTATTTAACAATAAAATGTCAGAAATAATCTATTTTTCGAAAAATTTCCTGAATCAAATCTTAAAAAAAAATTTTAAAATATTTTGCATTTCCCTCCTCATCAGGTATTTTCCGTCCCATTTAAAAGGGGGCAGATTCGGGCAAATTTTTTTTTTGCCTTGACTTTTATATGAGCTGCTCTATGTGATGGTATCAAAATTACGACATCGGCAGACATCGCTAACTGTCAAAAGTCTATTTAAAGTTTCTAATAAGGTTAGGATATTTGATACTGCAAAAACAATCGTGTACCTCTCCAGTTTTTACATAAATGTCTACTTAAATGCTTTTTAAATAAGGTACTTAATAACCATTCTAATCATATATCACACTTACATATTTGCATTGAAAATAATTAAAATATGACCATGTAAACTGGTGCAATTCTGTTCTACATAATCGACATTATTTTGAGCGTCAACTTACAAGTCAAGTTTTATTAAGAAAAAATGAGAAACAATCTATTTTAAATTGTATATAATATGTATTAGACATTCAGTTAGATATAATATTCAATATCGAATATTCGCAAAACCTATTTTTGAGACGGTACGCAGGATTCTGTCCCATAGTGCGGCGGTTTCTCCCACCGTCTTTATAATTTCCGCAGTTATCTCGTCAGTACCTGTTGCTTTTCTGTTCTTTAACCTTCTCGACTTCAGATTTAAGAATACGTGGCTTCGTTGTTGACAATGCAGTCGCCCACGAGTTGAGGCTCAAAAAGTTCCTTACAGTATTCTCTCCAAACGTCAATGATTCCAGGCATGTTGGTGGTTGTTCTACCTTCTGGTTGTGATGAAAAGCTCAAAAAACTTTAGGATTCCTTTTTGAACACTGAATCACATAGACCAGAAGTCTACTCGTTTTGCAGGATATCACTTTCTGAACTTGTCTCACTAATTATGATTTCTTGAATTTTGTTAATATACAATTAACAGTTCATTATGTTAGTGTACAAGTTTCATCTTAAAACATTGTAATATATAAATAAATTAAATGAAAAGTAAGACATTTTACTTCATAACAAACAAGTAAAATTCCTTTTATCAATAAAACTTTCTATATTCCCGCTTAACTATAAAAAGAACTTCAGAAAATCGACGTTTTAAACGTCATAAAATCACTCGCAACAAAACGCTTTTGTAGCTGTTCTTCGAAAACTGGAAGTTTTGATAAATCACAATTGTCAACTTTTTACTGTTTTACTATTTTTTTTTTTCGTTTTCATGCAGTTACGGGTTTATAGTTTTACTTTTTTGGATAAATATGAGTTTTAGATATTTTTATTGACATTCAGTGTGTTGGTTAACGCAGTCTTTGGTAAAAATTATTTTATTTCGATGTACGGGAAAACGACATTGTAAATAAGATGCATAACACTAGCCTAGGGGTCGGCAACTTATGGCACGCGTGCCATCTCTGGCACGCCAAGCAATTTTGAACGGCACGCGTACCTATTCAAAGTTTACACATTAATTCTGTAATCTGTGACATGTTTTGAAATTAAGTAAGTAATCGAAGAAAGTATTACTTTAACGATATAAACAAAAACGATATATTATATAGATCACTAGGTATTATTACCAAAAACTACAAAATATATATTTTGTAATTTATAATTTTACTGAATGCATTGGTTTGGCTTTAATTTCGGCAAGTATTAAAGACGGCAAGCTTCAAAATATAAGCCTAGGCAAAAACACAAATAAACGTCCTCAATTCAGATCAAAAGAGCCGCTATAAGGCAGTTTTTGTTTGACTTCAATCGTTCGACGCGCGCTGCAACTCTTTTTATATTGCCGAACTTTAGTTTTTGTTAGATTTAACTTCTAGGCGGCCCTTTGATTGCAATGGGCGCGTTGTAGATAATAATTTTTGTTCTAAGAAATTTAATAAATGTAATTATTGGAATTTTCTGGAAACATTATTTTTCTATATATATATATAACAAGCGGCTACAAGTTTGGATCATTTAGTATAGAAGTAATATCCGTTCCAGTCAATAGTCGTCGAAAAGTTTAAAAATTAAAATTACGTTGCGTTATGGCCGCGAAGAAACAGAAGGTAGACGTTCGATCATTTCAAACTTCATGGACAACAAATTACGGTTTTGTACAGCAAAACGATCAGGCCATTTGTGTCCTATGTCGGGAAAGCGTAGTTTTCCGGACATCTAGTGTTCAACGACTTTTCCAGATAAAACATGAATCGTCATTTAAAGATAACGCTGATAAAAGGGAGGCAATACAAAGAGCAAGTAAACAATACGAGAAACAGTCAACATTCTTTAGCAAAGTTTTCCAAGGAAAAAATCAGGTAACTGAATGCAGTTTCAAAATTGCACAATCGTTGGCACAAAAGGGTGGGCCGTTCACTGACGGAGAATTTATGAAGCAAACGTTTTTGAGTACTGGCGAGATTTTATTCGACGACTTGCCCAATAAGGATACAATATTGGTCAGGATTAGGGATATACCGGCATCAGCGCGGACCATCGAGAGACGAATTACCGAAATGACACAAAATGTCCAAAAACAGCAGAGACGCTATCATTGCCCGTCTGGCAATCGTTCCGCGATACTTCGATGATGGCAGTGTGTATGAAGAGCTGATTTGTCTGCTCCCATTGCAGGGAACTACAAGAGGAGAGGATATATTTTCAGAATTTGTTAAACATTTTGAAAAGCGGAACATTGATTTAAATAAAAAATTTTGCGTAACGACAGATGACGCTCCTGCTATGATTGGGAGACATAAAGGATTTGTTTCCCTTCTTATTAAACGCATGGGTCGATCGGTTTTAAATTTTCATTGCATAATTCACCAAGAGAGTTTGTGCGCTAAAATCTCCGCTGGAAGTTTAAAATCCGTGATGGATAAGGTGGTTAAAATAGTTAACTACATTGTCGGCCGTTCTTCACTGATCTATAGACAATTTAAGGCGTTTCTGCAGGAATTAAAAAGTGCATATTCAGATATACCATTGCACAATAATGTGCGCTGGCTCAGCCGTGGTAAAGTGCTCTCTAGATTTGTGCAATGTCTGGGCGAAATTAAATCGTTCTTGTTGGAAAAAAATTAAGTGGATGCTTATCCTGAACTAGAAGATAAGAACTGGATCTGTATGTTAATGTTTCTTACTGATATTACAAACCATCTCAGTGAACTCAACTTAAAGTTACAAGGTTCAGGCAAAACAATTCTGGAATTATACGAATCCTGGAGATCATTCAAATTAAAAATAGATTTATTTATCAGCGATATTATTACAAACACGTATAAATATTTTCCAAATTTAAAAACTTATATATCCAGTGTCGACGATGGTGCACTAATAGACGAAATTCTTAAATATATGACTAATTTAAAAGAGGAGTTTATCGAGAGGGGTCAGGATTTTGATAAACATAGTCCTATGTTCGCTTTTTTAATCAAACCAGATTTAATGGATTTGGATTTTTCCAGCAGTTGCTTTGACATATATCTTTTCTCATGGATGGACATTAATGATTTTGATCTTCAATACATTGAATTTAAAAGCTCCGAGTTATGGAACACGAAATTTGTAGAATTAAGAAGGGTATTAGAAGGTGACTGCCAGAACCATTCAAACGAGATACTCAGTTGTTGGATGAGTTCACCAGATAAATTTATTTGTCTTAAGAAAGTAGCGTTTGCATTGCTTACAGCTTTCGGATCATCCTATATCTGTGAACAACTTTTTTCCCATATGAGAGTGATTTTAAACCCGTACCGAAGCAGGCTGACAACAGACAACTCGGAAGCATGTGTGACACTGAAAATAACCAGACATGAACCGGATATAAGAAAACTCTCTAAAGAACTTCCAGCACAGGGTTCACACTAGGTCCTAGGACTAGTATAATAAAATTATTTGTTAAATGTTAAAATTTTTTTGTAATTAAACCTTCTAAAAGCAATATTTTAAGTTAATTTAAGTTAATTTTTGTTAATTTTAGTTGTAGTAAGTAACTACTGGCACCCCTTAGTTAAAAGGTTGCCGACCCCTGCACTAACCTATACACATTTTAGACCTGATTTTAAGTATGTCTGATAAGGCGATGTCAAAAATGTTACTGGTTTTTTTGTATCAGCTCTACTTAATGAGATAGAAAAAAATGCATCTGTTTAAATATTCAGAATTCCACCTTACTATATAATCCGAAATATAGCAGGGAACCCAATAAAGTATTGAATAAGGTAGGCCTCACCTTAGTCTCTAAGTCAACAGGCAATTTGAGGAACATCTTAGGAAATCCCAAAGACAAGATTCCTAAGAGTGAGAAAAGTGGCATTTATAAAATTAGTTCAGGTAATTATTGTGACAAAAATATCTTGGGCAAATTGGAAGGTCAATTAAAACACGATTTAAAGTACATTTAGCCTATTTAAAATACGGCAGAATAGAAAAGTATAGCATTGCCGAACAAGCCCTTGAAGCTGATCATACTCTAACATTAGATAACACTGTCCTACACACATTTTGGTGCCTAGGATTTTAGACCTGATTTTAAGTAAGTCTGATAAGGGGAGGTCAAAAATGTTACTGTTTTTTTTTTTCTATCAGCTCTAGTTAATGAGATTTTTACAAACATATGGCTTTATTTTAACATTCTACATGAAGAAATTGTTTTTTAGGTGATTTTTTAGACTAAAATAGTCTTGGGCAATCTCGCATAAGTCCCCAGCAATAGTCTGCCAGCATATGAACGTCTAATCTGCCTTGATACCTGTTCTCCGTTGTTTTTATATCTTGGTGGAAACGTTTTCCTTGTTCTTCGTTCGAATCTCCTAGGTTATGTTGAAAATGATCTATATGACTATTAAGGTAGTGTATTTTTCTGCTCATATGACTGCCTAAATTTTTAAAGTGATGAAGCATTTCATCAACTAACTGTACATAGGTTTTAGCCTTGTAATTTCCGATGAAATTTTGTACAACCGGTACAAAAAATTTCCACGCAAGTCGTTCAACTTCAGTCATACCTCAAAATTAGTCGACGTATTTGGGGCCCATCAAAAATGCCCGCTTTTAGTTTTTCAGTACTTAGTAGTAGTAGTAATAGTATTAGTAAAAAGAGTGGGTGGAACCTTAAGTCCTTAATGTCACCTAGATCTAAAAATTCTTCTGTGTCTCCCCACTGTCGAATCAGGGTCGCAGTTCTAGTCCGGCATTTTCTGCCAAAAGACATAGGCTACTCACCCTGACCTCTTGTAGATCTTTGGGTTCACAGAATAGTTGACCCCAGTATCTGTATCTTTTAACCATTAGTGCAGGACATTCGCACAAAATGTGAATGCTGTTCTCGCACAGCCGACATGTTTTCCGCTCAGCCAGTTTGAGGTTATATAAAAGGGCTTGGAATGCCACATGTCCCGTAAGGAGTCCTATACTCAGGCGTAGCCTTTGTTTTGACATCGACAGGAGTTCCTTTGTTCTGCCTGTCGTAGCTTGTTTCATAAGGAGTTTGGCTTGACGACACCGCGCTCCTGCAGTCCAAGAGCGTTGGTGTTCCTTGTCCAACCATTCCCTGATCTTGTTTTTGCCGAAAGCGAATGGAACTTCTACAACCTGTTCAGGCTGGTCCTCTAAGGTGCCTCTTTTGGCGAGTTCGTCTGCTATTTCATTTCCAGATATGCCTTGGTGGCCAGGTACCCACATTAGGGCAACCGCGTTGTTACCTCCTAACGTGTTTAGTTCTTGCACGCATTCCCTGATCAGCAAGCTGTCCGTGGTGTACTTGGCAAGAGCTTGGATAGCTGCCTCACTAGCGCAGCAATACTTAATCCAGGAAATTTTTGAGAAATAAAATGGAAACATTGACTATTTTTGTCCCGAGCTTTGACATATTGCTTCATTAGCCCTAATTTTATGTGCAAGGGTGAAAGAATGATTTTTTCTCGCGGAACCAAAGGCTCATTTATCACTTTTCTTTTACCAACGACTTAAGCATCTCTTACAGGCCACTTTTCTTGTATCCAGTGTCTTGATTTGGCTCGACTGTCCCACAAATCAATCAAGTCAACATATATCACCCATTTATGTTCAACATATTTTATTTTCTGTAGAAGTATCACTTGATATTCTTCTTTCATACGAATAGAGTGGACAATCGGAATAGAAACATGTTTGTTACCATTATGTAAAAGTACAGCTTTTAGATTTCGTTTACTGCTGGCAATAAAGAGACGCCAATCATTTGCCTGATAGGTCTCCAAGCCCATGAAAGTGAGTAACCCGCTCATATTACTACAATATACTAAATTTTCATCAAAATAAAAAAATTGTAATAAGTTTTGTTTTCTCGTGCGATATGAAGAAATTTTTACATCAGGGGATAGGCAATTTTTTTCTTTTAATCTTGATGCTAGCAATTCGGCAAGCTCTTTTAAAAGATCTAAGCCTAAGCTCTTTTTGTGAAAATAAATTAGGATTTGATGTTTCTGCACAATATTCATTTCCTTGAGAAGCACTGGGTTCTTCAATTTCTTCATCCTGAAATTGTGGTAGCTGATGAAAAACTGGTAATGGAACGTTTTCTAAGTGGGGCCTTTTTGCTGAAGAAATATTGGGATATTTCCATGTATGACGTTTGGTTTTATTGATGCCCACTATATTTGTCATACAGAAGTAACAGTCATCGTGTTCTTTCCAAATTATGGGTACTCCAAATTTCAGAGATTTACGTGTACCTTTCTCTCATTGTCGCAGATGTTCAATGCACATTTTACATACACTATGAGGCACCCATGCTTTATCTTGATTGCGAATTTTTATACTGCAGTAAGCAAAATACAAACGGGTCACAGTATCTGTTACCAATATTCGCTGATCTTTCAAAATATAAGTGCAAGTTGAACATGCGCATTTAGTGTTCCGTACGTTGATTGCTTTTAAAATAAAAAAAATTGTTACAGAGGTATAAAATGATCAATGACTTCACAAAACACACCCCAAATGAGTTTTCAACAAAGTTTTTTTCCAATCTTTACTGAAATCTGATGACCTTGAAATTTTTATTTTTTTTAAATACCAGATAAATTATTAAAGGTAATGCACTCGTGATAATTTTCGTTCAATCTACACCCCATGGAGAATATTCCAGAATTTTTTCAAAATTTTTCGATAAGTACTTTTCGAGATAAGGCGGGGGGGGGGGGAGCGATTTTTTCGCGATTTTTTTTAAAAATAATGCAAAGAAAAGTGCGCGCAAGTATTACATTATATATATATTTTTTACTCGTGTTTTCACAAGCTTTCATTTGACATCACACTCGATGACCTAGTAAAAATTTTTTTTTCTCACTTCCGATTTCACCCCCCAAAACTAACCCCATAAGTCAAAATTTAACTCTCAAAACTACATGGTTCCGATGAGGCCATCAATTCCTATATTATTACCAAATTTCAACTTTCTATGTCAAATAGTTTCGGAGAAAATCGGGTGTGACAGACAGACAGACACCGAAGTGATCTTATGAGTGTTCCGTACGGAACACTAAAAATGAGGTTAGGTAGTGAACTAGAGCTGACAGGTTAAAATAAATTTTGACGATGTATAGTATATTACCTTCCTTATTAACCATAGATAAAAACAGAGCTGCACCAAAACTACATATCTTTTTGTAGACTTGTGTAATTTTTCAAGGGTAACATGCGTGTCCAAATGTGTCAAAAATGCCTTTAATATTTTCTTTTTCTGCACACGCGTCGCCCCAAGGATTTGCCTGCAGCACGGGTGCTATACCCACAAAAAAAATAGGCTTATAGTCGAATTATTTCCGATTTTATAAAACAAGAAGTTTTATTTCATCCTAAACCCACTATTAATAGTTTAGCAGTTACAGCTTAATACCTAAATTAATTTAAGCCAGTTTTTTTTTTATTTAAAAAGACCTTACATACTTATTATAATTCGATTAAATTCCTTTTTCACGTCTTCGCCGAAAAGTGGTACCCTGACACGTCCATAAATTATTCCTAATTATTTATGAATCTTTCTTCTGTTTTTTCAACGGCACGTCGTTGGACGACAATGAGCAGTTGCTAGGCGAGTCAGTGGTGACATCTGTCGGGGGACTTGGCTCGTAAATTAACTGTAGGTGGAATAATATGTTTTAATAAGATGCTTTTTTTTTAACTGAATTCAGAAAAGGAGTTCCTTTATTCGGCGATTAAGTACACCGTCTGTCCACAAATAACATTTAATAGAAAATAAAACACATTTCAGTTATAATTGTTGAATTATTTATTTCATTTAATATAATATCTAATCTAAACTAGCCTTGAAATACTAAAAACGATCGCGTTCTGTGCCACTTGAACATTCAGTGGTGTAGCATCGCTTTCCTTTTAATGAGGTTGTAGAGTGATGGAACACAGAAACTTGGTTCTTGTTTAAAAAAAAAATCTCCAGTCTCCACACGATTACTAGACTTCTAATAGAACAAATGTTAACAAACAGTTAACACAACACTAATGAGGGCTGCAACTTTGGATTATAAAGGAAACAGTTGGCGCTTCTGTTTTCTTTTACAGTCTGTCAAGTAAGAACGTGTCCGCGGTAATTCATTTTTGGTAGATGCGGTTCTAGCGATTCAACAATAAATCATTTTTGTCTACGATGCATTTTAGTAAAAGGATCAGTCTATTCCGAACTTTCGTCGAAATCATGTAAAATCCAAAATGCGTCAGTTCGAGGCAGTGTTTCTTTGCTCCTCTTCAAAGGGGCCCAAAATAACACATTCCGCGGCCGTTAAATATGTTAAAAAGTCGGTGTCGTTTGTGAAAAAGTTTGAATATAATTTTAACAAGACGAAAAATGTCGACGATTTGCTAAAACGTGGCTCGGTAGACAAAATCACTCCGAAAGTCGAAAAATGAATCGTGTCTTTGTTTTCACGGACTCGAAATTGACGATGCGTCAAGGAGCGGTAAAATTAAGAAAATCGAGTATGAATGCGTCCCATGAGACTGTTCGACAACATCTTCGTGCTCATATTGTCAAATTCCGAAGCAAGTTGAAGACACCTTTGTCGGGCGAAAAATTACCTCGCGAAGGGGCCAATAAGTGTGGTATATATAGCTGATATACAGCTTATAATATTTGTCAATTTGATTTTTAAATTCCATCAGTAAAGACGCGAAACATGAATCCCAGTATCATTTTAAGTGAAAAAGGAAAACAGTTGTCACTTTTAAACAACTATAAATACAGCTTCGAAAAGTATTTAAAAGGCGGTGAAAAGCATTGACTGGCCCAAAGAAAACGTGTAAATCTTTCCTTGTTACTCTGGGAGAAATGGACAACAATATTGTCGTTACAAAACATGTGCAGGAACATTGCCATGACGTAAAGATAGAAAAATTACATCGTCAAATTGTTAACACTTCCTGAAAATGAAAAGCTGTCATGTGTCAGAAAAACCCTCCAAAATTATACGGCGCGTACTACAAAAAAATCTACAATCAGCAGTTACTACGTCCGACGTTGCTTATATTAGAAGAAGTATGTAGAACGCTCGTCGGAAAAAAAAAACACCCTTCATTGCCGAGGATTATTGAAGATACCTTTAAAATTCTGGAAGAGATCAACATCGAAACATCTAAAGGTGAACCGTTTTTACTTATTAACAGTAGAAGTGACCAAATAGTTGTATTTTGTTGTAAATCAAATATCCAGTGTTTGGAAAAGGTCTCACGAATTTAATTAGACCAGTGATTCCCAAAGTGGTTCAGGTGGACCCCCAGGGGTCCACCGGAGACTCGACGGGGGTCTACTGGTGTGAAAAAAAAATGGGTGTTCACAAGTTGTAAGTGGGGGTCCATGAAAATTTACCATAAAAATGTATTGCTGTTATTTTACTCTATGTTAAGCTGCTTCTTCTTCTTTATGAGCCACTGTTTCTCCACTGTAAGAGATAGGCCTCCTCAAGTTTCTTCCAATTGTCTCTATCCTGTGCAAGATGGAGTCATCTACTGTCTGCTATCAACCTAATATCATCAGTCCGTCTTTCCATTCGTCTACTCTTCCAAGGTCTCCATTTAAGTAATTTTGTTGTCCATCTACCATCATTCGTTCTAGCCACATGACCCACCCACTGCCACTTTGATTTTGTTACTCTTTTACTGAGGTCTGTAATTCTTGTTATTCGTCTGATATCCTTGCTTTAATGTGTTCTTGTAAACTAACACCTAACATCTGTCTTTAAATGGTCCGTTGAGTATGTTGGAGTCGACAAAGACTATTTTTTGTAAGGGTCATGGTTTCCAGCCCATACGTACTTCCTGGAGGTATGTAGTTCTCGTACCCTTTTCTTTTTAAGGTCATGGGGATATGTCTGTTTTTAGAATGAATCTCAGTTTTTGAAATGCAGTCCAGCTGAGACCAATTCGGCTCAGTATTTCCGCTGTTTCATTGTCCTTATCCAATCTAGTTTTAGGTCTTATGTTAATCTTAGGTATTATTATTTATCGTAATCTTATATGTAATTGGGGTTAGCCCGTTAATAAATATATAATTTTAGAATGGTTTCACTAACATAAAACCATTTTTTAGTGTTCCATACGGAACACTTATAAGATGACTTCGGTGTCTGTTTGTCTATCACATCCGATTTTCTCCGAAACTATTTGTCATAGAAAGTTGAAATTTGGTAATAATATAGGAATTGATGGCCCTCATTAGAGCCGTATAGTTTTGAAAGTTAGTTTTGGGGGGTGATAACGGAAGTGAAAAAAAATTTTTTTTACTAGATCATCGAGTATAGTGTGAAATGAAAGCTTGTGAAAACACGAGTAAAAAATATATATATAATGTAATACTTGCGCACACTTTTCCCTGTATTATTTTTAAAAAATCGCAAAAAATCTCTGTCTACATGTGTACCGTACCTGTGTACGTGTACCTGCTAGTTTGATGCATGTCAATTTAGAATTGAAAAAAGAGATGTGAACTATAATATTACTAGGTAATAGATCGGAAAATTGATGTTAAGGTGTAAGTAGATAGATGTACTTAAGAAAAAAAAACACTGGAAGCAAAAAATAAACGCAATAAATCTAGAACACTCCACTTTCATCAAGAGATTTTCTCAATTTTATGAAAAGATTTACTTAATTAGAGTTAAAATCATGTAACTCGACAAATGTCTCTTTAAATTCGAAAAACCAGGAATGAAATATCAATTGATATGACTGCTTAAATAAACTTTTCTATGTCGCAGAAACTTGCAGTGAGTGGGGTGCACATGCAGCATCACGACACTATGATCAGGTTTTTGCTTCTCGGGCTCTGTCTATGGCTACATACAATTTTGGATTGCTTAGATATTAATTTTATTTTAGCTACATTTCTTCCGTTTTGTGTAGAGTGATAACAATAATGATTTATTTTCTTACTTATATTTTTTTGAGGTAGGTAAACATTAACATTTTAGGATTAAGAGAAGGTAATATTTGGTACAATTTATTATATTCCATATTTACTCATTATCTCGAAAGTACTGATCAAAAAATTTTGAAAAAATTCTGGAATATTCTCCACGGGGTGTAAATTGAACGAAAATTATCACGAGTGCATTACCTTTAATAACACTGGTCAACAAAAAAAAGAAAATTGCTTGTTTCCTGTGATTTTTTTTTTGTTTCTATCTCAAATTGACGTACTAAGTTGGGAATGTGGAATCTTTGGCACAATGATACTACTCAGTATATATCACCACTACACCAAACACTTTATTTTCGCACTCGACGCGCGTTTCGCTAACCATGTTAGCTTCATCAGGAGCGATGATCGACAGTCAATCATCGCTCCTGATGAAGCTAATATGGTTAGCGAAACGCGCGTCGAGTGCAAAAATAAAGTGTTTGGTGTAGTGGTGATATATACTGAGTGGTATCAAATTGACATGTATTTTTTAAATATGGCAACAATTTTTCTCTAACAGCTTTTGTTTTTGAGTTATAGCTAACTACCCTCATTTACTATTTTTACTTAGATTTTCGTTTTTTATTGGACACTAAAATATATTTTGTTGTTGTTTTAGATATGGCTTCGTCAAGAAGATGTTGTGTGCTTAATCCCGATTGTTTTTGCTATATTTGTGGTGAATATATATTTGCAAAATATCAAAAACCTATATCGCACTTTGTGAAAACTGCGTATCATCAATACTTTAAAATAAAATTGTGTAATCAGGACAAGCCATGGGTTCCTCATATTGTATGCCAGAAATGTGTGGTATGTCTACGGTTATGGTCCAGTGGAAAAAGAGATGCAATAATGTTCGTAACACCCATGATTTGGCGAGAACCTCGAAACCATCATGACGATTGCTACTTCTGTGTTGTGAAAATAAACGGAATTAACCCTGGAAATCGAAGTAAGTGGTCATATCCTAACTTATCTTCTGCTCAACGACCTCAATTAAAATCACAAGAGGTACAACCGAGCACATCTAAATCTTCTGATGATCCAAATCTCTGTGAACCCGAACGAAATACATCAAGTGAAGACTCTGATTCAGACTAGAAATGTAGCCTTTCAGAACCTCAACCATTTAATCAGAAAGAACTAAATGACTTAGTAAGAGATCTGAACTTACCAAAAGAAGCTTCTGAAATTTTAGCATCTCGTTTAAAAGAAAAAAATTTGCTTACTCCGGAAACCAACATTACATTTTATCGTACCCGAGAAAAAAAATCTGTTACCGTATTTTTCTCAAGAGAAGGATTTAGTTTTTTGTAACGATGTTGGTGGTATTTTGCAGCAGATGGGATTAAAACAGTACCAACCTAGTGATTGGCGTCTTTTCATAGACAGCAGCAAAAGAAGTTTAAAGTGTGTTTTGCTTCATAACGGTAACAAGTACGGATCTATGCCTATTGCACATTCGACGACTTTAAAAGAAGAATACCTAAATGTTTCTAAGGTTATGGAAAAAATTAAGTATCAAGACCACAAATGGGTCATTTGAGTTGATCTGAAAATGGTTAACTTTCTTTTAGGTCAACAAGGGGGGTACACAAAGTTCCCTTGTTTCATGTGTCTCTGGGATAGTTGTGACAAACAACACCATTGGTCACAAAAAGTTAGGCCAGTGCGGGAAGAGCTAAAAGTTGGTACAAAAAATGTTATAAACGTGCCTTTAGTTAGCCGAGACCGCATCATACTTCCACCACTTCATATTAAACTCGGCATAATGAAACAGTTTGTGAAGGCGCTTGAGAAAAGTGGCGAATGTTTTTAATTTTCTTTCACGCAAATTTCCAGGATTAAGTTCAGAAAAATTGAAAGCTGGTATTTTTGATGGGCCACAGATTAGGCAACTCGTGAAAGATCCTAATTTTGTCAAATCAATGACTGAAGTCGAATCCAAAGCTTGGAAAATGAATGTTTTGGTTATGAGTAGCTTCCTAGGCGAAAAGAAATCTGACGACCATGTCGAGCTTGTTGAGTGCATGCTATCGAACTTGCAAGAGCTAGGGAGCAACATGAGCATAAAAATCCACTTCCTGCACTCGCGTTTAGACCGATTTCCACAAAATCTTTGTGATTTTAGTGAGGAGCGGGGTGAAAGATTTCATCAGGATCTTCGGACAATGGAAGAGCGTTATCAGGGGCGGTGGGACTCACATATGATGGCAGACTACTGCTGGAGTTTGCAACGAGATCTACCTAAAGTCGTTCATTCAAGGAAATCTTATAAAAGATCATTTGCTAGTGTTCAATAGAAATTTTGTTAACATAATGTATTATTTTTTTGTATTTTTTTGGCAAAATAATAAAACGGTATATTTCAAAAGGTAAAGCTGTTAGGAATCTCCCAGTATTTTTTCATAGTCAGGGCCATAGAAATACCCAATAACAGAAAAAAAAAAAATAAAGGAAACAAGACTTGTGTTGACCAGTATAATTTATCTGGTATATAAAAAAAACAAAGATTTCAAGGTCATCAGTTTTCAGTAAATATCGGAAACAAACTTTGTTGAAAACTCATTTGGGGTGTGTTTTGTGAAGTCACTGATCATTTTATACCACCGTAACAAAATTTTTTGTTTTAAAAGCAATCAACATACGGAATACTAATTGTGCAAGTTCAACTTGCACTTGACCGGTTATTTAAGTTATAGATTTTACGCAATCTTTAGAGACGAAAGCTCTAATACTTAATAAATTTTGTTTATTTTTTATATCCGAAACAATGACGCACGAATTAATGTCTCAATATTTTACGGACCCCTTTAAAAAAGGAAAAAGAGAAACCATTAAAGAATTACAAACAAAAAGAAATTTCCCCATATACGTCGGTATAAGTAATATGGATTCCCGGGGGTTCTGTTTTTTTCTCGTTTTTTCACAGAGATTAATATTTTTGGACACTGTTAATGTCCTGAGTCGCTAGCCATATATCACTTGATCCAATCTAGAGAGCGTTTTAGGTTTCAAGCTCCCCTTTCCTCTCCCCTTCCCCGTCGTCCACTTAACTGGGGTTGTTTTAGATGTGAAGTGGAATAAACAATATGTGGCCGGATATAAAAAGAAATTGGAACTGGTGGAGGAATGTATATGCAGGAATACGGGATTAAACTGAAGGAATTCATAGATATATAGGTATAGTTTTGGTATATGAGGAAACGATTCAATTATTGGAATATTTAATTAGTATCCAGCAGGTGAATCACAAACAATTTAAAAAAAATTTTCGTGCAGAATTTCAAATTTGGTTGTAACTATTCTCTATTTATTTGAAAGTGATAACAATAAATCATCTAGAATTAGGCAAATTAGCATCAAGCAGTAGTAAGGGCCCCAGAGTTTTATCTACATTTTACCTGTAATGCAGCAGTTCAACAATTTTATTGGTACACCTTCTGGTATCGGTCTAATATTCGCAATCTCTTATATTTGAATACAATAGGAAAAAAGCCTTTTTTTGTTTGGGGCTAAATAGTCTGAATAGTTCTGGCCAGTGGTTCGCAAATAATGTATACGTATTATTTGCGAATAGTATGAATGAAATAGTTTTATAATGTTTAAACCTTTATTAGAAAAAGAACATTATTAATTAAAAAATATAGATATTATGTTATATAATAATAGTTAAGAATAAGTACAAAAATGTATTTAAAACAAGTAATAGTATATTGGGATCATCTGTTGAAATGCACAGTGAATTGTGTGGAATTTGTTCCGTCGATATTTGTATACTGTGTTGTTATCGTCCTCCATCTGGAGACTTGCAGGTTTTCTTTGATTCTGCAAGTTCCGCTCTTTCTGGTCTGTTGTATTTTGTGGAGATTTGAATATAAATGACTGTGTCAATAATAAGGTAAAAATGCAGCTTTGTGATCTGTTTGATTCTTTTGACTTACATGTAACTACCACCGATCCAACAAGAGTGTATACAAACTGCAATGGGCACACCAGCGTATCAGTGATTGACCATGTAGTTACAAATATTGACAAAACTTTATATCAGTGCTCTATTTTCAACCACCATATCAGCGACCACTATTCGCAGAAATTTGTTGTCAGTCTCCCAGAAAAATGGAAACCTAAAACGCAATCTGCGGGTATTAAAATGTATCGTGTTTTTTCTGAACAAAATATAACTAGCTTTGCTGATATGATTAGGCTGCAGAATTGGGAACATATATTAAGCATATCTAGCAACTGTGTTAGCGTGTGGAATCTTTGTATTGATACTATCGTCTACTGTCTTAATTATTGTTGTCCATACAAAAAGAAGTATTTAACATCGCCACTGTCTCCAAAAGGATGGTATAACAAAGATCTAGCTAGCCTGAAAGAGAAATTAGACCATCTATATTGATTGCATCGCAGGAATAATGACAGTAAGGCTTTAACTGAATACCGTAATCTTAAAAAGAAGTATAGAACTAGAATAAATTTGACAAAAAAACTCTATTATAAAAACAAAATAACTAATTCTGATAACAAATCAAAAACTATTTGATCTATAGTTAATAATGCTTTAAATAAAAACAACACACAAAGTTCTATTTCGCTTCTTGTAGATTCTGAACTTACTTCTGAACCAATCGTGGTCGCAAACACATTTGTAAATTATTTTAGTACTATCTCTGAAAACAAACTACGAAATAAATATGGATCAGCTAACGTGAAAGATTGTACCGTTTCGCCAGTAACATCAAATACCATGGTTATGGAATCTGTTACTGAGATTGAGGTTCTCCAAATTATTTCTAAAATAAAGAATAAACAAACAGCTGGATCTGATGATATAACTACTAAAGTGATAAAAAATATTAAGTATTCAATCGCTAAACTGCTTTCGTTCTTAATAAACTTTAGTCTTAATAAGGGTATCTTTCCTAAAGTTTTCAAAACCGCTAATGTTATCCCGGTCTATAAGAGGGGTGACCGTAATGATGTAGGGAATTATAGGCAAATATCTATACTTAGTACTTTCTCAAAAATATTTCAGAGGATTGTGTACCAACGAGTAATCAATTTTGTTACCAAATACAACATACTACACTCCGCACAACATGGTTTTTTGCCTAATAGATCAATTGAGCCTGCCTCTTTCCACTATTTAAATCAGGTTTTCCGCAATGTTGATGACGGTAAATATGTTATAACGTTTTTTTTCGACCTTTCTATAGCCTTTGATACGGTACACAAATCATCGCTGATGAAAAAATTATACAATATTGGCATTCGAGGCAGCCTGCTGGATTGGATAGGGTCATATATGACCGACAGGGGGATGGTGGTGAAATATGATGGCATTGTTTCTGAAAAGAAAGCGGTCGATCTTGGCGTTCCACAGGGATCTGTCTTGGGACCCTTGTTATTTATACTATATGTAAATGACCTGCCATTAAATATTAGAACAGGGCAAGTGATTATGTATGCAGACGATACCACCATTGTGAGAGCTTCGGACACTGTAGATGGTCTTTATGATGATGTTTCATGTGTGTGCAGGGATATGGAAGCATGGTGCAGAAGAAATGGCCTTATACTGAATGTTGAGAAAAACTATCTATATGAATATATTTAATAAAAAACCATTAGCGTCGATGTTTGCCAATTCCCTTGGTGTAAACTTTGAGGAGAAAGCCAAGTTCCTCGGTACGTTTGTGGATCATAGGATTTCTTTTAGGCACCATATAGATCACATATGTGCTAAATTAAAACTCGGCTTACTTTGCAATTTTAAGCTTAAAAAGTACCCTTGATAGTGACGGTATGTTGGCTGTATATTATTCATTAGCTTTTAGTCACATGTCTAACAATGTTGTATCCTGGGGTGCTGCTGGTGTGAAAAGTAAACGTATATTTGTGAACCAAAAGAAAATAATCCGTTTGATTTTTAATATACATTTTCGTGAAAGCTGCAGAGATACGTTTATAAAACAACGAATCCTAACTTTTCCATGTCTTTACATATTAAGGTGCTTAACTCTTGTAAACAATGATAGACACCTTTTTGAGATGCTGGGAGCAACAAATGCATATAACACCAGGAGTAATAGTGTATTAAAGGTCCCCATTCGTAGATCAACGTCCTTCAAAGGTTCTCCCCTCTATAGTTGCATCAGCCTTCATAATGGAATGCCCGCAGAACTGCGAAATATGCGTGGTCCAAGATTTATATCTCGGCTAAAGTCCTTCTTACTGGAAAATGCCTTCTACTCGATAGGGGATTTCTACGGGGCCTGATGATCTCTAAGAGAGTGCTGGTTGTGAGATTTCTTTCTAGGTATTGCTGTCATGAACCTGAACCTACCTACATTATCTTGTCTTAAACCAAGGTATACCTAAATACCAATTTTAATTATTTTTGTATTTTTACTGCTTTTAAATATTAAACTTAACATTGTTTTGTCCGACTTTGTACAATTTCTTTGTATGTTCGTATATTTATAGTGTGTATGATTTATGGTAATCCTGCACTATTTTTATTTTTATTTTTATTATATTTATAATTATAATTATTATACTATATTTGACGAACCAATGTACATTTTGTTGTATTTAATGGTAATATATATTATTATTATTATTATTATAAAAAAGTTCTTCTTTCTCACATTTGGTCAATGTGGTTCCATGTTTGGCTGACGGGCGCAAACCCATTACCATTGTGTATTAAGGAATGACCTGACAATGTTACATGTTTTCAAAATCACTGACTTCTGAATGTTTTTGCGTATGTTTGTGTTGAGTCCTAATTGTACTAAGTGTGGTGTGAATGTTGTTGGTGTAAGGCCTGTGGCTGATATAATGAGGGGAACAATGATGACTTTTTCTTGTTTCCATAGCCTTTTTATTTCCGTTGCAAGGTCTGTGTATTTGGAAATTTTTTCTGTGTATTTCGTTTGGATGTTTGTGTCGTTGGGGATAGCTATGTCAATTAGACAGGTGACTTTTTCTTTTTTGCACTGAAAAGTAATATCGGGTCTATTGGCGGAGACTGTTTTATCTGTATGGATACTGATGTCCCAGTAGAGTTTGTAATCTTTATTTTCAAGTACGGATGTTGGTTGTATTTGTAGTAGGGATCTGTGTTTTCTATGAGCTTGTATGTTGTGGCTAGTGCTTGGTGAACTACTTTTGCCGCTGAGTCATGTCTGGCTGTGTATTCCGTTCCGGCTAATATTTTACATCCGCTTGTTATGTGTTCGATCGTTTCTTTCTGCTGGTGGCATTTTCTGCATCTGTCTTCTGTAATAGTTGGCTCTTTGATGATATGCTTTTGGTAGTTTCTGGTTAATATGACTTTATCCTGGATGGCAAGTAAGAAGCCTTCTGTTTCCGGGAATAGCTGCCCATCCCGTAACCAGGTGTATGATTGTTTTTTATTTAAGTGGTCTTGTTCTATATGGTATCTGTGTTTTCCGTGGAGTGTTTTTTCTGACCACGTTTTCATCTTTTCCTGTTGTAATTGGGTGTGACTGTGTGTATCTGCTGGGTGGTCTACCCGGGATAAGTCGAGTGGGGTATAGTTTTTGTCTGCTTTGACTGTTTCTGTGTGGAGGCTGGTTTGCTTGGTGTGAAAGAATTTCCTAAGTGCTTGTATTTGTTTTGTGTGTAATGATCTGATGTATGGTGATGATGTATTATTATTATTATTATTATTCAAACAAGCTGTAGTTTAAGCCGAAAATCAAAGTTGAGAAAACAAATGCCAAGAATTAGATGGAAACGTAAATTTAGAGAATCATGGAGATTTATTAAAAATCTAAGGATAGTTTTATTGTTAAAACATGTTTTGTTTTGTTTATTGAAAACAGAACTGTTTTTTTTTAACTGTCCGTTTGGTGGAAATCCGGCTTAATACACGCGCCTAAAATTAGTCTAATGAATCACCCCTTACTTAAAAATATGTTGATGACCCATCTCTCTTATGGAAGAAAGAAAGACGGAGCATTGTCCATCATCTTCATGTAAAAACATAGAGTTTAAAATCGTTTATTTTTGAGATAAAATCTATTATCTAATTTTATTAAAATGATCAATCGTTTTGCTAAAACTCACCCCACGACGTGCTTGAGAATATACGAACCGAACATTTTGTCTGATATTTTATAAGGCGCTTATCTTGTATCAATATTTGTAATTTAAAAGATGCATTGGCTCTTCCCGCTGAAGACGGGCGATAAGCGACGAATACGGCATCTTATAAATTTTTTCCTAAGCCAAAGTCAATATTTGGGGGTATTATCGCGTTTGACATGATAATTTTTTTCTCGTTTGTCGATCTATTTTGCTTCTGCGTGGGCCGAGAAGGCAGTAATATTGGATATCATTTTATATATGGTGGAGTTTGCATAACATTTTGAAGGAGCTGATTGAGGAACTCATATACTATATCCTATTTTAATTAACAATACTTACATATATATATATATATATATATATATATATATATATATATATATATATATATATATATATATATATATATATCAAGGATTTTCTACAGCTAACGCTGTCTTCCTTCTCTCAGCCTTTGATTCCATCCGTTTCTATCTTCCCAGTCTCCATCTGTTAGACCCCTGTCCTCCATAGCCTCGTCCACATCGTCTCTCCACGATCGTCTGGGTCTTCCTCTTTTTCTTCTCCCTATAGGGCTCCACTCTGTTATTTTCTTTATCCACCTACTATCTTCGCTCCGTCTTATGTGTCCATACCATTTTAATCGTTTTTCTTCAATGGTGTTTATTGCGTTCTCTTTGATGTTCATTCTGCTTCTTATTTCTCCATTTGTTATTCTCTCTATACGTGTCACTCTACAACATCTTCTCCAATACTCTATCTCTACCGCGTTATTTTTAGATTTATTTCTTTTGTTGATCGTCCATGTTTCTGACCCGTATGTCATTATGCTTTGTATTATTGATTTGTATATGCGTGTTTTGTTTCTCTTTATAATGTGTTTGTCCCATAGAATCGAATTTAATTGTCTTATGCATGTCCGCGTTTGTCCGAATCTAGCTTTGATCTCTTCTTCTGATGTTGCGTTTTTTGAAATGATGGTTCCTAAATATTTAAATCTATCGGTTCCTTTGATTATTGTTTCGTTATCGACTTCTAGATTCTCCGCATTTCCCTCCTTTGTTGTTAGATATTCCGTTTTATCAAAGTTTATTGCTAATCCTGCTTTAGTGTATTCTTCCTCATCTTGCGCTATAATTACTTGGTCGTCTGCGAAACTTAGAGTATATAAGTAATCTGCTCGTATTGGGACTCCCATTCCACTACATTTTTGCTTCCATTTTTTTAATGTTTGTTCGAGGTATATTTTGAATAGTGTTGGGGATGTAGAGCATCCTTGTAATAGGCCTTTTTGATGTTTGGAGTCTCTTCCCTATTTTATGCCCTATTTTTATGTTCACTGTGTTGTTTTCGTAGAGAGCTTTTACTGCGTATATTAGTTCTTTGTCAATGCCTATTTCTTTCATTACGTTCCATAATCTTTGTCTTGGTACTGAGTCATAGGCCTTTCTTATGTCTATGAAGGCTAGATGAACTTCTCTATTCTTTGCCAGTTTTTTTTTATAATACTTACATCTAAACGCCAATTACTTTGAAAACCGAATTTGTACATATTTCTTTCATTTTGTCTTCTATTAAGTTTTCTCTGCTAAAATTTAGAGAAATCAACAGGGTGAGGGTTTGAAAGAATCGATTTTTTTACGTAATTCAAAACTGTGTATCTTCAAGAATATTGTTCTGAAATATTGTGTTAAAATTCCTAATAATAAAGACGTTACAGAACATTCTCTATTGATATGTTCGAAGTATAAAACACACGCTTGAAATACCATCGTTGGCAGGTAAAATGAGGTGTTTATGAAAGAAGATTATTTGAGATAAAACAAATATTTATCCTGCTTGAAAATATTTAAAAAAGAGAAACTATGTATCGGTTTAGCGGCCCAAGATCGTCTAGTAGGTGATCTGTCCTTACATCAAACGTACTAGCACCAAAATTATGAACTGCCCGAGCTTGCAATATGTGAATCACTAAACTGGAACATATATGTTTCACTTTATGTCAGAGTCGGAACTGACCGGCGGCCTTGATTCGCTGGAACATCGAAGAACGGTTGGCTACTTGAGTCTGTTCTACAAGTATTTTCATGGAAAGTGTTCGAAGGATGTAGCCCGCTTAATTCTTCTCAGAGCGGTGCATGTTAGAAATACACGTCGCGCTAATACTTCACATCCGTATGAGGTTCAGCTTGTTACTTCGCGTACAACGCTTTTCAAGTAGTCTTATATATGGAGAACATCCTCCCTTTGGAATAATTTGCCCAGCGCCGTGTTTCCCACTGAGTACAATTTACAGCGATTCAAGAACAACGTGAATCGCTTTTTCCGCACACGTGCCGCTTCTGGAGCGCGTTAGGGACTTCCCTGCAGCACGTGTGCTAGACCCATAAAGAAAAATCGTCAGCCAGGAGAGATTTAAAGAACATACACATAAAAGTGCTGGTAGCCAACAAATCTCGGCACCATCCGGTGTGAAAGCGACACAGCTTTATCAGAAAAAAAAATTGTTTCGAACTGTGCATATTACTCGCAGAGTACAGCCTCAAGCTCATTTTTAAGGATAGTAAATAAAAATAACCGGTCGAGTGCAAGTTGAACTTGTACAATTAGTGTTCCGTACGTTAATTGCTTTTAAAATAATTTTGTTACGGTGGTATAAAATGATTAGTGACTTCACAAAACACACCCCAAATGAGTTTTCAACAACGTTGGTTTCCAATCTTCACTGAAAGGTGATGACTTGAAATTTTTGTTTTTTTTTTTATATACCAGATAAATTATTAAAGGTAATGCACTCGTGATAATTTTCGTTCAATCTATACCCCGTGGAGAATATTCCAGAATTTTTTCAAAATTTTTTGATTAGTACTTTTCGAGAGGAGACAGCGATTTTTCGCGATTTTTTAAAATTAATACAAAGAAAAGTGTGCGCAAGTATTACATTATATATATATTTTTTACTCGTGTTTTCACAAGCTTTGATTTGACACCACACTCGATGACTTAGTAAAAAATTTTTCTTTTCACTTCCGATTTCAACCCTCAAAACTAACCCCTTAAGTCAAAATTTAACTTTCAAAACTACACGGCTCTGATGAGGCCATCAATTCCTATATTAGTACCAAATTTCAACTTTCTATGTCAAATAGTTTTCGGAGAAAATCGGGTGTGACAGGCAGACAGACAGACAGTCAGACACCGAAGTGATCTTATAAGTGTTCCGTACGGAACATTAAAAAATGACTTAGTGCCAAATATGGGGAATAGAGTGGGTGGGGAACTATTTCGAAGCCCAGGTCGTGCACTCTTGCTATTGCAATGGCCGATGTTTGAGCAGGCGCATTGTCCTGGTAAAGGAGCACTTTTTGTGTGTTAATCGTGATAGCTTTTTCTTCAACGCACTATGCAAACTGTCCAATAACGTTGCGTAATAAGAGCCAGTCACAGTTTTACGCTTTTCCAAATAGTCGATCATAATGATACACTCTGAGTCCCAAAAAACAGTTACCATCACTTTTCCCGCCCCTAAACTTGTCGCTTCTTTCGGTGCACTTTCACCTGCATCAACCCATTGTTTTGACGGCCCTTTTATCTCCGCTGGGTAATGGTGGATCCAGGTTTCGTCTACAATCAAAAGGACGTCAGTCGCTATGAACTTCCTTCGTTTTTTATTTTTGCCGCAGTCTACTTTTTTAAATAAAAATGTTTTATCACCGCATTATCTATTTTTTACGACACGTGGAACACTGATTAATTACTATAGCTGCCAACAAACAACTGCGCGTTGCCTCTGTTTGATACTTTGAACACGACCATTACAAGAGTCCTGCTTACCAACAGTCATACCACTTAACAAAATTCCCCACAATTTCCTAGAAATTGACCAATATAATCAATCCACCCTTGTATTATCCTTCTTCTGCACATTAATGATACGAGGGCTAACTTTTAAGATTTTACAAAAACAATGAAAGGAAAAATTTTTTGGTACAAATGGTTTTGGATGGATTCAACAGCTTCTTGAGGTGATGAAAAATCACTGTTCAAGCATTTTTTTTTGCATTCAGGGACAAACGAAGTCGTTAGGCGATAAATCAGGTGAATATGGGCAATGAGATATTAATTCGATGTTTTTCTCTGTCAAATATTGAATTGTTTGACATGCTGTGTGAGAGCTGGCATTGTCATCATGAACAGTCATGCGACGTTTTCGGTTGTTTTTCCTGATTTCATCGATTACTCCTGGTCAACAAATTGTTGTTTACCATTCAATATTAACTGTTCTTCGATCATCTAAAGCAATGGTTGCAACAGGTCCAATATAACCAAAGAAACAAGCTCCGCGAGCAAACCACATTTATGGGATTCAGGTTATCTTGGAACACCCAAACAGTTGGTTGTTGCTTAGTTTCCGGCTTGTACGAATGTATCCAAGTTTCGTCTTCTATTATGATGTATACGGATTTTGCATGTCCTTGGTTGAATTTTTTGAGCATTTTCTTACACCAATTGACACGAGCCTGTTTTTGCGGAATCCATCGGGAACAGATTTTTTTCACAGCTAAATGTTTATGTAAAATCGAATATACTTCAGTCTTCGTTATGCCTAAGGATACCTCTATCTCACAGTAAGTCATATGCCGATCAACTAAAAGAGTTCAAATTCCATTTTCTTCTTGGTTACCTGCGGCTATAGCAGCTCCCTCTTCAATCATGTTGCGCACAGTATTGATGTTTTTTGGAACAACAACCGATTTGGTCGGAAGGATGACCATGACGAAATTCTGCAAACCAATTGTAAACAGTCTTTTCTGATGGTGATTCATTACTAAAAGTTGAACGAAGTGATTCGAGGCATTGTTGTTGACTTAGGCCTTTACTAAAATCGTAAAAAATCATCCAATGAAAACTTTCACGTGAAATTTCCGTTTGTTCACAAAACTGTTTTTTTTTAAACGCTCACTGTAAACAATTTGGCCAATTTTCGAGTTGTTTTAACAATAACAAATGTCAAATTTTACAAAAATGGCAACGTCACATCTGAATAGCGCCATCTAGTGGTCGTTCGTAAAAGCTTAA
This sequence comes from Pachyrhynchus sulphureomaculatus, assembly GCA_019049505.1. Taxonomy (NCBI): domain Eukaryota; kingdom Metazoa; phylum Arthropoda; class Insecta; order Coleoptera; family Curculionidae; genus Pachyrhynchus; species Pachyrhynchus sulphureomaculatus. The sequence continues at coordinate 111,373,144 of CM032451.1, forward strand.
AAGGCGGGCCAAAAAATCACCCTCAAATAGGTCAGGCATCATGAATAAATAATAAAACATATATACATATCAAAGGAGTTTTCCTGGGCAGCCACTCAGTGCCTAAAGCGTTGTTTTTATTTTTCATAGCAGTTCTAGAAAGCTGAGAGGTTTCTGCTAGAGGCCTCGTCAGTTCATCGATTATGACCCCCTAGAATACCAGGTACCAAAATGGCGCCATGTTAAGTTGTTTTTGAGCCGGGAAAATAAAAAGGGACCACGGAAACTGAGAGCTGGAGAATAGAGGTTTTAGAGAACCACAGAAGTTTTTCTTTACAAAATATTTATGGAAGGCGACTAGTGTGTGATACGAATCGTTATCATGCTGCGGCATTTTGGAGCGTACAATGCTTAATCGTACACTTGCCGCCGTCTTACTTAACCTTTCAAAAGCTTTCTTAAAGAATAATTGATAGTTTGTTCTGAAGACACAAATTACTCAAGACTGTAAAAAAAAACAAATTTACTCATTGGTTTCACTTTCGATTCGCGTCTTTTTTGTCCTTCTTAAGACTAGGACAGATTGCAGAGTACCATTCTTGACTTTGGTGTTTTGTCAGAATATTCTAGAGCTTAATGAAAGTATTTTTTATTAAATACTCAGAAGTTCGTCAACAGTATGCATCTTACAAAGAATGTTCCAGAGCTTGGTAAAAATGCATTTATTTCATCTGATTTGCTTGTTTGTGTTCAGTGTAATAGAACTATTTACAGATTTTAATTAAATTTTCGTATAGAGGTTTGTTTAATTGTATGAAAACTACTTAAACTGTTTTTTTTTTTTTCTAGAACATTGCAAAAATTAATCAAAAACGTCGCGTCCTTTTTCCCCTTTACTGGAGCCAAATTGATGATGTAGTAAAATTATATAAAAACAACACTATGTTTTAATTTCCAATATATTTAAAGTCACTTGACAATTGTTTCACCATACAATGGCTTCTTCAGAAGTAAACAAGAAAGAAAAATATTTGGTAGTAATCCTGGTTATATAGTGCTTAAAACTATCCTTAATTACCTAAGATTATGCTAATCATTTTATTATATTATTTACAGACAGAATTATTTTAGGAATGCCAATCTGTGGCACTATTTCAGAGAACTAATAAAGATTAAGTAAGGGTGAATGGTTTAAGTCTACCTGTTCGTTTAATAATAGATTGGAGTTTTTCCGTTTGTTAATTTCAAGACAGTCAAGCAAATTTAATTTTTTAGATAAAAATTATGGGATTCGTTTATTATATGGGTTGCATAATGTGAATTGTTCTTATTTTTTAAATAATTATGTTTATGTTCTTTAATGCGAGTTTCAAAAGATCTACCAGTTTGTCCTACGTAGGTTTTAGTACAAGATCCACAATTTAATAAATAAACTCCTAATTTTAAGGATTTCTTAGATTTGGTTTTGTTATTCAAAATTATACTCCCTAAGAAATTACCGGTTTTGAATTCTATTTTATTGTTCTTTTTTATTAAATGTTTGGAAATTGTTCTAGTTATTTTCCCTGTGTATGTGAGCGTACTAAATTTTCCTTTTTTGTCATTAATTGTGGGATAAATTAGAGAGATCGCTTGTTTAAAGGATTTTTTATTCAAGATATTATCTATAATGTTGGGGTCATATCCATTATTAATTGCTATTTGTTTGATTATGTTGAATTCTTTGTTAAAATTAGTTTTAGTCATAGGGATATGTAACAATCTAGGTATGAAAGAGTAAAAAGCCGCCATTTTGTGAGTATAAGGGTGGGATGAACTATTGTGTATGACTGTGTCAGGATGTGAAGGTTTGTGAAAAATCGAGAAATCGTGTTTATTGTTCACTTTTGATATAGATATGTCTAAGAAATTTATAGAGTTATTGGTTTCTAATTCTAAGGTGAATTTAATATTAGGATGCAAATTATTTAGGAAGTTAAGGAGGATTGTTAGTTGTCTATCTGTTCCCGTGAAATAATACCACAGATTTGCATTCTTAAAATAATTCTGTCTGTAAATAATATAATAAAATGATTAGCATAATATTAGGCAATTAAGGATAGTTTTAAGCACTATTGTATGGTGAAACAATTGTCAAGTGACTTTAAATATATTGGAAATTACAACATAGTGTTGTTTTTATGTAATTTTATTATGAATTTCCAACAAGGATCGGCTAACACAAACAAAGATGATGATTTAGTCTTACACCTCACTTAAATATAATTTATGCGTTACTTTCGCCAAGGAAAATTTATGTATACTTCATAGTCCTATCCTGTTATTTATGCCATATCTCCAAAATCGCCGGAGTCTAGTGATAAAATATATATTTTTATCGCAAACAATCAAAAGTTGTTTACGGTTTTAGACAAGATGAAAAAATGCATTTAGGGAAATAAGACAATAAAATTAAAATTCCCCAACATTAAAAGCTTGAAGTCAGCCGGAAGCAGCTCTTTAGTATTAATTAATATCGTCCATCGGCGCCCTTGTTTCTCGTGCGTGAACGGTTTGATCAAAACAGGAGATAACCGAAAAAACACGCTCTTTTAGAAACAGACGAATGAGGTGAAGGAATTTTCAACAATAAGCTGGTAGTAATACCATGGTATCGGCTTAGACTGCTTCGAGCTGCTTAACTTTTCGTGGCTGTGCTGATGTCTCCTGACTGTGTGACGAATTAGCACGATAAAGCTCCCAGGATCAAAAAATTCCTGAGCTAAAATAGCTCCTCGTTCGGATTCTCGGGGCGTTAACACACAGAGATCACAATTTTAATATAGATTTCTGTAACATACACGGTTTAAATTCAATGCACACCTGCAATCAAATGAACCTCGTGTTCTCGCTTCTGTAAAAAGTTCATCGACTAAATTCAAATTCAGCTAGCTCTTTATTATTACGAAGTTAATTGATATAAAGGTTGGCTTACACTCTAATTACGGCTAATACAATTGTTATTAAACATATTCATCAGCTGTTTGCTTTGTGGCTGACTGGTGTTCTGCCTCTTGGTAGACCATTCCTCATGTACATAAAAATATCAATTAGTTATTTCCGAATGATGTTCTTTAATGACTTTTATAATTTTGATGGTTTGTGAAAGGGTTTGTTTTATTTTTTGTTATTAATATTTATGTGAATTTTTGCTTGAGTCTGCTGGGAAAATTGTTTCAAAAAACCCAGCTTGATATTGTCAGGTACATGGTATTATTTACGCTAGACTTAATTGATAAACTTGTTAATCTCATTTACTCTCTCTCTCTCTCATTCATACATTTCATTTTTGCATACATCTCTCTCATACCTATGTACATTCATTCACTCTATTTACATTTTGTTTGTTTACAATTCTTATATATATATATATATATACATATATATATATATATATATATATATATATATATATATATATATATATATATATATATATATATATATATCCGCTATAAGTTGTCTTATAGTTTGTGCAAATATGTTTGTTATGTGGTGTAAATCATTAATTCTTATATATCTGTCAGTTGATGTGAGACATGTCCTAATACTCTGTTTTGCATGTGTTGGAGTCGTTGCGTTGGTGTGTTTGATATTCCGCATCATACTGGTGCGGCATATATTAGTAAAGATATTTGTTGTGGACCATTATTTATTCCTGGGTTCTATGTGTCAGCTTGGTGCGAGCAGTACATAGAAGTTCTGCATTGGAACAAATGCACGTAAAATTTTGGAATGTGTGTGGAATGGAATAATTGTGAATCTATAATGATACCTAGATACCTCACTTTATTCCCGAGTGGTATCTGGGTGTCATTAATTTTAATGGGCATGTTTATTTTATTACAGGTAAATTTTTTCGTTAGGATTATTCCCTCACATTTAGCAGCGTTTAGTTTAATTTTCCAATGTTTTAGCCATGGGAGCATGTTACGCAGGTGGTTGCAGATGTGCGTTCTGGCTGCATTAGCATAATAGGAATGAGCATGAATGAGCGCATCATCTGCAGAAAGCCCTATTTTAGTTGATGGATATTTTGGTAGATCAGACATACAAATTGTACAACTTGTGTTTATCGACCAGTACAGACAACTTTCTCTATCCTGCGTAAAACTTGTAGTCTCGATTTAGGCACAACTTTGAAATTTGTCTTTTTGTCAGAAGCGATTTCTATTGCCAATTAGAGGAGGGTCTGGAGCCCCCAAACTTTGCTGTTATGTGGTTAAAAATAACGACGAAACAAATCTCAAGGTTTATCTGCTGCCTCTATTGACCACCAAATGATACTAACTTTAGAAAATTCTGTAGCATATTTACTAATTAAATGATAATAATTTAAAGCTTGAAATTCAAACAATTCTGAAGCTCGGCACCTTTGATCTCAAGGGGTTCGCTTTTGTAATGGTCACATATCCTGTCGCCATGTTGCTGGTATGATGCCCGCGAGTTTTTGAAATATTCAAATTCCTTCTTTCAAGGAAACTAACTCCCATATACTTTTACAAGCACTAACCGCACAACAAAAAGTTCCTTTTGATATCTTTTTTTTAATATTTTTTCAATTATAACGTCATTTACTTTTTGGAATATTATTAATAATGAATTTCAGAGCACGTTATAAAAAGATTCTTCTTGAAATCTAGCTGTAGACACAACCCACCACCGCGCTGGCAACCATGTCGTTGGTTTATGTTTACAGTGGTGTAGTGTACAGAATTTTTTCAGTGTCATCCTTTTGGGATCAACAAGATCTAATTGAAGTAGAGTGCTATACTGTTTGTGGTTGGGAGTTTCTAAAAGGAAATAATATGAATTTAGAATTAGAATTATCACAATAGTTACTGTCTATATTTGCTGACAAAATTAAATATATTAACAGTACTTAATAAGTACACAAAACAAGTACTTATACATGGTTTGTACATATAGCTTAAAACTTTTAAACCGAAAACATCTGAATTTAAATGATAAAAATTTATACCAAAAAAAAATAGGTAAATTTTAATAACTAATTAACCTATTGGCGTCCTGGTTATTGCGTCGTAATTATATTTTCGTAAACTTCTATAAGCAAATTTAGACGAGGGATGTTTTAAATTATTGATTGCATGTCAAATTTGACATTTACCTGCAAGACGCTGAAAAATGCGACAAGACAAATACGTCTGCTTTACTGCCGCGTGAAGATCACTCAAGGGTTACACTATTTACAGAAAACCAAACACAAAAATCGATCCAGTATGGTGTTTTAACCAATCACCACCGATTTATAAAACTGTAGACGACAAATCCACTTGTCTTTAAAATAATCGAAAATGATTACAGCCAAGTTACTAAAATATATTGAAACGAGAATGTCCCTATTCATTGGTCGTAGAGAACAACCTGAACTAGCCCAAGAATTGTGACATATGTCATATCAATTACTTATTACCTTATTTTTATATTTAACTTCTACATCTGTTAATCAATTGAAAAATACAAGGAAAACCACATATCATCTTCCCATAATGTTTACTAGGAAAAGCCTCCAAAATATATTAGACAAAAAAGTACGTTATGGATTTTATAAGCAAAGAAAATGAATCGGATTTTTATTTTTTAATAACTTTATATAACTTCGAAATGAACATGAGAAAAAAAATGCAAAGTCAGAATAGTTTAGAAAGGTATTCTAATTTATGTTATAATTTAATGACTGCAAACACTTGAATATTAAATTTTGCCTGTAATATGTTTTTTGTTTCCACCTGTCCAATAAATTAGGCATCGTTAAGAAGAAATTAGCTGAAATTAACTACGAGGAAACTCGCCAAACTAAAAATAAACGAGTTAAAGTTTATTATGAGAGTAATTGCACCTAAAATTAGAAAATCTATAAATGTTGAAGAAAATCGTATTGTTGGCAATATAGCCTTTTAGGTGCGAGTGGGTTTAGCGGTAAAATTCAATTTTGCCCTTTTTTCAATTTTTCAAAAATTTTCGAATTTTTCTAGTCAAGTAGAATCTGCCCTTGGTAAGAATATTTTTCCAAGCAGTTGCTAAACGTTGACTGTCGTCTCGGTTGTTGAGATTGATGGGCTTTTTTTCTATTTCTATAGCTTCTCTTACTATTCTTGTGGACAGGTTGTTACTTTTTGCTAAAGTCCTCGTTTCAGCAAAATTAATTTTATGTCCTGTCTTGGCGACGTGTTTGAAAAAGCGATGATGTTACTGTTTTTGTCTAACTGCATTTATGTGTTCGTCTTTTCTTGTCCTTATCCTGCGATTAGTATGAGCGACGTATGACAAATTACAGTCGCCGCATGGAATCTCATATACTCCTTGGTCTTCTAACGGGATCTTATCCTTGGCTGAAGGTAGGATATCCTTGTTTTGACCTTGTTTTGAAGACTGTTGTGATATTGTGTTTCTTAAGGAGTTTCCGATTTTGTCTGTGGTCCCTTTTACATAGGAAAGAAAAGTCAGCTTTTTCCCCGTTTTTGTGACTTTCGTAAAGCTTGTTGTAGACTATTTTTCTTATAGCCGTTTAATGTTAAGGCTTGTTAGAGCTGAACCATCTCTTTCTCCAAGTTTTCTTCGTCCGTTAAAGCCTGCGAGCGGAACACTAGTGATTTGGCTTCAGCGGAGAGTTGGGCTGGGTGGTGGTGTGATTCTGCATGGAGATATCTATTTGTATGTACGTGTGCATGCGGCGACTGTAATTTGTCATACGTCGGTCAGACTAATCGCAGGATAAGTACAAGAAAAGACGAACACATAAATGCAGTTAGACAAAAAACAATAACATCATCGCTTTTTCAACACGTCGCCAAGACAGGACATAAAATTAATTTTGCTAAAACGAGGACTTTAGCAAGAAGTAACAACCTGTCCACAAGAATAGTAAGAGAAGCTATAGAAATAGAAAAAAGGCCCATCAATCTCAACAACCGAGACGACAGTCAACGTTTACCAACTGCTTGGAAAAATATTCTTACCAAGTGCAGAATTAAGCCAAAAAACAATACAGAGCCTGAAGCAGAAACAATACAAAAAACCCCAGCCAGAATAACACGCAGTCAGACCCACGCGATTGGCCAATCCCAACCAACCAATAAGAATGCCCCTGTTGCGCATATAATCAGACGCAATCGAACCTCAGAGCTCAGTCTACTTCGAGATTCCATCACGTAAGCTTTGAAAAAGATGGGTAAGACCCCATTGAAACGTCAGCTGTTAAACAGTCCTTCTCAGGATATTCAGCCTACACGGGAAACCCGAGACACACAGTTATCATATTACACCCGTGAAAACATCCGTCAAAATATTTTATATATATATATATATATATATATATATATATATATATATATATATATATATATATATTGAACATTGAACAAAGTCCATATTCACTATTCTTATCTGTTAATCTATCTTGGGACTCGTTTTGCCGTATCACGGGATCGACAAAAAAGTGAACAAAACCCCAAGTACTTTTCACAATAATAGTGTCAAGAATTAGTAAGATCCAATAATTAGGCTGGTGAAAGCCTAATCTGAAGGCACACTTGCCCCCTGTCGAAGACGTTTAAAAATATGTCCACATTTTGAAATAAAGTAGAATTGGACTATATCCTTTTTACAAGCATTATGGGGTAAAAAATTGTAAAATATGTCTAGTATATGTAAAACAGACTTCCAATTTTGGGAAATACATCAAAAGTCAATTTTTGCCCATTTTTATAAAAATATATTTGTTATATCCCGTGTAAGGAATATGAAAATATTAACAAGAAAACCGGCCTCAGTACTACCTTATTTTTTTCCCCGATTTCAGTGTGCTCGTGCCTGAAAATCTAAGAGACCTATATCTTTTATTTTATGCTGATATTAATATTTTCTAGTTATCAGAATATATTTGTCTAAAATTTACCCGCCGCTTCTGTATAGGACGTTGGTTGCTTGCGTAAGCGATAACTATGTAAAAAAGCGTTGACATAAGTCCTGGTAGCATTTAACAACTGTTAAATTCGAACACTGTTAAATGGATTAATTGTGCATATCCGGTACTTGTTTGTCTAGTCTAATTACCCCTATTATTGTATAGGTAGATATAGTTTTTTTGGGAATTTTTATGGGAATGATACCATTTTACATTTTGTCCCTCTGTTGAGTATCCCCTACACTCTTTTAATTATATAAGATGCCAGAGCTTTACATATATAGGGAATAGGCAGTGACTTAAAAGAAACATGCTGATATAACACGTAGGCTGGCTACTTAAAACACAGTTTTTTTGCAAAATTCAACTTTATTCATCAACATAGTCTCCTTCAAAAGCGATACAATAAGTCTAACTCAGAGGTTCCCAAGCTTTTTTTTCTCGTAGACCACTTTCAAAATTTTACTGGTTTCGGTGGACCCCCTGCTGCTACATTTCTACCATGTTCCCAAAACTCGTCAAAAAATGTGAATATTAGATCTAACGATGGAAATTTGCGTCGTGGCTGAGTTCCAACTCTAAATTCGGAGTGGTAAAAATAAAAAGAAAAATAATATATTTTCTTGTGTTCTATTTATTAAAATAATATGATTACAGACTTAATAGAATTAAAATTAAACATTAATAACGTACCGTAACTTCAACAATGCAAATCAACAATTTAAAAAAAAAAATAGTCATAATTTTAATGGGAGGGATGTACTTGATGGATTGACTGCAAATTATCAATATTTGGCTTGCGTTTTGTAAGGAATAACCGCAAATCTTCCGGTTCTGTGATGTTCAATCTGCTCCTTTTTTTTGTTGCTAGGTTTGTAACGACACTAAAACTTTTTTCGACAAGGTATGACGAGGGAAACGCTATCAAAAGTTTTTCTCGCAATTTCCCACAGCCCAGGATATTTTTCGGGTATTTCTGCCTGCAGCCAAAATGTTTGATAGCCTTTTTTTAAATTTCACCTTCAGCTCCTCATTGATGCTAAGGTCGAGTAGCTCCTCTTGTAATACCACATTCGCCACTTTCGTTTCATCAAATGGATTTATGATCCATGGTGGTATTTCTATCGTCAGAATATCTTCAAATCTATTTTCGAAGTCATCATGCAGGGCATTTAAATGTTGAACGTATGTCTGAATATCCTCATCAAGACATTCTGCCTGTGACAAGTTTGGAAAATGGGAGAATTCGCGCCGACTAATATTTTGCTTCATAAATTTCAATTTTCCAAGAAAAGCCGAAATTACACTCTTTGTTTTTATTAAATTTAGGTTGTCCCCTTGTAACTGCAAGTTAATGTCATTCAATTTTTTTAACAAATCAGTCAAATACGCGATGTCTGCTTTCAATTTGATCAGGTTAAAACTGATTCAAAAAGTGAGTAAAATCTTATTAAACATGCACCTTTCGACAACCGGCGTACTTCAGGATCTAAGAACAATCGTTGGAAGTCTTCATCATTTTCGTCGCACAATTGTGCAAATAAACGGATATTCAACGCATTGCTTCTTATTTTGTTAACTGCTTTAATCACAAATTGAAGCGATTGGTGCAATCTATCACTCAAATTTTTCGCTACCAGGTGTTGTCGGTGGATGACACAGTGAATTGCAGTTACTCCTGGTATAATTCTTTTAAGATGGCTTATAAACCCACAATATCGCCCGAAGATGGCAGGAGCTCCATCTGCTGCCACCGAAATAATGTTTGTAAATGGAATCGATTTTTCCTTAAAAAAAATCACTCAGGACATTAAATATTGATTTGCCTTTAGTGTCCGTCTCCAAAGTTTTCACGAATAGCAGCTCTTCATGGATTTCTTCGTTCATAACAAATCGAACATATGCCAATAATAATGCTTCATTACCAGGTAAAGTTGACTCGTCCCGTTGAATAGAAAAATTAGTTATTTGCAGATAATTATACAAGAAGCTTTCAATATCAGAGCTCATTTCATCAATACGTCTTTGTACATTGTTGTTACTCAAAGGAATTCTTTTGAGTACGTCAAATGGAGGTTTGTGCAGAACAGTTTTTAAAACCTCTTCGACAGCGGGTAAAATTAACTGTTCTCCGATGATGTGCGGTTTTCCAGATTTCGCTATAAGCAATGAGATATTGTAAGATGCCCGCAAGCCATCATCGTTACTTTGAGACGTTGAAGCGAACATACTGTGCACGGTGGGTCTCTTTTCATATTTTTCCTTCAATATTTGAAAATATTTTAAATCTTTACCTATTTTATCAGGATGACACCTTCTTAGATGATCTTCGAGCTTCGATGGTTTCATAGAGTCATTGCTCAAAACTTTGTTGCATAAAAGGCATATGGGCAATCGTTTGTCTGCCTTTGATGGAAGAAAACCAAATTTCAAATAATCAACACTGTACTGTCGACATTTCTTCTTAGATTCAGTCATGTTTCGTATCAGTTACCTAACTGTAAAGAAAAAAATGTTTGTTTTAGTAATCATAAGGCGACTTTAACATGATATGGCTATTTTAAACAGAATAAAATAAGATTAATTAATTATTGCAATGAAAAAAACCAAAATGCCCCGGCAAAACTGATTTTAATTATTAAAAGCAATAAACTGCTAAGACCCATATAGAGGTTTTCACAAAACGGCTGAACCTATTTTAATGTAATATAAAATATTTTTTGATTAATTATATTTTGATACATTTCTGTAAATAGAGAAAATACTTTTAAAGAATATTTTGACATCAAAACTCCGCGATTTTAATGATTTGTTTATTACTTTGATGTACGTTACAAGTGGTACATAAAGACACGTACAATTTATGAAAATATTTTTAGTCATTTAGCATTAGCAACTACGAGGGCACTGAAATATGTACAAGCATGCAGGTCAATCATATATCTCTCCTTTAGTGAATCACCAAAGTCGGGTAAATAAATAATTTTATATAATAAAAAGTACTAAAAGTTCAATCTTTCTCGGCTTTCTGTTCTGTTATAGAAGTATCGAATAATGGCCCTGTTCAGTATTTAATTTTTATTACGTACCTACTACACGCAAACATAACAAATATAATATTATTACAATATAAAATAAAAGTATGAATAACAAATAGGTAGGTACTTACTTTTTCCGGCACTGGCAAACACTGACATCGATTCACTCACACTTTTCTTTTCAAAATTCCGGAAACAAATGAGTAACGTTTGTCCTTGGTATTCGTATTTATATTGGTGAAGAATCAAACAATTTCATGCAAGATTGCAAGCACAGCACAAGTCGTATTTCATCCCTTTGCATATCTGAACGGGTTGCGTTGTGGGCGGGTGGGCGGCGCTTTGCAAGTCTCGACGCGCGTTGTACTGAATTTCGAATATGCAAGTTTTTACAAGTAACAGTCGCTGACCTTCTTAAAAAACACTACTCAAAAAAATTAAGGGAGGTTTTAAAACAAGGAAATTAATGCTAAATAAACAGGCTATCTGATCCATATGCCAGCCTAACCGAAAAAATTTTTTTCAAGCCCATGGACCAAAATAAAAAGCAAAAAATTTGCAATATTATTTTTTCATGCTATCTGTTAGGATTGCATCAGAACCGTAGCTCCTAAAAAATTTTAGCCAAAAAATCTGAAAATTAGAATCTTAAAGCTTCAAAATGCTTTTTTTTAAAGTCTCAATACGACCATTTTTCACCGAAATACAGCCTGTCAAAAATCACCGAAGAATTTTTTTTTGCTCCCTTAATTTTTTTGAGTAGTGTATTATCTGCCTACATTGATAGGTACAGCCAAGCCAACATTTTTGTTCTTTACTATCAAAACCAGATAAATTTTCGTGGACCCCCACTTACAACTTGTGAATCCCCATTTTTTTTTCACGCCAACGTAGACCCCCGTCGAGTCTCCCGTGGACCCCTGGGGGTCCACCTGAACCACTTTGGGAATCACTGATTTATATAATTAACAATTTCTCAAACAAGATTATTACGACACACCTCATTTATAATAATAAAATATAAGTTAAAACTTACAACAAAATTGTCTTCACAGAAATAAATAGAAAAATTTGGAAAAATAACTGCTGGGTCTCGCCGTGCAAGAATTAGCCACTTATTTCTTATTGTTTTCTTGTTTGGAACATAAACAAATAACTTGTTAGGAGTTTTTATCAATGTGTTTTTACACTGCGGGACCACACACCACTTATACACTTTAGAACTCATTTTAAACACACAAAATAACAAAATTATTGTATAGACACTCTATACTTTACTGTTGTTGACATGGAGTTTACACAGGCGTGACGTCACGAGCAGACGCCATGATACCTGCTAGCGTTTTGGCTTGAAATTCAAAATTAGTTTAAAAAAAGGCCAATTTTATGCTAGGAAACCTGTAATTTCTCCAGAAATATATATTTTTTTGGAAATAGTAGTTCCGTAGTAACATCGTGGAATAGCCTTCATGTCTATTAGCTTTAATTTTTGCATCAGTTGTGTCTTCTGGCAATGTAGAGATACATCTTTATGTCGAATGCCTTTTAACAAATTCCCAAACATATTTACGATACTTGTCCGTGGAGAAAAGCTTCCAGCGAGTTCAAACTCGAACGCATTTCATTTTTACATCAGCTGAATCTTGTAGAGGTGCAGACAAATCTTTACCCAGAATATGTCCCCATGAACTCCTGGACACATTTGTGATACTGGATTGTTCTCGTATTGACATTCGAATGCACTCCATGTTTACATTGTTTCTTGAGGCCCGTGGTTTACCTAAACAAAAAAGAAGACACGTTTCTTTCCACTAACGTGCTCCCTAGCAACTAAATTTCTAAGCATTAGAATTACGGTCTGCTCTGCTTCTCTTTCCCGTTACGTCCGCTCTATAAGCCAAACAAATATCACTTTATTTACGGAACATCCGTTACATTACATAAAAGTTAATATTAATAACGGTAATATACGTTACAACTGTCAAATCATTATGTTATGCTAACTTGAATGTAATGTATATCGGAGCTTAGCTACAAATATCGCTATATTTTCTGTCTTTGAATTAGTTTATGATGCATATCTCGCATTCACGCCCGTGGGGATTTTTCCTGACGTATCCCATTTCCAGGATAAATGAGAAAATCGACATCCAGATATGGTCAACTGAAACCGTATCTATATATGCATATATGGAGTGGCCGAGCGCGCGTTTGCAAATGGAAAATGGCTTTTCTTTGACACCTTGAAATTAGATTTTTTCGCAAAAAGGAACAAAACGTGCCCATGTAACGTATACCGGGGGCTTCCTAGTTATATCTACATAAACCGTTTTCCAATAGCAGAGAATTCTGAACGGCGACGAGCTGACGTAATTGTAATAGTATAGTTGACGATTGAAATGGATTGTATATGCTTGAATTAACTTCTTGGAGATTAGAAAATATTATACAAGTAATGTATATGTCAAGTAAGAACATGTCCGCGATAATTCATTTTTGGTAGATGCGATTATACCAGGTTTACAAGTATGAAATGCGGATTTTTTTCTAAAAAACATGTTAAATTCGGAAGAATGATAAAAAGTGCTTTATTCAAAGTATGCTCCATCGCTTGTTATACATTTTTTCCAACTTACGGGCAATTTGGGAATACCACGCCAGTAAAAATCTTCCCCTTTTGCTGCGAACCATTCAGCCATTTCTTCACATCTTCGTACGAACCAAAGCGCTGCTCAGCAAGTGCGTGACACATCGATGCAAACAAATGGTAATCGAAAGGAGCCAAGTCTGGTGAGTAAACCGCATGGAGTAGAACTTCCCAGCTGAGTGATTCCAACGTGTCGCGAACTGGTTTTGCCGTATGTGATGGAGCATTGTCATGAAGAAAAATGACTTTGTGTTGCCTCTTTCGGTATTGTGGCCTTTTTTCAAGCAGCGAACGGTTCAAATCGGTCAATTGTTGTTGGTAACGTTTAGTATTAACCGTTTTCTCGGGTTTTAACAACTCATAATAGACTACGCCCCTCTGGTCCCACCAAACACAGAGCATCGTCTCTCTGCCAAAGCGATTCTGTCTTGCGGTCGATGTGGATGCTGCGCCTGGGTCTACCCATGATTTTTTGCGTTTTGAGATTCTCAAAATAAATGCACTTTTCATCCCCTGTAACTATACGATGCAAAAACGACTTCCTTTTGTACCGAGCGAGAAAAAGTCACACGTGTTTTTGCGCTTTTCCATTTGCCTGTTGTTCAACTCATGTGATACCCCTCTACCGGTCTTCTGAATCTTTCCCATCTCTCGTAGCCGATTGGAAACAGCTTGTTGACTAACGCCCAATTGCTCGGCGAGTTGTTTTTGTGTTTGCGAATCATCTTCGTCCAACAATACTTGCAATTCCTCATCTCCGTATTTTTTTGGCGGTTTTCTACGTTCCTTGTCTGCAACATCGAAGTCACCACTTTTGAAACGCCGAAATCATCGTTCACACGTATCTTGCGATGGAACATGTTCACCATAAGCTTCTCGAAGTAATCGGTATGATTCAACAGCAGTTTTCTTCAAATGAAAACAAACAATTAATGCTGTCTGCGAATGCTCTTTGTTAGGTATAAATTTCGATATATTGAACACAACAACACAACACTATGCCCACACTTTTCCAATTTATCATTGGTGCGCGTCTTGTTGATGACACAACAAAATGGCGCAGTGTCAAATCTTTATAGCACAAACTGCATTGGTGCACCATCTGAATTCGCATTTCATACTTGGACACCTGGTAGCGATTCAAAAAGTAGGTAGAGGGAACTTTAATCTACGAAGCATTTTAGCAAAAGTATCAGTCGATTCCGAACTTTCGTCGAAATCACGTAAAACCTAAAATGAGTTACGGGGTAGCGTGTCGGTTCGAAGCAGTCTTTCTTTGTTCCCATCCAAAGGTACATTCTGAGACCGCCAAATATATTAAAAAGTCTGTATCGTTTGTGAAGAAGTGAGTAAATTATTTTAACGAGATGAAAAATGTCGCCAACTTGCCAAAATGTGGCTCGGTAGGCAAAGTCACTCCGAAAGTCGAAAAACGAATCGTGTCTTTGTTTTCACGGGTCCCGAAATTGCTGCGTCAAGGAGCGGTAAAATTCAGAAAATCGGGTTTGAGTTCCCATTCGACCACATCTTCGTGCTCATGATGTCAAATTCCGAAGCACATTGAAGAAACCTTGAAACGCTATTGAAAACGTTTGGTCCCTTTTAAAAAGGAAGCTCAGAGGAAAGACTCTGAGGACTTGTGTGGCGAGATTATTTAAGAGTTGATGTAGACCAGTGATTCCCAAAGTGGTTCAGGTGGACCCCCAGGGGTCCACGGGAGACTCAACGGGGGTCTACGTTGGCGTGAAAAAAAAAATGGGGGTTCACAAGTTGTAAGTGGGGTCCACGAAAATTTATCTGATTTCAATAGCAAAGAACAAAAATGTTGGCTTGGCTTTACTATCAATGTAGGCAGACAATACACTACTCAAAAAAATTAAGGGAGCAAAAAAAATTCCAAATTTTTCGGTAATTTTTGACAGGCTGTATTTCGGTGAAAAATGGTCGTATTGAGACTTTAAAAAAAAAGCATTTTGAAGCTTTAAGATTCTAATTTTCAGATTTTTTGGCTAAAATTTTTTAGGAGCTATGGTTCTCATGCAATCCTAACAGATAGTGCGAAAAAATAATATTGCAAATATTTTGCTTTTTTTTTGGTCCATGGGCTTGAAAAAAAATTTTTCAGTTAGGCCGGCATATAGATCAGATAGCATGTTTATTTAGCATTAATTTCCTTGTTTTAAAACCTCCCTTAATTTTTTTGAGTAGTGTATTTTAATAAGGTCAGCGACTGTTACGTGTAAAAACTTGCATATTCGATATTCAGTACAACGCGCGTCGAGACTTGCTAAGCGCCGCCCGCCCTCCCGCAGCGCTACCCGTTTAGACGTGCAAAGGGACGAAATACGACTTGTGCTGGGCTTGCAATCTTGCATGAACTTGTTTGATTCTTCACCAATATAAATACGAATGCCAAGGACAAACGTTACTCAATTGTTTCCGGAATTTTGAAAAGAAAAGTGTGAGTGAATCGATGTCAGTGTTTGCCAGTGCCGGAAAAAGTAAGTACCTGCCTTTTTGTTATTCATACTTTTATTTTATATTGTAATAATATTATATTTGTTATGTTTGCGTGTACTAGGTACGTAATAAAAATTAAATACTGAATAGGGCCATTATTCGATATTTCTATAAAAGAACAGAAAGCCGAGAAAGTTTGAACTTTTAGTACTTTTTATTATAAAATTATCTGTGGTGGTTCACTAAAGGAGAGATATATGATTGACCTGCATGTTTGTATATATTTCAGTGCCCTTATAGTTGCTAATGCTAAATGACTAAAAATATTTTCATAAACTGTACATGTCTTTATGTACCACTCGTAACGTACATCAAAGTAATAAATAAATCATTAAAATCGCGGAGTTTTGATGACAAAATATTCTTTAAAAGTATTTTCTCAAAAAATATTTTATATTACATTAAAATAGGTTCAGCCGTTTTGTGAAAACCTCTATATGGGTCTTAGCAGTTTATTGCTTTTAATAATTAAAATCAATTTTGCCGCCGGCATTTTGGTTTTTTTCATTGCAATAATTAATTAATCCTATTTTATTCTGTTAAAATAGCCATATCCTGTTAAAGTCGCCTTATGATTACTACAACAAACATTTTTTTCTTTACAGGTAGGTAACTGATACGAAACATGGCTTAATCTAAGAAGAAATGTCGACAGTACAGTGCTGATTATTTGAAATTTGGTTTTCTTCCATCAAAGGCAGACAAAACGATTGCCTATATGCCTTTTATGCAACAAAGTTTTGAGCAATGACTCTATGAAACCATCGAAGCTCGAAGATCATCTAAGAAGGTGTCATCCTGATAAAATAGATAAAGATTTAAAATATTTTCAAACATTGAAGGCAAAATATGAAAAGAGACCCACCGTGCACAGTATGTGCGCTTCAACGTCTCAAAGTAACGATGATGGCTTGCGGGCATCTTACAATATCTCATTGCTTATAGCGAAATCTGGAAAACCGCACACCCTCGGAGAACAGTTAATTTTACCCGCTGTTGAAGAGGTTTTAAAAACTGTTCTGCACAAACCTCCATTTGACGTACTCAAAAGAATTCCTTTGAGTAACAACACTGTACAAAGGCGTATTGATGAAACGAGCTCTGATATTGAAAGCTTTTTGTGTAATTATCTGCAAACAACTCATTTTTCTATTCAACTAGACGAGTCAACTTTACCTGGTAATGAAGCATTATTATTGGCATATGTTCGATTTGTTATGGACGAAGAAATCCATGAAGAGCTGCTATTCGCGAAAACTTTAGAGACGGACACTAAAGACGAATCAATATTTAATGTCCTGAGTGATTTTTTTAAGGAAAAATCGATTCCATTTACAAACATTATTTCGGTGGCAGCAGATGGAGCTCCTGCCATCTTCGGGCGATATCGTGGGTTTATAAGCCATCTTAAAAGAATTATACCAGGAGTAACTGCAATTCACTGTGTCATCCATCGACAACACCTGGTAGCGAAAAATTTGAGTAATAGATTGCACCAATCGCTTCAATTTGTGATTAAAGCAGTTAACAAAATAAGAAGCAATGCGTTGAATACCCGTTTATTTGCACAATTGTGCGACGAAAATGATGAAGACTTCCAGCGATCGCTCTTACATAATGAAGTACGCTGGTTGTCGAAAGGTGCATGTTTAACAAGATTTTACTCACTTTTTGAACCTGAACTAACCTGATCAAATTGAAAGCAGACATCGCGTATTTGACAGATTTGTTCAAAAAATTTAATGACATTAACTTGTAGTTACAAGGGGACAGCCTAAATTTAATAAAAACAAAGGGTGTAATTTCGGCTTTTCTTGGAAAATTGAAATTTATGAAGCAAAATATTAGTCGGCACGAATTCTCCCAGTTTCCAAACTTGTCACAGGCAGAATGTCTTGATGAGGATATTCAGACATACGTTCAACATTTAAATGCCCTGCATGGTGACTTCAAAAATAGATTTGAAGATATTCTGACGATGAAAATAGATCATAAATCCATTTGATGAAACGGAAGTGGCGAATGTGGTATTACAAGAGGAGCTACTCGAGTTTAGCACCAATGAGGAGCTGAAGGTGAAATTTAAAAAAGGCTATCAAACATTTTGGCTGCAGGCAGAAATACCTGAAAAATATCCTGGGCTGTGGGAAATTGCGAGAAAACTTTTGATAGCGTTTCCCTCGTCATACCTTGTCGAAAAAAGTTTTAGTGTCGTTACAAACCTGTTAACAAAAAAAAGGAGCAGATTGAACATTGATAATTTGCTGTCAATCCATCAAGTACATCCCTCCCATTAAAATTATGACTATTTTTTTTTTTAATTGTTGATTTGCATTGTTGAAGTTACGGTACGTTATTAACGTTTAATTTTAATTCTATTAAGTCTGTAATCATATTATTTTAATAAATAGAACACAAGAAAATATATTATTTTTCTTTTTATTTTTACCACTCCGAATTTAGGGTTGGAACTCAGCCACGACGCAAATTTCCATCGTTAGATCTAATCTTCACATTTTTTGACGAGTTTTGGGAATATGGTAGAAATGTAGCAGCAGGGAGTCCACCGAAACCAGTAAAATTTTGAAAGTGGTCTACGAGAAAAAAAAGTTTGGGAACCTCTGATGTAGACCTACCAAAGAATTTGCGAAAATGAGGGTATCGTCTGCATATCTGATGTTATTTATGCATTCTCCATTGACGGTTATTCCAGCATTTACATTCTCGAGAGCCTCACTGAATATGGCCTTAAAATCATAAAATTTATACCTGTCGGACACCTTGCTCAATCAATATCGCCTCCGAACAACTGTCCTGCAACTCTAATTGTTGCGCTCTGATTCCACTAGAGATTTTTGATAAACTTCAAATCATTCTGATCAATTTCAATGACGCTTAAGATTTCGATATGTTTAGAGTATTTTACATTATCGGATGCCTTTTGATAATCTATAAAACAGCCCTACATGTCACAGTTCATATCGAGACATCGTTAAAATAAAACCTGAATACAAAAGAGCGCTTCTCCTGTACCAACAGCATTTCTAAAACCGAATTGAGTTCTTGATATATGTTCTTCACGTCGACGATAAATTTTGTTATTGATATTTTTGAAACAGTTTGAGAAGATTAGATTGTAAAGTTGTGGTATTGTAGTCGTCACAAGTTTTTGGAGGTGCTTTCCGGGGAATGGCTTGGGGACTGGAAAGAGTCAATATTCATACCGATATACAAAAAGGGCTCCCCCCACAAAATGTACCAACTATAGAACTGTCTCCTTGATCTCTTGCGCTAGCAAGATTTTTCTAACCATAATGAATGAGCGTCTCAAGTCTTGTATTTAATAATAATAATAATCTTTATTAGCCAAGCTAAACAAATACAATTACAATATATATATATATATATATATATATATATATATATATATATATATATATATATATATATACAGGGTGGCTCAAAATTACCGAAGGGGTTTGAGTTCATTATAACTTTTTATTTAAGACATAATTATAAATTTTTTTTTTTTAAATACAGTATATTAATGGAGAATATTTTTAATTTAATTATGAAAAATTATATCTCGCAAGTGGTGGCCATTTTCTGCTTCGCATATTCGTGCTCTTTCCAAAAACATTTTCCATAACCTTTCGCAAAACTTCAGGTGTTATATTGTTGATTTCGTCGCGTATATTGTTTTTTAATTGCTGGATGGTTCTAGGCTTATTAATATAGACTTTTCTTTTCAAATAACCCCAAAGGAAAAAGTCTGGAGCTGTTAAATCCGGTGAACGCGGAGGCCAATTAAAATCGCTTGTATGCGAAATAATTCGTTCACCAAAGATGTCGCGTTAAATAGCCATTGTGTCCCTCGCAGTGTGCGTTGTGGCTCCATTCTGTTGGAACCATACTTGCGGATGGTTTTTCACGGCTGGCCTTAAAAAAATTTTCCAACATTGTCCGATATCGAACACCAGTGATGGAAACGGCGACACCGTGTTCATTTTCAAAAAAATATGGGCCAATTATCCTTTCCGATGAAACACCGCACCAAACAGTACACTTAAGTGGGTGTAATTGTCGCTGTTGAACTACTCTTGGATTTTCCGTAGCCCATATCCTGCAGTTTTGCCTATTAACGAACCCATTTAATTGGAAATGGGTTTCGTCGCTCATAATTAAATTATGAATAAAATCATGATTTTCTTATGCTTTTTGCCGGAAATAAATTGCATAATCAAGTCGTTGCTGGTAATCTGTCGGTTTTAATTCTTGGACAAGCTGAATTTTGTAGGGAAACATTCTTATTGTATGCAAAATTCTCTGCAGCGACCCTCGTGAGAGGCCAAGTTGTGTCGAACGTCTCCTGGTTGATGTTTCTCCATCTTCCCGAATACTCTCCTGTACCCGTTCAATATTGTCATCCGTGTGCACCGTTCGTCGTCTGCCGGCACCAGGAAGGTTCCTTACTGCCCCTTGTTGTCGAAAATTTGCAACCAGATGGTTTATTGTTGACTCTGAGGGTCCAACCCGCACATTAAAATAACGACGATATGCACGCTGAGTCAAAACAATGGACCGTTGATTTGAGAAATAAAGTTCAACGATTTGGGCACGCTGTTCAACTGTGTATTGTTCCATTTTAAATTCCCCAAGTCTTCTTTAAAAAATACTGAAAAGAAATAAAAAACAAAATTATAATAAAAAAAGTTATAAGGAATTCAAACCCCGTCGGTAATTTTGGGCCACCCTGTATATGTATACAGTCGACACTGTTTATAGTGAAACTTTATATAGTGAAAAAACTCTTTATAGTGCAATTTTTTTAAGACTTAGAATATTTTAATGAAATTTCATATAAAAAGCCCTGCATATAGTGAATCTGTAAAATAGTAACACTCTATATAATAAAATTTTTACCGGAATTTTATGTATAAATTTTTATGCATTTATTGAGATCTTGGCCATTTCGGGTTTCCCATTTTTATCTAACATTAGCACGAATTCCATTTTTATGGCGCATTCTTTTGAAAAGGTTCTTAACGCGTTTATAACGCCTAATGGTTGGCAATAAATCAGGTAGATTTCTGTGAGAAACCCGGGGAATAACCCATTTTATAGAAACCCGAGGAAACACCCATTTTATAGTTGAGGCCTAGTAATTCGCGAATTCAGGTTCATTTTCTTTTTGTTTAAGAATCAAGTAAGATGTCCAAGCGAGTGTGTTTAAGTTTAGCTGAGAAAATTAAAGTTTTGGAGGAAGTTGATAAGGGCTGCAAAAAAATTGATGTTGCTGCAAAATTTGGTGTTTCTCCAAGTTGCGTCTCTCTGATAATAAAAAGTCGCGACAGTATCATCATAAACCTAGTGTTCCAAGCAGTCGAAAACGAGTATGGGTGAGTACTTACGAGGATGTAAATGAAGCAGTTTTAGGATGGTTTCAAGTGGCCCGTACGCATCAAAACGTACCAATATCGGGAAATTTAATAAAGCAAAAGGCTCTACAATTTGCTTAAGAATTTAACTGCGTTAATTTTTAAGCTAGTGAAGGGTGGTTGAGTGCCTGGAAGACTCGCAATTCAATTGTTTTCAAGACGGTGTCTGGCAAGAGTGCATTTGGACTGAAACTGTTTTACAAAGTGCATTGAAAAAGTACGAGCCAAAAAACGTGTTCAATTGTGATGTAACCGGTTTGTTTTTTAAATGTTTGCCAAATAAAACTTTTGCTTTTAAAAGTGATAAATGTTTTGGTGTTAAAACAAATAAAGAAAGGGTGACACTTATGGTTGGAGCAAACATGGATGGCTCAGAAAAACTAAAATTACTGCTCATAGGTAAAAGCAAAAATCCCCGTTGTTTAAAAGGAGTTAAATCTCTGGAGTTAGATTACGCCAATAAAAAGGCATGGATGACTTCTGAGATTTCCGAAAGATGGATCAAAGAACTGGACACGAAAATGAAAAGCCAAAAGCGAAAGATTGTGATGTTTATAGACAATTGTCCTGCACACCACACATCCAGTTACATTACAGTAAAAAAATTAAGGAATATTGAATTGACCATTTTTCCACCAAACATGACCTCCAAATTGCGACCTATGGACCAGGGTATTATAAAAAACATAAAACATCATTACCGAAACAAAATTGTTCACAAAATTGTTAATGCGATTGGTAACAACCTTCCAGTCCAAAAATTGATTACCCTTAAAGAGTGTATAACCGAAGTCGCTAAAGTATAGAGTGAAAATGTTTCTCAGAAAACTATCAAAAACTGCTTTTCTAATGTAGGTTTTACTGAAAAAATGAGACGAATGAGAAGAAGAAGACGAAATGGATCTCGCTACCTTAAAAAAAAAAAATTCTACAAAAAACTGCTACCGTCGACGCAGATTTTTTACTTGAAGATTTCTTAGAAATCGACAATGATGCTGGCACGACAGATCTCCCAACTGACCAAGACATAATTGACGATATAAAAAGTATAGATCATGAAGAAGAAACTGAAACCGGGGAATGTCCTGCTAAATTTAGTGAAAATGAAATAAGAAATGCATTTGACATTGTGCGAACTACTCTCAGGGGCTAAGAAAGTGTACCTGACCAAATCTTTATGCATTTGAATAAATGCGAGAATTTTGTTGAGCAACAATTATTTTTTAAAAGTAATGTTCAAAAGAAAATAACTGATTATTTTTCCTAGTACGTATGTACGTAGTATGTACATATGTATTAACAGATTTTGTATTATTCTTTTTATTTCGTATGTAGTACATACATACATAAAGTCCGTACGTTATATCTTTACACGTGCGTCATAGTTTTCAGGCAATATCCCAGACGACTATTATATTTTTTGTCTCTTTTTACCAATACCTACGATTTATTGGTGAAAAGAGACAAATCATATAATAGTCGTCTGTTATATGGCCTGAAAACTATGACGCACGGGTAAAGATATAAACGTACGGACTTTATGTATGTATTTAGCCCCGTACATGCTATGTACTATTTAAACTTTCAAATGTTTAATAAAATCTTTTCTAATAATTCAATTTTGCAATTTTTTTTGTTGCTTGTACCTTATAAAAACCAAGTAAATGATTACCAATATAAAATACATACATAGCAATATATACGGATTTTTTCTTTATATAGTGAAAAACTTTCTATAGTGAAATTTCGGTCAACATTTTGGTCTTTCACTATATAGAGTGTCGATTGTATATACATATATATATATATATATATATATATATATATATATATATATATATATATATATATATACATATATATCATTACAAACTAACCTAAATGATATGGTTATCTATTATGTAGCTTCTTAACAATTTTTTAAAGTTTACAGAGTTTGTATTTTTCAAATTTATTGGAAGATTGTTAAATTCTATAAGTCCTCGACGGAATAAGCAATTTTCAGCATATGACGAATTTACAGTGAGAACATAAAAGTCCAATCTATTTCTAGTGTTATATGCATGAATGTCATTGACAAATTGTAATTTTTCTAAAATATGTTCAGGGTACATTCTATTTTTAATTTTAAAAACAACTATCATTGTATTTAAAAAGATAGTTTATTTTACACTTAATAAGTCTGTTGTTTTCAACATATCTTTTATTCTTGAATACCTATTACTACCTATTATACAACTTAATGCCCCGTTTTATTTTTTCTGGAGATTAGCTGTATCTCATAAAGAGAATTGTGGAACAATAATTGAGGTGGGGCATTATTATCGTCTTATGTATTAGCAATTTAGCCCAAGTGCTTAAATTTTTACCTATTGTACATAAAAAATAATTTTTTTTGATACTTTTTTTGTTATATAAGTGGCATGACTAGAAAATGATAGATTTTCATAAATGACTACAAACAAATATTTACATTC
This sequence comes from Pachyrhynchus sulphureomaculatus, assembly GCA_019049505.1. Lineage (NCBI taxonomy): Eukaryota > Metazoa > Arthropoda > Insecta > Coleoptera > Curculionidae > Pachyrhynchus > Pachyrhynchus sulphureomaculatus. The sequence continues at coordinate 111,397,209 of CM032451.1, forward strand.
TTTAACTTATTCAATTCAGACATTGTCTATCACAATGCCATTATGAGTAGTTTTTTCCAGAGTATTATTTTTGTCTTTTAGTATCATAAATTTGTTTTTTTTTTTGACATTGACACTGAGACTATTACAACACAGCCATTTGTGTAACCTATCTAAGTCTTCATTTATTGTTTGCACTAGATCTGTTATGTTATCACTTTCATAATAGAGGATTGTGTCACTGCAAATGACTTTTACTATATCATTTATTTACAATACGAATAAGGCAGGTCTTAACACTGTGCCCTGTGGAACACCATGACTATTGATCTTAACAGGAGATAACGCTCCATTACATTTTGTTTGTTGTGTTCTGCTGTCCAGATATTCACAGAACCATTTTAACACATTTCCCTCAAAACCATATTTTTCCAATTTCTGAACCAACAATTTTCTGTTTATAGTTTCAAAAGCCCTTTGAAAGTCAAGTAGAACTACTCCAAACAATTTTTCTCACCTATAGAAGATTTCCACTTGGAAATAACAGTCTGTAGTGCACTTTCACAAGAATGATTTTTTTCTAAAACCAGCTTGACAATATGTAAGTAACCTGTTTTCTTCTACCTATTTTCTCATTTGTTACAATAGTTTCAAGAAGTTTTTCATACGTAGCTACCATATTAATTGGTCGATATTCTTTACATCTATTAGTGTTACTTTTTCTATTTTGTTTTTATTGGTCTAGCACACGTGCTGCAGGAAGTCCCTAAAGCGCTCCAGGAGAGGTATGTATGCGGAAAAAGCGATTCACGTTGTTCTTGAATCGCTGGAAATTGTACTCGGTGGGAAACATAGCGCTGGGCAAATTATTCCAAAGGGATGATGTTTTCCTTGTAATAGCTTGAAAAGCGTTTTACGCGAAGTAACAAGCTGAACCTTATATGGGTGTGAAGTACCAGCGCGACGTGTATTTCTAAGATGCACCACTTTAGGAGGAATTAAGCGGGCTTCATCCTTCGAACACTTTCTATGAAAATACTTGTAGAACAGACTCAAGTCGCCAACCGTTCTTCGATGTTCCAGCGAATCAAGGCCGCCGGTCAGTTTCGGGTCTCCAATCGGACGAACAGCTCTTCTCTGAACAGAATCTAACAAATGCAGTGTATGTTTGGGAGCGGAGCCTCAAACATGGGAGCAGTATTCCATAGTTGGTCGAATTTGAGCTTTGTAATGAAGTAACAGTTGTTGTGGAGTGTAAAGCTTTCTGGCTCGAAATAATATTCCCAACTTTTGAGAAGCTCTCCTTGCTATGCCTGCAACATGTTCATGCCAGGACATATTTGCTCGCAAATTAACGCCCAATAAATTGAGTGACGATGTTAGAGGAATAGAGTGCCCGACATAACTATGTCGGGTTCAGCAATGTTAACTTTTTACAGAAAAAAACTGCCGCCTGGGTTTTTGTAGCCTTAAATTCCACTTGGTTACTGTTACTCCAAGAGAGAATTTCTTCCAGGTCTTTGTTAAGTTGAACGACCTCCTGCGGATATTCGCCTGAGCAGCCGATGTCCGAGCATTCAAAGTGAATGAAGAGACAAGCGTACTGTCATCTGCAAAGCTGTAGATTGGATTCCCGGTCTTTTCCAGCAGATCGTTAATGTAAATGAGAAAGAGAGTAGGAGACAGTATGGAGCCTTGGGGTACACCGGCGTTGATAGTGGAGGTGTTAGAAAGAAATCCGTCGACCGCCACTCGTAGAGAACGCTCTCTGAGGAAACATGAGAGCCACAAACAGGACTTTTCAGACACACCACAAGAGCGTAGCTTAGCCAACAGTCCATCGTGCCAAACACGGTCGAATGCCTTGGATATGTCAAGAACAACCGCTCGAGATTCTCCAAAGTGTTCAATTGCGTTGTTTCAAACATGTGTTACATAAGTCAGAAGATCTCCTGTTGATCTGTGTTTACGAAAGCCATATTGGTGATCGCTAATAATATTGTATCGTTCAAGATATTTTAGAAGATGCTGATGATAACCTTTTTCCTGACTTTCGATATTATCGAAAGCAGTGCGACTGGTCGGTAGTTATTTGGCAAGGTCTTCTTGCCTTTTTTACGTATCGGCTGAACCGTGGCACATTTCCAGCAGGACGGAAATATTCCCTTTCTGTAGGATAGGTTGAAAAGCCTACAGAAAACTGGCGTTAGACCTAGACCTTTTTGGTGTCTAGCTTCATTAAAATACGCTTTATGATACGCTGTTTGAAGACAACATCGGGCATCTTTGACTGTAATATGGAAATAGTAGGTGGTGTTTTTCCTTGGAAATCGACAGTAGAATGTGAAGCAAAGAGTTCAGCCAACAAGTTCGCTCTCTCAACAGGTGTGGTTGCAATGGAATTATCTGGCCGTGTGAATGGTGGGTATGGTGGATTTGGTAAAATTTTGACTAACTGCCTTAGCGACTGCCCAAAAGGACCTGGAATTGTTGGGATGAAGCGAGAAATTTGTTTCTAATTCGTTGATTGTGTGCCTCCTTGGTTTCGTCGATAATTCCTTTGCATCTGTTCCGGGCACGAACAAAGGCGTTACGATTTATGGTGTTAGGATTTTCACACCATTATCAGTAGGCAATATGTTTAGAAGCAACAACTACTTTGCATTTTCGATCAAACCAAGGCTTGCCGTTGGAAGGGGATTTCTTCGAAAAAGGGATGTAATCTTCCATACCAGCCAAAATAACATTGGAGACCTTCCTGGCGCAGTCAAATGGGTTGTCGGATCGAAAACAAACGTCCAACCAAGGGAAAGTTCGAAAATATTCCACGAGATCTTCCCATTTGTAGTGCCAAATCTTGCGCGGCCTAGGCGCCTCTCTGTCACTGATTGGCAGGATACTTGATGCAGAAAACAGTTTATGGTCTGAAGAATCTAACGGCGGATTTACGGTGACCGTGTAAATCTCCGGATTGGTGGTTAAAAACAGATCAAGAAGACTGGCGAACTCCCCGTCTCGACCAGGGATCCGTGTTGGTTCGTCAATAAGCTGAGTTAAGCCACAACTGATTGAGAATGATTCAGCTTCACGACCTTGTTCGTCGGTAGTATTTGGAATATATAGGAATATTCGTTGCCTTTTTCCATTCTTGGGGGAGGCTTCCTCTCTCTAGGTTTCAGAAAGCAATCACCAATTACTTCAAATGCTACTTTTAAAATTCTGACATTAATGCCATCAACACTACTTGTCTTGTTTTTTAGATTTTTCACAATTTTTCTAAGGTCAGTTAGTTCTAATGTTTCAAAATTATTTATTGGGGTTTCGATATTGTTTAGAACTTCCTGGGTTTCAAGTTCCTCCATGTCTTTTGTTATGGCACTAATACTTTGTAAAAAGTAGTCATTACATTTGTCTGCTATTATTTTGTTATCCTTTTCCATCTTTCCCTTGAAAAAAATGCCTTCTTATCCTTTATTGTTTTTACTAGAAATAATTAGACCCTTGAGAGTCCTCCACATTTCTTTAGAATCTCTTTCGGCTTCATCTATTTTTCTATTATAATATGCCTGCTTTTTTTCTTTAATAAGCTGGTCTATTGAACCAAATATCAGAAGAACAAAGAGAATTTTTACTAGAAAAAGGAACACGGGAGCAAATTTTGAATGTGCGACAACTGAGAAAGGAAGAAAATATAACATCAAAATTTATCTCTGCTTCATCGACTATCAGAAAGTTGTTTGACAAGGTGAGATGGCCGAAACTATAGTCGATTCTGAAAGCCAAAGTGCGTGATAATAACATCTACAAAGAAAGGTTCACCACGAAAAGTGGTGTCCGACAAGGATGCATTCTTTCACCACTACTGTTTAACATTTATTCAGAGTACATAACTGTAATGGTGGTATCGCCGTTGGAGGAAAACACATGCAGAACTTCCTCTATGCAGATGACACCTTGATTATACCGGCAAATGAAAGTGAATTCGAGGTATGCAAAGACTGACGAGGATAAGTAAAAGCTACGGATTGGAAGTAAACAATGACAAAACAAAAATAATGATCTTTAGTAGAACGAACGATAATCAACCTCAACATCTACTAAGATATGAAATCATAGATTCCTATCAATACTTTGGGTCTCTAATTACCATTAGCGGCCTGTGTCACTCAGATATACGTAGGAGACTCTCAATTGCTCTCTCTGCAATCATAAAATTAGTCAAAATATGGAAAGACTCAAACATCTTGCGTTAGACTTAGTTGGGACTCGCAAAAACGCTTATATTTCCGATTGCAACATATACATCGAAAACATGGACGATAAAGAACTTACTTACTTACTTCATCCTTATGGCTTTCTACCCCTTTTGTTAGGAGTGTAAGGCCCGTAGAGTTGAGTTATTCTATATCTGTCTTTTTCATATTTTCTTCTATATCCTTTCATCCTGTTTAAATTGCCGATTGCCTCTTTTGTTTCTTCTGTATTCGTTTCTTCTGTTTGTGTCAGTTCTGAATCTTGTTCCGGTATCATGTCTCTTTGTTGATTTTTGTGTGCTTTTCCTTCTAATTTTTTGCATCCATTTCCTTTCTTTTCTATTTCAGTGATTCCTACGTAGTGCATTTGTTGTTCATCTGTCAGTTCATCCTCTTTTCCGTTTATACCCCTATTATTCTCTGTTCTCAATCTAATAACTCGATAATTATTTCCCATTTCTTTCTTCCTATCTATTTCTTTGATTATCTTCTTATTTGTATTTATTTTACTAGTCTTCTCTCCCGGATCCTGTATCTTTGCCAGAGTCGTCGTCAATCTACCTATCTCTCTCCTTTTTCTCAGTTTTTTGACTTGATGGTAGTAGTATTCTTTGTTTGTTCTTTCAGTTTTTCTTCCCCAATGTCCCTTTTATATTCTTTTCCTTCAATTACGATTTTTTGATATTCTGTTTTCACCCTTTTTTTCGTTCTTTCTCTCATCTCTGCTATATGCTTCAATTTCTTTTGAATTTCTTGTTCATGTTTTGTTAAATCGTTGTTTTATGTAAACTCTCTCTCTTAGTTTCTCAGTTTGTTTTTATTTTTCATTACAGCTTCTTGATCTCCCGTGTTTCCAAGTTCTATCTTGTATAGTCGCTCCTATTTTTTATCACATCTTTAATCTGTACTTTTGTGTCCATACTCCTCTCCATAAAATGTTCTACACCTATTTTCAGATCTGGTTGGCTATTTGCTTCAAAATCTCATTCCCAATATTACAATATTATTCCTTATGTTGTCTTTTTCCAGTCTACTCATCTTCAAATCCATATTTCTCATGTTTTCTCTAATTATCTTATTTTCCTCTATCAATACTTCTTTCTTCTTTTTTTAGTTCTTTCAACTCTTGTTGGTATCTCTTCTGATCTTATTTATATCCTTTATATCTGGCATTAGCTGTCTGATCATTTCTATCAAACTTTCTGTTTTATGTACTCTCTAATTTTTCTCTTTCTGTGGTGTTCTTGTCAGCTTTTTACTCTTCTTGAATAATCCCATTGGCTCTTCTTTTTCTTCGACTCTTCCTATTTTTGAGTCTCCTGATATATAATCATCGCTATCTATTGTTCTTTCTGTTATAAAAATTTGTCTTAATTCTATCACTACACTATGCTTTATTTCTAGTCCCTCTCGTTTACAATCGAAAAAATAATTAAATAGATCGAAACACTACCGTAATAATGCTCGTTGAACGAGTTGACTATTTCCGGGCGTTCGATTCAGATGTACACACTTCGTGATCCGAAACTCAACTCGGACGATAAACAACGCTGATAGAAATAAAATTGCTGCATTTGAGATGTGGGTGTATCGTCGAATTCTCAGGATATCGTGGGCAGAACATCCAACTAAACAGTCTATTTTACAAGAACTACAAATTACTAAAAGACTCCGTTATAATCCAGACATACTTCAGGTATTACGGCCACCTCAGCAGAAGACATGAACTGGAATCACTGGTCATACAGGGAAAGGTTGAAGGCAAACGCTGCAGGGGTCGATCAGATAAAACAGTTAACCGGGAAGTTATTGTATAAAGCATCAGAGCATGCACAGAACCGAGAATAGTGGCAGATGATAGTTTATTCCATTCACTGAGCACAGAGTCACCATACCTTCTCGAGGGTGAAAGGACATACGAGGCGGAAGGATATTAAAAATATCAGTCTGTTCCGAGCAAAGAGTTTTAGTAGTTCAGAGTGAACTCTATCAGAGCCTGCTACTTTATCATCTTTCATTTGAGTTATTTCTCTTTCCACTTCATCTATTGTGATTTCTAGACCAGTATAACAATCTTGTTTTTCAATAATGGTATGACCCACTGCTAATCAAGATTAACATAATTCTTTTATTTCGATACATGTACCAGTCTTTTGTCGATTTTCGAATTTCCCTGCTCGCCAAGAAATCAAAGTTAAAAGTTGTTTTCAACAACGGATTTTATATTTTCTTATCTCCCTGGTAGAACGACCATCGTCAGAGAGAACTCAACGGAACCATTAGCAATATTTGTCAGTCCAACTGCATCAAAGGTTAGCAATAATTCTCTAGCCCAGCCGAAAGCATATCGAGGGATTTATCTCGCTTTGTTTATGATCAACATAATTTTTGGCTCGAATGCATAAACGAAATATTTATATTGTCGCGAATGCATCGTTCGATTCGTTTTTCTCTCTTATTTTCTTGGAAAAAGATTTTTTTTTCATCGATGCACGCCGGGCAAAATAAAACGTAGAGTAAAGCGGAATTGTGATTGAGTTAAAGGAACCATAAGTTATTTTTGGACATGGGTCTCGAAAGTCGTTTACAAGAGAGTTAAGGATGAGTTTTTATTAATTCTCAAATGATTCGGGGTATTGTTTAGGTATTTAAAAGACAATATTTTGTAACAGTGCAGCCTCTTACGTTACATAAGACTTCCTTTTGATGTAACGAACTTAAAAAACAACCTAACAAATCACAAGGTGCATATACTGCCTCTACCGACCACCAAGTGATACTAACTTTAGAACGCTTTTCGCCTTTCTTGCAGACACCATTAGTCATCAACAGATTGATTACACAGGTCTGCAACAAAAATGCTGTCTGGGTGTTTTCAACTGATTTCTATGTATTTAGGTGTTCTGAAAACTAAAAAAAATACTCAAAAAATTCCAGAACGTCAGGTTATTTTGCAAAACGCAAAATTTTATTATAAAAAAGGGTTTTTTTTGGGCTAACTTGAAGTCATAAATAAATAGGTACAATTTTATTTTGATTACTGTTTTTAATGTATACATGCCATAACTATCATTACTTTCTAAATAAAGAACGCCCTGTGTGAGCTAAATTAACAAACATAAACGTTGTAACCAGAACGTGCGCCGCCCCGATAGTGTAGAAAGTGGCGCGGTACAATTACGTGTTAACTCGTCATTGTTTTATAGATCTTGGTTCAATATAGTGCAATGTCATCTATGCGGAAGTGTGTGAATTCGTCTGACAGTTTCTGTTATATTTTGTGGCGAATATATGGTATTAAAGCAACAACTTAATATTACTTATACTTCACGTTATTTTGGCTTAAAACTTGGAGATCAGGATAAAGTTTGGGCACCTCATAAAGTCTGCAAACGATGTGTTGAAGACCTTCGAAATTGGTTTAAGGGCAAGAAAAAAACTTTCCGATATGCGATTCCTATGGTATGGCGCGAGCAAAAGAACCATAGTGATGATTGTTACTTTTGCTCGTGTAATGTGAAAAGGTATAATTCAAAATGGAAGCAGTTCATTTCATACCCCAATCTGCAATCAGCTATTCGTCCCATCCCTCATGGGACCGAAATACCAGTGCCCAAGGCCCCTGTTACCTTGGAAGAGATTCCAAGTTCTGACGAAGATGGTGCTGTACCTGAACCCGATAACAAGTCAAGTTTTCAATTTGAAGATGACACTAGTCCGAAATTGTTTTCCCAGGGCGAGCTAAATGATTTGGTAAGAGACTTGAATCTTCCCAAAAACGCTGCTGAGTTGCTTGGATCAAGGCTCAAAAGCAGGAACTTACTTTTGCCGGGAGTGTCTTCCTCCTGGTTTAGATATCGTGAGAAGCATTTCACTTCCTACTTTGCCCAAGAGGACGAGTTGGTTTATTGTACTAATATTGAAGGTTTGATGGATACATTTAAGATCTCATACGACCCAGCACAGTGGCGTATTTTCATAGATTCTTCAAAAAAAAGCCTCAAAGCAGTTCTGCTTCACAATGGCGGTTTCTATGCTACCATTCCTGTCGGTCATTCCGTACACCTCAAGGAAACCTACAAGAACTTGGAATTGGTTCTTTGCAAATTAAAATATAAAGACCACGGTTGGCAAGTGTACGGTGATTTAAAAATCTTGGGCATGTTGCTCGGCCAACAATCTGGGCTTACCAAATTCCCTTGCTTTTTGTGTCTATGGGATAATAGAGACCGAGCAAATCCCTGGACCAAAAAGTGGTGGCCTCCGAGGGAGCTTAAAGTTGACGAAAAGAACGTCCTGCATGAAACTTTGGTGCCTCCTCATAAAGTTCTTTTACCACCGCTTCACATAAAGCTGGGATTGATGAAGCAATTTGTAAAGTCACTTCCAAGAGATGGAAATTGCTTCAAATACTTAATATCAAAGTTTCCAGGCCTCTCGGAGGCAAAGTTAAAGGAAGGTGTTTTCGTTGGACCAGATATTAGACGGCTTATGGCTGATCCACAATTCATCACAACCATGACGGATCCTCAAAGAGAAGGGTGGATTGCCTTTAAAGAGGTCATAGAGAAATTTTTAGGCAATAACAAAGACCCTAACTACAAACAAATCGTCAAAAGAATGTTAAAAGCATTTCAAGCTTTAGGTTGCCTAATGAGTTTAAAAGTACATTTTCTTCATTCCCACCTCGACTATTTTCCACAAAATTTAGGAGATCTGAGTGAAGAGCAAGGTGAACGATTTCACCAAGATATTAAGGAGATGGAAAAAAGATACCAGGGAAGATGGACGTCTCAATGATGGCAGACTACTTTTGGACGCTTCAGAGAAACCTTCCAGATGCTTCCTACAAGCGAAAATGTACCAAAAGGAGTCTCACTGGGAAAAGAAATGTGTTTAGTGCTTACTAATGAATGTATTTTAGATAAAAAATAAGTTTTGTTACGTAATTATAAATTAAAAAAAATTTTTTTAGTCTTTTATCTTTTATTTTAAGATGATAACTTGTTTAAAATAGATACCTACATTGTCAGAAAACGTGACGTTCTATGACAAAATGAAAGTCATTTTTCGGATTCAGTACACCCAAAAACATAAGAATTACGCACAAAAACCAAAACAGCTCTCAATTTTTTTTTTGCAGACTTGTGTGATTGAAGTGCCAAAATTGCTATCCTAAGCTACGAATGTAACAAACGAACTGATGCATTCCCGGATTAAACTCTTCATCACATTTCTCCAACCGTTAATTACTACGACTTAACATATATATATATATATATATATATATATATATATATATATATATATATATATATATATATATATATATATATATATATGTATATAACATGTAGGTTTAAAAGTTTTTTGTACGTCAGTTTCGGCGATAACTTCTTCATTGGAGGCAAATCTCTATCCCGCGAGCATTTTTTGAGGTCTGCGAATAGATAATAGTCGATGGGGGCCAAATTTGGGGAATATGGTGGATGAGGAACTTCAATTTATGCAATTTTGCCATCATAACCATTGACTTGTGACACGGTGCATTCTCTCGATGAAAAACCACTTTTTTTTGTTATTTGAGTCCGTCTCTTTGAGATTTCTGCCTTCAATCGAACCAATAACTTTATATAATATTCGCTATTGATGGTTTTTTCCTTCTCAGCATAGTCGATGAAAATTATTCCATGCAGATCCTAAAATACAGAGGCCAAAACCTTCCCAGCCGACTGTCATGCCTTTGGTCACTTTGGGCGGCTTTCACCGGCTGCTGTCCACTCAGCTGACTGCCGATTTGATTCCGGTGTCTAGTAGTCATGTTTCATCCATTATTACATATCGTATAAAAAATTCGTTTTATTGCATTTAAACAGGTCCAAACAGCGCTCAGAATCATCAACACGTTGTTGTTTTTGGTCTACTGTGAACAAACGCGGTACCCATTTTGAACAGAGCTTTCTCATGCCCAAGTGTTCATGCAAAATATAACCATTATATTCTTTTGATATCTTTAGGGTGTCAGCTATCTCACGCAATTTCACTTTACGGTCATACAAAACAATTTTGTGTTTTTTTTATGTTTTCTGGTGTAACCACCTCATTTGGGCGTCCAGGGCGTTTACCATCATTTGTAACTGTACAAGCGCTTTTAGATTCAGCATACCAGTAAATGATGAGGGATTTTCCAGGGGCAGAGTCCCCGTAACACTTATCAAGCCATTGTTTTGCTTGAACGGTATTTATTCCCATTAAAAAACAGTTTCATCAAATCCACCATACCACCACTCACACGGTCAGATAATTCTATTGCAACGACACCTGTTGAAAAAGCGAACTTGTTGGCTGAACTCTTTGCGTCACATTCTACTGTCTATTTTCAACGAAAAACACCACCTACTATTCCCATAGTGCAGTTAAGGATGCCCGACATTGTCTTCAGACATCGTATAATAAAACGTATTTTGATGAAGCTAGACTCCAAAAAGGCTTCTGGCGCTGACGGAATACCTGCCATAGTTCTCAAAAACTGTGCGAGGGAACTAACACCAGTTTTCTGTAGACTTTTCAACCTATCTTACAGAAAGGGAATATTTCCTTCCTGCTGGAAACGTGCCACAGTTCAGCCGATACCTAAAAAAGGCAAGAAGACCTTGCCAAATACCTACCGACCAATCGCACTGCTTCCAATAATATCGAAAGTCATGGAAAAGGCTATCAATCAGCATCTTCTAAAATATCTTGAAGGATTCATCATTATTAGTGATCACCAATATGGCTTTCGTAAAAATAGATCAACAGGAGATCTTCTGACTTATGTAACACATGTTTGGAACAACGCAATTGAACACTTTGGAGAATCTCGAGCGGTTTCTCTTGACATATCCAAGGCATTCGACCGTGTTTGGCACCGTGTTTGGTATGTCTGAAAAGTTCTGTTTGTGGCTCTCATGTTTCCTCAGAGAGCGTTCTTTACCAGTGGCAGTCGACGAATTTCTTTCTAACACCTTCACTATCAACGTCTGTGTACCCTAAGGCTCCATACTGTCTCCTACTCTCTTTCTCATTTATATTAACAATCTGCTGGAAAAGACCGGGAATCCAATCCACAGCTTTGCAGATGACAGTACACTTATCTCTTCATTCACTTTGAACGCTCGGACATCGGCTACTCAGACGAATATCCGTAGACAACAGGAAGTCATTCAACTTAACAAAGACCTGGAAAAAATTCTATCTTGGGATGACAGTAACCAAGTGGAATTTAATGCTACAAAAATCCAGGCGGCAGTTTTTTTTACAAAAATTAACGTTGCTGAACCCGACATAGTTATGTCGGGGCACTTCATTCCTCTAACATCGTCACTCAATTTATTGGGCGTTAATTTGGGAGCAAATATGTCCTGGCATGAACATGTTGCAGGCATAGCAAGGAGAGCTTTTCAAAAGTATGGAATATTATTTCGAACCAGATAGCTTTACACTCCACAACAACTGTTAATTCTTTACAAAGCTCAAATTCGACCAACTATGGAATACTGCTCCCATGTGTATGTTTGGAGTTCCGCTCCCAAAGATACACTGCATTTGTTGGATTCTATACAGAGAAGAGCTGTTCGTTTGATTGGAGACCCGGAACTGACGGGCGGCCTTGATTCGTTGGAACATCGAAGAACGGTTGGCGACTTGAGTTTATTCTACAAGTCCTTTCATGAAAAGTGTTCGAAGGATGTGGCCCGCTTAATTTCTTCCAGAGCGGTGCATGTTAGAAGTACACGTCGCGCTAATACTTCACATCCATATGAGGTTCAGCTTGTAACCCCCCGTACAACGCTTTTCAAGCAGTCTTTTATATCGAGAACATCATCCCTTTGGAATAATTTGCCCAGGACTGTGTTTCCCACCGAATACAATTTGCAGCGATTCAAGAACAACGTGAATCACTTTCTCCGCACACGTGTCGCTCCTGCAGCTTTTTAGGGAGTTCCTTGTAGCACGTGTGCTAGACCCTTAAAAAAAAAAATAAAAAACAGTGTTTAATCAACACACGAAATTCGATTTTTTTCCATTGTTTTGAAAATATCAAAAGTAGCGCCACTAAAACCACTGTAACTTGTAAACTAATCGTCGAAATGTCATGAAATTTTGACACGTATTGTTTGAAGATTGGTACTTTCTAAAGATCATATGGATTTTTTGAAAAGGAATCTATGTATCAGATCAATAACTTTTCAGCCTATATAAATATATATATATATATATATATATATATATATATATATATATATAAATATATATATATATATATATATATATATATATATATATATATATACACATATATATATATATATACATATATATATATATATATATATATATATATATATATATATATATATATATATATCTTGTCACAAAAAAAGGCGATGCTAGCAGCTAAAAATTTTCTATTATTATAGAGATCTCTGAAATTTTAGTTCAAAAATATTAAGGTTTAGAGGGTGCTAGAGTCGATTTTATTGGTAACATCAGTGTACTCGTGTTGTATATTTTACGGGATAAAAACATAACACGTTGAAAACATTACTTTTTTTAAGTTTCAATTGCTAAATATGTATAACTGACAATTACGTACAAATTTAGACCACGTGCGATCATGGGTGACCAAGTAAACCCAAGTTTATGAGCAACTAAAAAATGTTTAAAACAGACAAATAAGCTAAATTTCAAACTTAATGGTTACATTTCGTTACACACATTATTTCTTTGAGAAATAAATTGCATAGATATTCAGTGCTGACAATTTAAAATAATCTTAAGCCTACGTGCAACTATCAACGACCAAGTTAACTCAATTTATGAGCAATTAAAAGACGTTTAAAATGCACAAATTTGGCATATTTGTGTATTTTATACATTTTTAATTGCTCATAAATTGAGTTTACTTGGTCGCTCATAGTTGCATCCGGTTTTAATTTTAATCGAAGTTCAGTCTTCAACATGCTTACAATTTATACTTAAAAAAAATATGGTGCGCAACATAAAGTAACCAATAAATATGAAATTTGACCGATTTGTGCATTTTATACGTTTTTAGTTGCTCATAACTTGAGTTTACTTAGTCGCCCATGGTTGTACGAGGTCTAAGAATGTTCGAAATTGTCAGTCCTGGATATGTATATAATTTTATATCTCAAAAAAATAAAGTGTGCAACGTTAAGTAACCATTAAATATAAAATTTGGCCTATTTGTGCATTTCATACGTCTTTAAAACTGCTCATAACTAAAGTTTACGTGGTCGAGAATGGTCTTATATGGTCTAAGATTGTTCAAAGTTGTTAGTCCTGAATCTATGCAATTTATACGTCAAAAAAAATAAGGTGCACAACAAAAAGTAACCATTAAATATAGAATTTGGATTATTTTTGAATTTTATACGTCTTTTAATTGCTCATAACTTGACTTTTCTTGGTAATCCATGATTGCAGGTGGTCTAAATTTGTTCATAATTATCAGTCCAGAATATCTATGCAATTTATATCTGAAAAAAATAACGCATGCAACGTAAAGTAACTAATTAAGTACGAAATTTGGCCTCTGTGTGCATTTTAAACGTCTTTTAATTGCTCATAACTTGAGTTTACTTGTGCTCCCGTGGTCGCATGTGGTCTAAGTTTGTACGTAATTCTCAGTTCTACATATCTATGCAATTGAAACTTCGAATAAGTAATATTTTCAACGTACAATTATGTTTTTATCCGGTAAACTATACAATATACTTATGTTACCAATAAAATCGACTTTAGCACCCTCTAAACTTTAATATTTTCAGACCAAAATTTCGGGGATTTATATTTGCAGCAAACAGAAGGCTTTTAGCTCATAACACCGCCAAATATAAGAACTTTTTTTGTGGTCAATATAATATATATATATATATATATATATATATATATATATATATATATATATATATATATATATATATATATGTATGTATATATATATATATACATATATATATATATATATATATATATATATATATATATATATATATATATATATATTAAATTCTTCTTCGTCTTTCACCAGCCCTTTGCCATCCACTTCTGGATGTAGGCCTCCTTTCGCCTTTTCCACTTCATCCTTGGCTATATGGTGCCAGTCTCTACCAATCTGTTGTTTTATGTCATCGATCCAGCTTTTTGGTGGTCGTCGCACGCTTCTCCTATATCCTCTAGGTCTTCATTGTTTCGGCTGCCCATGTTCATTTAGAATTGCCACGCGCTTTGTTACATCCTCTAGCTTTGTTCGTAGACGTATCTCCTCATTTCGTAAAGGGTATCTAAGCGTTGCTTCCAACATGATCCGTTCTAATGCTCGCTGGGTAGTTCAAAGGAGATTGGCTGTTTTAACTGTTAGTGTTGCTGTTTCTAGGTATGCACATGTTAAAAACTTTAGTTTTCAAATTGATCGGGATATCAGAACTTTTCAGTACGTGACTTAGTTTTCTAGTGGTTGCGCATGCAATTCTAATCCTCCCGTTTAATTCGGCCCTCTGGTTCTCCTTATCCGGTCTTATTCCATGACCTAGAGAGACATACCTTTCCACTCTTTTGTTGCCTCCACCGTAGATTGGTGTTTCATCGGGAGTTAGGATTTTAGGTTTTGTTAAGTTCATAGTGAAATTTTTTCCGAAGCTACCTTCAGCCTGTAACTCCTGTAAACTGTTACCGATCAGAACCACACCGTTTGTAAAACGGAGGTGGCTCAAATATCTTCCATCTACATTTATTTCTCCACTCCTAAATCCAGTTACGTAAAGACGTCCTCCAAAGCCAGGATGAAACGTTTAGGTGAGATAGTGTCGCCTTGTCTTATTCCTCGTTGTAAAGATATTTCATCGATTATAAGATCATTAATTTTAATTTGTACTGTAGTCTTTTCTTATACGTATTTAAGAAGGTCTGTTTTAGAATTATTCTTAAGCCGAAATATAGCCCATAGCTCTATCCAGTCGAACGCTTTGTTGTAGTCGATAAAAGCTAAATGAACTGGAATATTATACTCACTGCATTTTTAAATTAAGATTTCGATGTTTTGTATCGGCTCCCTAGTACTGTAGCCTTTTCTATATCCCGTTTGTTCCGGTGGTTGATAATAATCGAATTTATTTGTGAGTCTGTCGGTTACTATTTTTGTGAGTAATTTATGTGGGTGTGGGAGGAGACTTACTCGGCGATAGTGTTCTATATTTTGCTTGTCTCCTTTTTTATATAGAAGAATAATCTGGGCATTTAACTAATTGTAGGGAATGATACTACTCTGTAAGCATTTATTCAAAAAATTTCGATAGATTTTATTGTGGCAGCTCCTTTAAGTTGTATCATTTCTCAAGTGATTCATTTCCTCGTGGAGCTCGATCTTTTTTCATTTGGGATAAGGGTAATTTGATTTCTTCTTCTGTAATATAGGGAATTTACTCAGAGCCAATGTTGATACATTTTCCAAGCACTTGTGCATTATCTGGTTTAGAGTTTGCTGAGGAATACAACTCCTTCTAAAAAAATTTCTACTGTGTTGTTGATTTTGGTTCTTCACGTTTCTCCCTGTGTATTTTTCCACTGCCTTTTATGGGTTCTTCCATTTGAATTTATAGATTTAATTACCCTCATGTTTTTATTGATTTGTATTACAGTCTTAATAAGTTCTGTGTTCTACTTTCTTACGTCTGCTCTTATTTTTCTTTCGATTTGTTTCTTCAGTTTTATGTATTTCCCAGATTCCTTCGTTTTGTTGTCATTAAGTCTTTTGTATGTTGTGTTGTTTCGTGGTTCTCTTGCTTTCTCATGGTTCATAACTATTTAGTTACTGTTTGGATGTCGGTGCGGATTTTGTTTTACCAGATCATTTATCTCCATCGTAATATATATATATATATATATATATATATATATATATATATATATATATATATATATATATACAGTCGACACTCTATATAGTGAAAGACCAAAATGTTGACCGAAATTTCACTATAGAAAGTTTTTCACTATATAATGAAAAAAATCCGTATATATTGCTATGTATGTATTTTATATTGGTAATCATTTACTTGTATTTTATAAGGTACAAGCAACAAAAAAAATTGCAAAATTGAATTATTAGAAAAGATTTTATTAAACATTTGAAAGTTTAAATAGTACATAGCATGTACAGGGCTAAATACATACATAAAGTCCGTACGTTGTATCTTTACCCGTGCGTCATAGTTTTCAGGCCATGTAACAGACGACTATTATATTATTTGTCTCTTTTCACCAATAAATCGTAGGTATTGGTAAAAAGAGACAAAAAATATAATAGTCGTCTGGGATATTGCCTGAAAACTATGACGCACGTGTAAAGATATAACGTACGGACTTTATGTATGTATGTACTACATACGAAATAAAAAGAATAATACAAAATCTGTTAACACATATGTACATACTACGTACATACGTACTAGGAAAAATAATCAGTTATTTTCTTTTAAACATTACTTTTGAAAAATAGTTGTTGCTCAACAAAATTCTCGCGTTTATTCAAATGCATAAAGATTTGATCAGGTACACTTTCCTGGCATTTCTTATTTCATTTTCACTAAATTTAGCAGGACATTCCCCGGTTTCGGTTTCTTCTTCATGATCTTCTATACTTTTTATATCGTCAATTATGTTTTGGTCAGTTGGGAGATCTGTCGTGCCAACATCATTGTCGATTTCTAAGAAATCTTCAAGTAAAAAATCTGCGTCGACGGTAGCAGTTTTTTGTAGAATACCCCATTGCCTTTTTAAGGTAGCGAGATCCATTTCGCCTTCTTCTTCCCATTCGTCAATTTTTTCAGTAAAACCTGCTTTAGAAAAGCAGTTTTTGATAGTTTTCTGAGAAACATTTTCACTCCATACTTTAGCGACTTCGGTTTACACTCTTTAAGGGTAATCAATTTTTGGACTGGAAGGTTGTTATCAATCGCATTAACAATTTTGTTAACAATTCTGTTTAGGTAATGATGTTTCATGTTTTTTATAATACCCTGGTCCATAGGTTGCAATTTGGAGGTCATGTTTGGTGGAAAAAAGATCAATTCAATATTCCTTAATTTTTTACTTACAGTAACTGGATGTGCAGGACAATTGTCTATAAACATCACAATCTTTCGCTTTTGGTTTTTCATTTTCGTGTCCAGTTCTTTGATCCATCTTTCGAAAATCTCAGAAATCATCCATGCCTTTTTATTATTGGCGTAATCTAACTCCAGAGATTTAACTCCTTTTAAACAACGGGGATTTTTGCTTTTACCTATGAGCAGTAATTTCAGTTTTTCTGAGCCATCCATGTTTGCTCCAACCATAAGTGTCACCCTTGCTTTACTTGTTTTAACACCAAAACATTTATCACTTTTAAAAGCAAAAGTTTTATTTGGCAAACATTTAAAAAACAAACCGGTTTTCATCACAATTGAAAACGTTTTTTGGCTCGTACTTTTTCAATGCACTTTTTAAAACAGTTTCAGTCCAAATGTCACAGTCCTCCTGACTAACGCTTGCACTCTCGCCAAACACCGTCTTGAAAACAATTGAATTGCGAGTCTTTCAGGCACTCAACCACCCTTCACTACGGTACGTTTTGATGCGTACGGGCCGCTTGAAACCATCGTAAAACTGCTTCATTTCTATCCTCGTAAGTACTCACCCGTACTCGTTTTCTACTGCTTGGAACACTAGGTTTCTTGATGATACTGTCGCGACTTTTTATTATCAGAGAGACGCAACTTGGAGAAACACCAAATTTTGCAGCAACATCAATTTTTTTGCAGCCTTTATCAACTTCCTCCAAAACTTTAATTTTCTCAGCTAAACTTAAACACACTCGCTTGGACATCTTACTTGATTCTTAAACAAAAAGAAACTGAACCTGAATTTGCGAATTACTAGGCCTCGACTATAAAATGGGTTTTTCTCCGGGTTTCTATAAAATGGGTTATTCCCCGGGGTTCTCACAGAAATCTATCTGATTTATTGCCAACCATTAGGCGTTATAAACGCGTTAAGAACCTTTTCAAAAGAATGCGTCATAAAAATGGAATTCGTGCTAATGTTAGATAAAAATGGGAAACCCGAAATGGCCAAGATCTCAATAAATCCATAAAAATTTATACATAAAATTCCGGTAAAAAAATTTATTATATAGAGTGTTACTATTTTACAGATTCACTATATGCAGGGCTTTTTACATGAAATTTCATTAAAATATTCTAGGTCTTGAAAAAATTGCACTATAAAGAGTTTTTCACTATATAGAGTTTCACTATAAACAGTGTCGACTGTATATATATATATATATATATATATATATATATATATATATATATATATATATATATATATATATATATATATATATATATATATATATTTACTGCATAGTAACGTTAAGAAAATGTTAGTAATTGATGAATTGTCACTTTGTGCACTAGCATTATTGTGCAAACATTGTTATTCATTACGGTTATACAAAAAAAATCATTTAAACTGACAAATGCCTGACAGATTTGTTAAGCAGATACATTAAAATATTTTTGACTACTTGCTGATTGATTTATTTTTAGGAATATTAACTGCTTAAAAATCACAGAAATTTCGAAATTCTCCGTCCTTGTCACTCACGTCTCCTTTTTCTTCCTCGTGAAATCGAATTTCAAATTGCTTTAATTCGCAGGGGAAAGCCGTGCCAATCGGGATTTTTTTTGCTGTCGATGTCGACTGATTGCGAAAGTGTGTGACCTGACAAACAAATGATAAGAGGGAGTCAGGATTGTAAATTAGGAATTATGTCTTTTGCTTTTTTTCCATTTTTTTTACAATCAAAGATTTGACGTATTATTATGTACATTATTATATATATATATATATATATATATATATATATATATATATATATAATATATATATATAGGGTGTTATGGAATTTACTACATATATTGAAACTGGCGTCTCCTTGTAACAAGACTGATTGTAGAAAATTCACCTTACATAGCGGATCTCAATAGTAAAGGAAAAAAATCGACCGACATGAATATTTTTTCACGCCGCCACTGGTGATAATGTGACATATCGCCCCGCGTTAACCGGCATGTAAGGTCTACAGTGTTGTTCACATTTGAATAGGCTTTTCGTAAACAAATTTCATAAAAAAATATATAAAAGTTGTTATCTTTTTTATCTTACTTCGTGACACCAACAAATTAATTAAACAAATTTTATATTGCAATATTTTATTATAATTGGTAAAAAATTTAAGACATGTAATTCACAGAAATTTTATTTGTTTCATTGTAAAAATGCTGGTTTTACTTTATTTTAAAGCCGACAAAGGATCTCTTGTCGGCCGACAACAAAGGATTTCTTAC
>CM032451.1:111417001-111564501 GCA_019049505.1 Pachyrhynchus sulphureomaculatus
CTGGTAAGAGAACAAATGTATGAATTAAAAAAGAAAAAAAACACGTAAATCGGATAAGTGGTTCTCGAGAGATAAGCGCGCTAACGGACAGACAGACAGACAGACAAACAGACAGAGAGACGTTGCATTTTACATATATTACAGATATTCTTTGCTACATGATATTGTTCCATATTTAATGGTTTAGGCAGTGTATTGCAAGAGAACGCGCTAGCAGCAAACTTTTTTGAAACTAAGGATTATTTTAGAAATCACGACAAATCGTGCTATATGAAAGGTATAGAAATGTTGAAGATCGCTGTAATAAGTGTATTGTTTTAAAGGAAACTATGTTGAAGAATAAAATCGATTTTTATCAAAAATACTGGTTTTTCTCTAAAAGCCTCGGAATTTTTCACCTGATGAGTGTATGGGGTAGAACACTTACACAAGAATCCCTATGATGCTTAATTTTATACTCCTCTTACCGCTTTAAGAACACTTTTGTAGGGATATCTCATCCCTTTAAAATGAACTATGCAGGAATGCATCATCCACCGTCTACAGTTTGTACCAATTTACACCCTGCGTTTATTAGCCCAGTCGCCAAGGATTTTTAGCTTTATTACATGTTAACAGACTGCATTTTGGCATATAGGTAGTTTTTTTGAATGTAAGTAAGATAAAAAAAAGTTTGTTAAAGTCTGATGTAGGCTAAGCCACAAAATCCAAAATAAAATCAAAAATTCGGTTTTTCGGTAATATCGCGAAAAATAAAAAAAGATCGAAAAAAACTAATAGTACCACAGGAAAGAGTGGAAATTTTACAAAAAAGTAGTATATAGATTTTTTTTCCAGATTTTTTTTATTAGAGTGTAGCGTGCAAAACACATTAATTTGAAAGTCTACGCGCCCCGCTCGAAGGTTAATCGATATTACTTGTTATCAGAGTGTAAAAAAAAATTAAAAGATAGCTTTTTGAAGAGGAGACCTTCAACTTCCCGATGATACAAAGAGTTTTTATTTTTGTTTCTTTATAATTTGTTAAACGAAATTTTTGTTTGCATGATTTTAACGGACATACAGTAAATTACAAATATTCAATAAAATATAGTATTGAAAAAAAAATTCTTGCGTATATATCATTATTATACCTTAAGTTTCAATATAAGAATAATAAAAATACTCACATTGGCTGTGTTATTCAAAAATTAAGTTTTAAGATATGAAAATTTGCCTACTCTAGTGCGCCGCCGACAATTTTACGTTCAAAGCAATATGAAATAGTCAAAAAATGTCTCACAATTTTTTTTTAGTTACAGTTAAAAGTATATTTGATATTAGAAAATCATTAAAAACTTAAAAAAAAACTTTCTCTTTTTTTGTAATTTTGCTCTTAAAAAAGAGTTCATGATAAACATATTTTTTGCTTATTATTAATCATACACAACTTAAACTTAAAATTAAAAAAAAAAACATTTAAATGTGGGAAGTGGAAGATAAAAGTATAAGCTTTAAGTATAAAGTATTTATATTTCATTGAAACATCCAGGTGCAAAGAAAACAGTTATTGAAAGCACAAGAATTCTAAATTACTCGAAGAAATTAAATGAATTACGTACCCTCTGGCCGTCATAATGGATCCGCCATTTTGAATTTTTCAAATCTGTCATCGGATTCTTAATCAGCACCCCTTAGTAGCCAGTTTCAAAATATTTAACGGTATACAGAAACGTTAATCTATAATATATATAAAATGCAACGTCTCTCTGTCTGTCTGTCTCTCTGTCTGTCCGTTAGTGCGCCTATCACTGAAGAACCACTAATCCGATTTACGTACTTTTATTTTTAAAACATACATATGTTCTCTGGCCAGGTTATAGGCTATATTTTATTACGATAGGTAGCATAAATAATGAGCAGTGACAATAATAGTAAATGAAGTCGGACAAAGTTTGCCGCTAGCGCGTTCTCTTGCAATACACAGTCCAAACCATTAAATATGGAACAATATTATGTAGCAGAGAATATCTATAATATATATAAAATGCAATGTGTCTCTGTCCGTCTGTCTGTCTGTCTGTCTGTCTGTCTGTCCGTCCGTTAGTGTGCTTATCACTGGAGAACCACTTATCCGATTTACGTGCTTTTTTTTTAAACATACGTATGTTCTCTCGCCAGGTTATAGGATATATTTTATTAGGTGACGTAAGGAATAAGAGGTGACGATAATAGTGAATCAAGTCGGAGAAAAGTTTCCGCTAGCGCGTTCTCTTGCAATACACACCCTAAAGCATTAAATATGGAACAATATCATGTAGCAAGGAATACAATATATATAAAATGCAACGTCTCTCTGTCTGTCTGTCTGTCCGTTAGTGCGCTTATCACTCGAGAATCACTTTTCTGATTTACGTGTTTTTATAAATTTATACATATATTCTATAAAATTCGATATAAGCCTAGATAATGGGAGATAAGGTGAGATAATGGGAGATAAGGAGAAATAATGGGAGATAAGTCGAGATAAGCCTCGATAATGGGAGATAAGGTGAGATAATAGGAGATAAGTATAAATAATAGGAGATAAGGAGAGGTAATGGGAGATAAGCAGAGATAAGTCTAGATAATAGGAGTTATGGTGAGATAATGGGAGATAAGGGGAAATAATGGGAGATAAGGAGAAATAATGGGAGATAAGTCGAGGTAAGCCTAGATAATGGAAAATAAGGTGAGATAATGGGAGATAAGGAGAAATAATAGGAGATAAGGAGAAATAGTGGGAGATGAGCAGAGATAAGCCTAGATAATGGAAATTATGTAGAGATAATGGGAAATAAGGAGAAATATTGGGAGATAAGGAGAAATAATGGGAGATAAGCAGAGATAAGTCTATATAATGGGAGTTATGGTGAGATAATGGGAGATAAGGGGAAATAATGGGAGATTAGGAGAAATAATGGGAGATTAGGAGAAATAATGGGAGATAAGTCGAGATAAGCCTAGATAATGGGAAATAAGGTGAGATAATGGGAGATAAGGAGAAATAATGGGAGATAAGGAGAAATAATGGGAGATGAGCAGAGATAAGCCAAGATAATGGAAATTATGTAGAGATAATGGGAAATAAGGAGAAATATTGGGAGATAAGGAGAAATAATGGGAGATATTTTATTACGTTGGATAACATAAGGAATAAGCAGCGAGGATAGTAGTGAATCAAGTCCACGCGAGCGGAGCCGCGGGCCTGGCTAGTTTAATCATAAATGAGATTGGAAGCATGATTCCCCTACAACTGAAGCGGTTAAACCAGCCATTTTATTTTAAATAATTTTTTTTTAATTACGGTAAAACTAAAAGAAATAAACTATATGCTATTTTTCTGCTCTTTCACGTGGTGCTATTAGTTTTTCAATATCTCTTTTATTTTTAGAGATATTTGTGGAAAGCCGAATTTTTCATTTTATTTTCGATTTTATAGGCTCATGTACACTTTAGAGCAGCAAACTGTTTTTTATCATATTCTACGTCCAAAAAACTACCTGTAGGTCAAAATGCAGCATGTTAACATTTAATGAGAGAGATTTTTCGTCAAAATTTTGCCTCTGACGACTGGGCGTCATATACAGTGTGACAATTTAAGTCCGCATCATATGGGATTTTTTTTAAATAATCACTTTAGTCCAGTTCTGGTTATGGCATCCATTTGTGCTTTAAATAATATCAAAAATAAAGTATAGTAAGTCATTTTTACGCAAAAATGGAATTTTCGTAAAACTTTTTCAAAAAAACGTATAATTTTAAAAAAGTTATTAGACAAAATGGTATATTTTGTGATTCTAGATCTGTTTGTCAAATTTTAACAGCCTTCTACAATTTTAAATTTTTGGCAATTTTTTGACATTTCGGCATTTTCATCTTGATTTATTGCAACCTTATGTAAATCATTTAATTTGTCAAAAACTAGGCACCTATAATCTATTTAAGAACAAAATGAAGTCGTGTCCATAATTTTTTTATAGAATATTAAAATTCACAGATTATGATGAATCATATTTGATGCAAAGTTCGATTAACTTGTTTTTAAATAGAAAAATATTTCCCACTTACGTAGTTTGATAGTGAACACACTTGAACGTTTGTAAATTAACACAAATTTTACATTTTCATCTTTTTAGTAATGTATTTAAAGATTCAACAATGGAATGTTTCTTTCTGTAAACGCTGAATTAACAATTGGCTATTTTAACCTATTTAATAAATACTTTGTATCAAATACACGCATATTGCAATATTCGGTGTGTCCACCGTTTCATTCAATGCAACGAATGGTTCTTCTAGAAATTTCTTTGACGGAATTTTTCACCAACTCGGGAGGTATCTCCTGAACACACTGTCTAATTATAGTTTCTAGATGATCGATATCTCTAAATGGTCTAAACTTGTATACTTTTTGTTTGAGATAACCCCATAAATAGAAATCCAATGGGGTGATGTCGGGCGATCGAGGTGGCCAACAATTATCCTGATCTCGCCCGATGACCCTGCCATGAAATAGTTCATTTAAAGTGTTTCGTACTTGCAAAGTAATGTGTATTAGTGCACCATATAATTGATCCCATAAGCATATCTTGGACACAGCCATGTTATCCAGAACTTCTAAAATTTCGTTATTTAAAAAATCTAAATATCATTGTGAGTTTAAATTATGTCTAAAAATATATGACCCTATTATTTGGTCATTCACAATGCCACACCAAACGTTAGTTTTAAACGAGTATTGGTCACGATACTCAATTATGAAGTTTGGATTTTCTTGGGCCCACCATAGACTATTCTGTGAACTTACTACTCCGTTAGAAGTAAACGTGACTTCATCAGTCCATAAAACATTGTAAGGAAACTTGGAGTCCTCTTCTATTTTTCCTCGGTACCAGAATGAAAATAACAACCGAATATTAAAATCTCTATTCTGTAGAGTGTTTATCAATTTGGGTTTGTATGGTTAAATTTATTTTTGTGTAAAATTTTACGTACACTTTCTCTATCGATCTCCGTTTTAGACTTTTAAATAGTTCTAACACTGGTTTTGCCTTCTTCCACTACACTTTAGCACACATCTAACTCAGTATCTTCGGTATGTTTACGTGCAACACGATTTTTTCGGAAAACATTTCCCACAGATCCAGTCGATTTAAACTTTTTTATAATTCCGCTCACAGATTGCTGCAAGTCTTTTTCAAGATGACGCTCGTTAAAAACATTTGCAACAGTGCGATGAGGTGTATTTTTCCCACACAATAAAACAATTTCAATTTTTTCTTGAAGAGAAAGCATGTTGCATTCTAGTTTGAATTGCTAACTAAATATTTGACAGCTTACGACACCATATTGCCATCTCTAGTTCTCAATTGTTTCCAGGGCCTACTATTAATAAACGCATAGAAATATCGAGTTTTGCTTAGCGTGTTAATTTCTCTGTTTAGCTCTTTTTCCTGTAAAAGGTAAGGTTTCAGGAGGAAATCGGCACAACCATAAAGAGTCTTTCTAATTTTGCGAACGTTAATTTTGATAGCCACGACTAAAATATGGCTGGATTTATTTTAAATTAGCTGTTACGTCAACAATCACACCGAAAGCATATTAATGTAAATTTTCGGTGGTATTATTAACGCGTAACTGCCAAATTAATAACTAGAATATATGTAATGTTTTTATTACAGTTGCTAATTAGAATCTAAAGTGTATTATTGATCTAAAAAGTGTAAAAAAAAAAAACAAATAGGATAAAGCAGCAAGTTGTTAATTTGGTGTTTATAGTAAGAAATATTACATTGTTAAAAATTTAAATGCATTACTAAAAAGATCAAAATGTAAGATTTGTGTTAATTTACAAATGTTTAAGTGTGTTCACTATCAAAATACGTAAGCGAGAAACATTTTTCTGTTTAAAAAGAAAAGCTAATCGAACTTTGCATCAAATATGATTCATGATAATGTGTGAATTTTAATATTCTATAAAAAAATTATGGACACGACTTTATTTTGTTCTTAAATAGATTGTAGGTGCCTAGTTTTTGACAAATTAAATGATTTAAATAAGGTTGCAATAAATCAAGAAGAAAAATAATTGCTGAAATGTCAAAAAACTGTAGTCGTAGTAGGCCGTTGAAATTTGACAAACAGAACTAGAATCACAAAATAAACCATTTTGTCTAATAACTTTCTTTAAAATTTGTCCAAATTATACGTTTTTTTCAAAATTTTTTTCGAAAATGTCATTTTTGACAGGTGACGTCATGCGTAAAAATGACTTACTATACTTTATTTCTAATATTATTTGAAGCACAAATGGATGTCATAACCAGATCTGGACTAAAGTGATTATTTAAAAAAAAAAATCCCATATGATGCGGAACTTAAATTGTCACACTGTATATTTTCACAGACTTTTTTAAAATCCTTGAAACATCGTAGGCTTTTATGGCCCAGACACGTCACCTAAATTGTCTAAATAAAAATTACGTTCCTGCTACTTGGTAGTAACGATAACGTCCTAACTTAGACGTTTATAATTGGATATTACTCAACCCCTACTAATAGTTTAACATGAAATTTTTACCCTTGTTATAAATCATTCATCGAGACAGGGAAAACTATTCATTTGGTGGTTATATTAAAATAAAAAATCCACCTACTCGTTTAGAAGTTTTGTCTAATGGGGAGGTAAGTACAAGTTTAAAAAAGTATAATTATTTATTTAGCAAGCTAGATATTAAGTCGTTAAATAATTACAATCTATACTTAATAGAAGGTTGTACAAGAGTTTGCAAAAAATAAGCAGTTAAAGTTTTTCCTTGTTAATACAAAATGCATGGAAAGAATGTTTAAGACAAAAATTACGTCCAGTCTGTCAAGAAGGTAGATGCGATTCTAGCAATTCAACAAAAAATCTGTACCTTTGTCTACGACGCATTTTAGTAAAAGTACCAGTCGATTCCGAACTTTCATCAAAATCACGTGAAATCCAAAATGTTTGTGCATCGGTTCGAGGCAGTCTTTCTTTGTTTTCATCCAAAAAGTCGAAAAACGAATCGTGCCTTTGTTTTCACAGGCCCCGAAATTAATGCGGCGTCAAGGAGCTGCAAAATTAAGAAAATTGAGTTTGAATGTGTCCCATGAGACCATTCGACAACATCTTAGTGCTTGTGACGTTAAATTTTAAAGCACGTTGAAGAGATCTTTGCTGGGCGCAAATCACGTCGTGAAGCTGCTCGCTTGGGCCCATAATAAAATACTAGAGTGGCCTTACAATCGCCAGAGCAAGCTCAGAGGAAAAACTATGAGGAGTTTCACTCAGTTGCTCGTGAGATTCGAAAAACTTGCAAAGTATGCAGAAAATCTCGTCGACAGTATGCCACGAAGATACATATAATCCCGTTTATAGCGTTTTCCGCCTTTGGGTTCCTAATGGCCAATTATTTCTATCCTCCGAGACATCTTCTGAGAGATTCTTTGCAGACATTGTCTTTGTTATTCCCTGCAGCCATGTTGTGGGTGGTTGTCCTCTTTTCCTCTTTTCTGTAGGGATCCACTCCAATTTTTTTTTTTCGGTAGTCTTTCTCTTGGCATTCGTTTTACATGTCCATATCAAGCTAGTTGTCGTCTTTCGATATCGTCTATTATTGTGCGTTCCACCTTCATTAAATTCCTTACGTCCTCATTTCTAACACGCTCGAGTCTAGATTTACCTGCAGATCTTCTCCGGAAATCCATTTCCACTGCAAGTAGGCTGTCTTTTTGTTTATTTGTCAGCTGCCATACTTCCGAGCTATAAGTCAGTGTGGGTTGTAATGTAGAGTTATAGATTTTCTTTTTTGTCTCCTCTCTAATATTTTTTTGCCACAGTATTGACTTCAATGCTCCAATAACCTTTTTTTCCTTTTGTTATTCTGTGTTGTATTGTTTCGTTGTTTTAGCCAGTCTTGGTGAGTCTCGTGCCCAGATATACGTATTCTTCACAGCGCTTGATAGTTTCATTGTGGTGACGGTTCTTGTCCAGTGCTCAAATATTGTGTCTTTTCTGTATTTATTTGTAATCCCCATTTCCTGTATTCTTCGAATTGTTTCCGGGACGTGAATTTCAGGTCTTCTTTATCTTGAGCCACCACCACCTGATCGTCTGCATAATGTAATGTGTATAGGGTTGTGTTCCCTATTACTATTCCCATGCCATCACACTTCCGTTTCCACATTCTCAGAGCTTCATCGATGTATATATTGAATAGGGTGGTTGACAAAGAACATCCCTGGAGTAGGCCTTTAGTTACATTGAAGCCCTTTGAAATTTCATTTCCCACTTTTATTCTAGATGTTGTGTTTCTATAGAATTCATTAATGGCATCCGTAATAGTCACACTAATATTAGATTTTTCTAGGACCTATCATATGCCATTGTCAGATCTACTAGAAGTAGGTGTACATCTTGTGACCGTATTGTTCTTTTTTCGATAATTTGTGTTAAACAAAAAATATTGTCAGTTGTTGATCGACCTGCTCTAAAACCGTTTTGCTCTTCAGATTCGTAGGGATGGGACTCTTCATATAGGAAATCTTTTATTATTTTTCCATAGAGTCAGCTTAACGTACTTGTCCCCGTTATACCTCGATAGTTACTGTAGTTCTTTTTGTTGCCCCTTTTTTGTATAGATATAATCCAGCCGTCTTTCCAGCTTGTGGAATTCGTTCCCCATTTAAACATCGTTTAAAAATTTCTGTTAAGGTCTTAAATAGTTCCATTTTTTACATTTTGATGAATAAAAAATGTTGGCTTTCTTTGTCCTGTCTACAGAGCTATGGGTTCTCTAACGATTAGAATTTTCTTGGGGGTTTGTTTGCCAAAGATGCCAGGCGATTTTAATGCTTACTACAACCTTAAAATCTGGACAACCTAAACCCAAATGAATAATGATTCAAAGAAAAGTTGCGATCAACACCATTTTTAATCGACTTCAAAAACAGGCGGCCATAGCGTAGTGGGTAAGATGTCTAATTTCTACGCCGAAGATCTGCGTTTGAACCTCGGCTCAGAAGATATTAAATTAAAAAAAAAAAAGTTACAAGGTGTTGGTGGCCTCTCATTTTGGCCGTTCGGAACCGATAATTAACTGTAAGTCTTCTTTGTCAGTGGAATACTTGAAAAGGCACCAACCACAGGCAAAAGGGGAGAGGGTCGCATACGTCCGTATCGGATATGGCACTCCAAGAAGAGAGTTAGTCAAGCAAGAACCTGTCGCCTATAACTTGTAGTCAGTAAAAGAAATTCCTTTTTTTAATTATTGTTGGCACTCATGCCAACAATGCTTTGTGCAAAGGGATTCATTTTTAACAGTACTTATGGTTAAATCGTACATTATTGAAGTGAGTGTTGCATAATCTTCGCGCTTCGTGGTAGTGTTCCTATGTAATCATCCCCCCCCGCCGTGAAATACCCTGTGAATATCTTTGGGGATGGCGCACAGCTGGATGAAATACTACTGACTTGGACAAAATTCTGTCTGCCCTTTAATTTTCATTTTTTGTGATAATTGCGGCTGTATATGACACTGTCGAAAAATCGCCAAAAAAGCTAAGATGAGGGTGAAGTAGTAAAGAGTAAAACGGGATCAGCAGTGTTTCTGTTTATATTGATCTTTATTAAACATAAAATAGTGGTATTAGTACTCTATTTTTACAGTTATTACTATTCATTTAATACCGATATTAGTACCATACTCGCGATTAATAACAAGAGTACTAAATCTTATTTTACCTATACGTTTTGCGCTTGAAATAAAAAGTTGGACAGTTTCACACAAGACGTTCTTAAGACTGTTGGTTACTGACACTTTTGGGTGAATGTCTTTTAAATCTCTTCTGCTGATACTGGCTGTTTTCAATTTCCCTCTTCGCCTAGACTGGCTGATCAGCTCTGATATGGAGCAAAACAGATATGTCCTAATTTTTTTTTATTATATTTTATTATATATATCTATAATTTCATATATATATATATATATATATATATATATATATATATATATATATATATATATATATATATCTATAATATATGTATATAAAATGCAACGTCTCTCTGTCTGTCTGTCCGTTAGTGCGCTTATCACTGGAAAATCACTTATCCGATTTACTTACTTTTTTTAAAAACATACATATGTTCTCTGGCCAGGATATAGGCTATATTTTATTACGATAGGTAGCATAAGGAATGAGCAGTGACGATAATAGTGAATGAAGTCGGAAAAAAGTTTGCCACTAGCGCGTTCCCTTGCAAAACACGGCCTAAACCAATAAATATAGAACAATATTATGTAGCAGAGAATATATAATATATATAACATGCAATGTCTCTCTGTCTGTCTGTCTGTCCATTAGTGCGTTTATCAGGCGAGAACCACTTATCCGATTTACGTGTCTTTTTTTTTGATTCATACATATATTCTTTGGCCAGCTTATATAATAATAATAATAATAATCTATATCTACAATAAATATATATAAAATGCAACGTCTCTCTGTCTGTCTGTCTGTCCGTTAGTGCGCTTATCCCTCGAGAACCACTTATCCGATTTACGTGATTTTTTAAATTCATACATATGTTCTCTGACCAGGTTATAGATATATATTTTATTACATCTATAATACATATAAAATGCAACGTATCTCTATCTGTCTGTCCGTTAGTGCGCTTATCACTCGAGAACCACTTATCCGATTTACGTGTTTTTTTTTTAATTCATACAATTGTTCTCTGGCCAGGTTATCTATAATCTACTATCTATAATATATATAAAATGCAACGTTTCCCTGCCTGTCTGTCTGCCTGTCTCTCTGCCTGTCTGCCTGTCCGTTAGTGCGCTTATCACTGGAGAACCACTTATCCGATTTACGTGCTTTTTTTTAAAATATAAATATTTTCTCTGGCCAGGTTATAGGATATATTTTATTGCGTTAGGTATCATAAAGAATAAGCAGTGACGATAATAGTGAATCAAGTCGGAAAAAGGTTACCGTTAGTGCGTTGCAGTACACTGCCTTAACCTTTAAATATGAAACAATATCATGTTGCAAAGAATATAATATATATAAAATACAACGTCTCTCTCTCTGTCTGTCTGTCCGTTAGTGCGCTTATCACTTGAGAACCGCTTATCCGATTTACGTGTTTTTATAAATTTATACATATGTTTTATATAATTCGATATAATCCTAGATAATGGGAGATAAGGTGAGATAATGGGAGATAAGTATAAATAATGGGAGATAAGGAGAACTAATGGGAGATAAGCAGAGATAAGATAATCAGAGTTATGGTGAGATAATGGGAGATAAGGAGAAATATTGCGAGATAAGTCGAGATAAACCTAGATAATGGGAGATAAGGTAAGATAATGGGAGATAAGGAGAAATAATGCGAGATAAGGAGAAATAATGGGAGATAAGAAGAAATAATGGGAGAAGAGCAGAAATAATGGGAGAAGAGCAGAGATAAGCCTAGATAATGGAAATTATGTAGAGATAATAATATATATAGAATGCAACGTCTCTCTGACTGTCTGTCTGTCCGTTAGTGCGCTTATCACTTGAGAACCGCTTATCCGATTTACGTGTTGTTATAAATTTATACATATGTTTTATATAATTCGATATAAGCCTAGATAATGAGAGATAAGGTGAGATAATAGGAGATAAGTATAAATAATGGGAGATAAGGAAAACTAATGGGAGATAAGCAGAGATAAGATATTGGGAGTTATGGTAAGATAATGATGAGATAAGTCGAGATAAACCTAGATAATGGGAGATAAAGAGAAATAATGGGAGATAAGGAGAAATAATTGGAGATAAGGATAAATAATGGGAGATGAGCAGAAATAAGCCTAGATAATGGAAATTATGTAGAGATAATAGGAGATAAAAAGAAATAATGGAAGATAAGGGGGAAATAATGGCAGATATTTTATTACGTTAGGTAACATAAGGAATAAGCAGTGACAATATTAGTGGATCAAGTCCACGCGAGCGGAGCCGCGGGCACGGCTAGTATATATATATATATATATATATATATATATATATATATATATATATATATATATATATATATATATGAATAATACTTTCTTGTAAGATTTCAAACTCGAAGAGGAAGTTCATTAGAGATGCATCGTATCACCTATATTGTTCAATATATATAGTGAATACAACATAAGAGAGGTGTTTGACAACTGGTAGGGCGGCATAACAATAGGTGGTTCTAAAATAAATAATCTACGATATGCCGGCGACACCGTAGTCTTGGGTACAGTTAAATAAAACTAAGACGAAAGTGATGATCATTGACAGAGTCCGAAACAATCAGCTTGACGTTAGAAACATTGCAGGGTATGAAACAGTCAGTCACTTCAATTACCTCTGCTCAGTAATAACAAACAACGGCGGATGTGAGGACGAAATACGCAGACGTCTTGCCATGGCCAGAACAGCGACCGCCAAGCTAACAAAAATATGGAGAGATAGTGACTTGACGCAGAATACCAAATTACGACTCACAGCGGAAACCTGGACCAATAAAAAAATTACAAGAAACGATTCAACGCATTTGAAATGTGTGTATAGAGAAGGATGCTCCGGATACCTTGGACAGCGCACCGCACAAATGCTTTCATCCTAGATGAGCTCAACATCAAAACAAGGCTTAATAGAAACATACTGAGGTACCTTGGTCATATAGCAAGAGGGAGAGACACAGTAGAGCGGTTAATTGTGGAAGGTAATGTAGAGGGCTAAAGACCGAGAGGACGGTCTCCTACACGGTGATCGGACTATATTAAAACAACAATTGCTCTCACATTTCCGGAAGCATCACATCGAGCCCAAGATCGAGAAATATGGGCTAAATTAGTGGCACAAATATCATAATATCACCATGTTCTTACGAAGGATGACGGATAGGGAAGGATATATATATATATATATATATATATATATATATATATATATATATATATATATATGTTATATATATATATATATATATATATATATATATATATATATATATATATATATATGTATATATATATATATATATATATATATATATATATATATATATATATATATATATATATATATATATATATATATATATATACTAGCCGGGCCCGCGGCTCCGCTCGCGTGGCCTTGATTCACTACTATCGTCACTGCTTATTCCTTAATTTACCCAACGTAATAAAATATTTCCCATTATTTCCCCTTATCTCTCAATATTTCTCCTTATCTCCCATTATCTCTACATAATTTCGATTATCTAGGCTTAACTCTGCCCATCTCCCATTATTTCTCCTTATCTCCCATTATTTCTCCTTATCTCCCATTATTTCTCCTTATCTCCCATTATTTCTCCTTATTTCCCATTATCTTACCTTATCTCCCATTATCTAGGCTTATCTTGACTTATCTCTCAATATTTCTCCTTATCTCCCATTATTTCTCCTTATCTCCCATTATCTCACCATAACTCCCATTATCTAGACTTCTCTTTGCTTATCTCCCATTATTTCTCCTTATCTCCCATTATTTATATTTATCTCCCATTATCTCACCTTATCTCCCATTATCGAGCCTTATCTCGACTTATCTCCGATTATCTAGGCTTATATCGAATTATATAGAACATATGTTTAAATTTATAAAAACACGTAAATCGGATAAGTGGTTCTCAAGTGATAAGCGCACTAACGGACGGACAGACAAACAGAAAGACGTTGCATTTTATATATATTCTAGATAGGAGATTATAGATAACCTGGCAAGAGAACAAATGTATGAATAAAAAAAAAAACACGTAAATCGGATAAGGGACTCTCGAGTGATAAGCGCACTAACGGACAGACACACAGACAGAGCGACGTTGCATTTTATATATATTATATTCTTTGATACATGATATTGTTCCATATTTAATAGTTTAGCATGTTTAAAAAAAAAGCACGTAAATCAGATAAGTGGTTCTCCAGTGATAAGCGCACAAACGGACAAACACAGATATACGTTACATTTTATATATATTATAGATGTAATAAAATATATATCTATAACCTGGTCAGAGAACATATGTATGAATTTAAAAAATCACGTAAATCGTATAAGTGGATCTCGAGGGATAAGCGCACTAATGGACAGACAGACAGATAGTCGTTGCATTTTATATATATTATAGATATAGATTATTATTATTATTATGTAACCTGGCCAAAGAATATATGTATGAATTTAAAAAAAAGACACATAAATCGAATAAATGGTTTTCGCGGGATAAACGCACTAATGGACAGACAGACAGACAGACAGACATTGCATTTTATATATATTACAGATTATAGATTATAGATATTCTCTACTACATAATATTGTTCCATATTTAATGGTTTAGGCGGTGTATTGCAAGGCAACGCGCTAGCGGCGAACTTTTTTCCGACATCATTCCCTATTTTACGTCACTACTCATTTCTTATGGTACCTAGCGTAATAAAATATAGCCTATAACCTGGCCAGAGAACATATGTATGTTTTAAAAAAAAAAGTACGTAAATCGGATAAGTGGTTCTCCAGTGATAAGGTCACTAACGGACAGACAGACAGACAGACAGACAGACAGAAAGAGAGACGTTGCATTTTATATATATTATAGATATATATATACACCAAACTCTCTCGTTTGCACTATATATCAAGTATCTTTTCTCTTTCTTCCGCATTCGCACATTTCTTTTTTATTTTTTGGTAGCACTGCTATCCTTTTTAGCAAACTCTTTACTGTTTACCTAATACAAATAAAACAAAGATAACATATATTTGTGTATTTTGTGTTTTTATACATACATATCTAAAAAATAGACCTAAAATGCAATAAAATAGTTTAGATATAGCAAGCGAAACACAAATCAAATAAATTACAATACAAAATATAAATAAATAATACAAATAGAATACTCGGCAAACATTTCACCCTCGAGTAAATAAAATCATGTTTAACTGATTATAAAAAGTTGGTGCAGAAGTTTGAAAAGATTGGTTTGATTTTAGATAAACTTTGAGCAGGACAACCAAGGTTATCAAAAAGCGATGCAAGCATAAAAAGCGTTTGCGTGCTAGTTCTCATTTCCTTTCGTCTTTCGGGTTATCGCTACTTACTATCTTTCGTTTTATTTGATCAATAACTGAAAATGTACTATTTCTCTTTCTTTTTTTTTGACAATATTTTATCAGACACTCACCTTACTTTCAAGATAACAATAATAAAAAATGTTCCCACATATTATATTTCATTTATTCAAAACACGCTCAATAAACTGAATAAAATGCACGGCATTGTCATTTTAAGCCCAATAAAATTGACATAAAAAAATGCCGATAAAACAATTAAAAATACTATAGATACTATTCTCGTTAGTAGAGATGGGCTGTCTCGATCTTTTTGGAGAACCGGCTCAACGGATTCGGATTAGTCAAAGGGCCTAGATCACTGGTCACACTGTGGTTTTCAGAGCCCAAATCTAAATATTACCTCTTACTATGGTTAAGAAAAAATGATAAAAATCCTATCTCTGTTGATCTCTTGCAGCAGCACACTCAAAAACTGAACATTTCTTGTGTATTTCCCCTGGACTATAATCAACTTAACTTGCTCGACACAAAGCAGATGACATTACTAGAAATAATGCTAAAAAGATTTGCAGACAATTTACTTACAATACAAAATAAACACATAAATTCACACGTTTTTAGTACGTCAATAATAAACTAGAACTGAGATGAAAGAACTAATAGAGTATAAGAAAGGAACGGAGGTAACATATCTTACACAATTATATAAAAGGGAACAGAGTATCACATTGCCACAAACACAATACAAGTATAACGATAAACGAACAAACATCTATAATATATATAAAATGCAACGTCTCTCTGTCTGTCTGTCTGTCCGTTAGTGCGCCTATCACTGAAGAACCACTTATCCGATTTACGTATTTTTTTTTTAAAACATACATATGTTCTCTGGCCAGGTTATAGGCTATATTTTATTACGATAGGTAGCATAAGGAATGAGCAGTGACGTAAAATAGCGAATGATGTCGGAAATAAGTATGCCGCTAGCGCGTGCCTTTGCAATACACAGCCTAAACCATTAAATATGGAACAATATTATGTAGCAAAGAATATCTGTAATCTATAATCTATAATATATGTAAAATGCAATGTCTCTCGGTCTGTCTGTCTGTCCATTAGTGCGTTTATCACGCGGGAACCACTTATCCGATTTACGTGTCTTTTTTTAAATTCATACATATATTCTTTGGCCAGGTTATATAATAATAATAATCTATATCTATAATATATATAATGCAATGTTTGTCTGTCTGTCTGTCTGTCTGTCTGTCTGTTAATGCACTTATCCCTCGAGAACCACTTATCCGATTTACGTGATTTTTTAAATTCATACATATGTTCTCTGACCAGGTTACAGGTATATATTTTATTACATCTATAATATATATAAAATGCAACGTATCTCTGTCTGTCTGTCTGTCCGTTAGTGCGCTTATCACTGGAGAACCACTTATCCGATTTTCGTACTTTTTTTTTTTTAAACATACATATGTTCTCCGGCCAGGTTATAGGCTATATTTTATTACGATAGGTAGCATAAGGAATGAGCAGTGACAATAATAGTAAATGAAGTCGGACAAAGTTTGCCACTAGCGCTTTCTCTTGCAATACACAGTCCAAACCATTAAATATGGAACAATATTATGTAGCAGAGAATATCTATAATATATATAAAATGCAATGTCCCTCTGTCCGTCTGTTTGTCTGTCTGTCTGTCCGTCCGTTAGTGTGCTTACCACTGGAGAACCACTTATCCGATTTACATGCCTTTTTTTTAAACATACGTATGTTCTCTGGCCAGGTTATAGGATATATTTTATTAAGTGACATAAAGAATAAGCAGTCACGACAATAGTGAATCAAGTCGGAGAAAAGCTTGCCGCTAGCGCGTTCTCTTGCAATACACTCCATAAAGCATTAAATATGGAACAATATCATGTAGCAAAGAATACAATATATATAAAATGCAACGTCTCTGTCTGTCTGTCTGTCCGTTAGTGCGCTTATCACTCGAGAACCACTTATCCGATTTACGTGTTTTTATAAATTTATACATATGTTCTATATAATTCGATATAAGCCTAGATAATGGGAGATAAGGTGAGATAATGAGAGATTAGGAGAAATAATGGGCGATAAGTCGAGATAAGCCTCGATAATGGGAGATAAGGTGAGATAATGGGAGATAAGTATAAATAATAGGAGATAAGGAGAGATAATGGGAGATAAGCAGAGATAAGTCTGGATAATGGGAGTTATGGTGAGATAATGGGAGATAAGGAGAAATAATGGGAGATAAGGAGAAATAATGGGAGATAAGTCGAGATAAGCCTAGATAATGGGAAATAAGGTGAGATAATGGGAGATAAGCAGAGATAAGTCTAGATAATGGGAGTTATGGTGAGATAATGGGAGATAAGGAGACATAATGGGAGATAAGTCGAAATAAGCGTAGATAATGGGAAATAAGGTGAGATAATGGGAGATAAGGAGAAATAATGGGAGATAAGGAGAAATAATGGGAGATGAGCAGAGATAAGCCTAGATAATGGAAATTATGTAGAGATAATGGGAGATAAGGAGAAATGGAGATAAGAGAAATAATGGGAGAGATAAGGAATAAATAATGGGAGATATTTTATTACGTTGGGTAACATAAGGAATAAGCAATGACGATAGTAGTGAATCAAGTCCACGCGAGCGGAGCCGCGGGTCCGGCTAGTATATAATATAATTAAAAAACCCTAAATCTCCCGGCGAAGACCAAAAAGCTAATGAAATACTAAAATATGGGGGACCCTGGTTAAGCAACTCCAGACACTTATACAGAGGATTATACGATCGAATAGAATCCCAGATGAATGGAGAACAGCGACAGTTATACCAATCCGTAAGAAGAGTGTTTATTAATTTCGGTTTGTATGGTTTAAATTTATTTTTGTGTAAAATTTTACGTACACTTTCCCTGTCGATCTCCGGTTTAGACTTCGAAATAGTTCTAACACTGGTTTTGCCTTCTTCCACTACACTTAAGCACACATCTAACTCAGTATCTTTGGTATGTGTACGTGCAACAAGGTTTTTTTCGGAAAACATTTCCCACAGATCCAGTCGATTTAAACTTTTTTATAATTCGTCTCACAGCAGATTGCTGCAAGTTTTTTTTCAGGATGACGCTCGTTAAAAACATTTGCAACAGTGCGATGAAGTGTATTTTCCCCACACAATAAAACAATTTTAATTTTTTCTTGAAGAGAAAGCATGTTGTGACACCATCTGTTTCTTTCCATTCTAGTTTAAATTGTTAACTAAATATTTGACAGCTTACGACACCATATTGCGATCTCTAGTTCTCAATTGTTTCCAGGGCCTACTATTAATAAACGCATAGAAATATCAAGTTTTGCTTAGCGTGTTAATTTCTCTGTTTAGCTCTTTTTCCTGTAGAAGGTACGTTTTCAGGAGGAAATCGGACGACCATACAGGGTCTTTCTAATTTTGCGAACGTTACTTTTGATAGCCACGACTAAAATATGGCTGGATTTATTTTAAATTAGCAGTTTCGTCAACAATGATACCGAAAGCATTTTAATGTAATTTTTCGGTGGTATTATTAACGCGTAACTGCCAAATTAATAACTAGAATATGTGTAATATTTTTATTACGGTTGCTAATTAGAATCTAAAATGTATTATTGATCTAAAAAGTGGTTTTAGCTGAAGTATAAAAAAACAAATACGATAAAGCAGCAAGTTGTTAATTTGGTGTTTATAGTAAGAAACATTACATTGTTAAAAATTTAAATCCATTACTACAAAGATCAAAATGTAAGATTTGTGTAATTTACAAACGTTTAAGTGTGTTCACTATCAAAATACCTAAGCGAGAAACATTTTTCTATTTAAAAATAAAAGCTAGTCGAACTTTGCATCAAATATGATTCATGATAATGTGTGAATTTTAATATTGTGTAAAAAAATTATGGACACGACTTTATTTTGCTCTTACATAGATTACACAGGGGAACAGCTGTTTTGGTGTCGAGGTTTTTTGAGCTGATTCTATATCAATTTGATGTCCTGAATTCAAATAACGTATTCATTTGTACCTAGGAGCTCAAATTTTTAAGATATACAATTTTAGAGAAATATAAGTTACATTATTGTAACTCAAATCCGTAAGTGTAGTAAACAAAAGTAGATACGAAATTTTTATTTTAGTTATACAAAATACAATATTATGTCGTACTTACAAACAAAAAAAAACATTGAAGAAATGAAATAGTCACTCAACACTTGGAAAGCTTCTTTTCCGCGACATTCTTGAATGTTTTTTTTAAACAGTCCCTTTTTAAACTCCAGCAGTAATCTGCCATCATGTGCATGTCCCATCTTCCTTGGTAGCGGTCCTCCATAACTTTAATATCTTGGTGAAATCTTTCACCTTGTTCCTCACTCATGTCTCCTAAATTTTCTGGAAAACGGTCTAAGTGGCTGTGTAAATAGTGTATTTTAATACTCATATTGCTCCCTAAGGATTTGAAACTATTAAGCATCTTGTTAACCATTTCAACATAGTTTTGAGCTTTATGTTTGCCTAGAAAATTTTCTACAACTGCAACAAATGATGTCCAAGCTTCTCGTTCAACTTGATTCATTGAATTTATGAAGGCAGGATCCTTAATTAATTGTCTTATTTGTGGGCCGTCAAATATCCCTGCTTTGAGTTTTTCTGTGCTCAACTGATGCATTTTTACCTCTATATATGCAAAACAAGACCCATTCTTATCAAGAGCCTTTACAAATTGCTTCATTAAGCCCAACTTTATATGTAACGGAGGAAGTATGATTTTTTCTCTTTCAACCAAAACGTCGTTAATGACATTCTTTTCCCCAACGTCCATGTTTTCTCTCTGAGGCCAATCTTTTCTAACCCAGTGGTGTGTTTTGTCCCTACTATCCCAGAGGCATAAGAAACACGGATATTTCGTGTAACCACTTTGCTGCCCAAGAAGAAAGTTTTCCATTTTTAAGTCTACACAAATCATCCATTGATGTTCGTATTACTTTATCTTCTGCAAGACCAAAGCTATGGTATTATATTCTTCTTTCAGTTTCGTTGAGTGAGCTAGTGGTATTGAACCATATTTATTCCCATTATATAGAAGGACACATTTTAAACTTCGCTTTGAACTGTCAATAAATAGGCGCCAATCATCTGGAATATATTCAGAAAGTCCCATTTCTTTCATGAGTCCCCTAATTTCGTGACAAAATACAAGATTGTCTTCTTGAGAAAAGAATGGTAGCAGATCTTTTTCTCTTGTACGGTAAAAGGTAATTTTGGTTCCTTGTTCCAGTAAATTTTTGTCGTTCAACCTAGAAGCCAGTACTTCAGAAGCTTTTTTCGATAAATTGAGATCCCTGGTGAGATCATCTAATTCATTTTGATTGAAGCGTTGAGGAACTGATGACGTCCCCTCATAGTCACTGTTAGTTTCATTAGCATCAGAACTTTTATTAGCATCAGAAGAGCGATCAGAGGGAAAATATTCGTCATCAGAGATATGTGGTAGCTGATGAAATGTTGGAATCGGTATTTCATCTGAGTGCGGGATAGGGCGTATTGCCGAATCTAAATTGGGATAAGTCCACTTACTGCGGTTATTTCGATTGATTCCATTAGTATTTACTAAACAGAAAGAACAATCATTGAAGTGGTTTTTTGGTTCTCTCCAAACCATTGGTACGCCGAATTTTAGACATTTTCTTTTCCCGATAGTCCACTGCCGTAAATGCTCTGTACAAGTTTTACATACGAGATGCGGGGCCCACGTTTTGTCCTGATCACCAAGCTTAACTCCAAAGTATCCAAGATACGCTCGCTTTACAAAGTCAGTAATAGTTTGTCTGTTTTGTTGAAACTAGTATTCTCCGCATATATAGCAAAACACATCAGGTTGATTTACACAACTTCTTCTTGAACTGGAATCTGAACTCATTTTAATTCTGTTCAATAACACAAAAACACTCTTTTCTTAACATAAAATAACACGCCGAATTCGATCTACTCTGATTAGTAAGAACGCACAAACTGACGAGACTTACCCGAGTTAGGTGATTAAAAGGGTCAGTTCAGGTACCTGATAGGCAATGGTTCCACTATTTATAGATTTACCTGGAATTTACTCAATTACAGACTGACAATAAAACCATCGTACCTACATTAATGAATATATAATAATTTTAGAACTCTCATAAATGAATATACTGAATAAAAACCACATTGGTAGATAAGTTGATGTATCTAAAAAAGTAGAGCTGATAGAGAAAAACGGATTGCATGTATAGATTTAGCGTCCCAAATATAGTTAAAATCAGCTCTAAAATCCCAGGCACCAAAACAAAAATATTTTTTTGTTACCCTGTGTTATAGGTGCCTAGTTTTTGACAAATTAAATGATTTAAATAAGGTTGCAATAAATCAAGATGAAAAACAATCGCCAAAATGTCAAAAAACTGCCAAAAAGTCAAAATCGTAGTAGGCCGTTGAAATTTGACAAACAGACTAGAATCACAAAATAAACCATTTTGTCTAATAACTTTTTTTAAAATTTGGTCAAATTATACGTTTTTTTCAAAAATGTTTACGAAAATGTTATTTTTGACAGGTGACGTCAGGCGTAAAAATGACTTACTATACTTTATTTCTGATATTATTTGAAGCACAATGGATGCCATAACCAGATCTGGGCTAAAGTGAATATTTAAAAAAAATCCCATATGATGTGGACTTAAATTGTCACACTGTATAAAGACAATAAAGTATTCGCAAGATTAACAGAAGGAATGACAGAATCAATCAACTATGAATCTGAAATCAGGCAGGAAGATTCCTTAAGTTTTCTTCTATTTAATATTGTCATGGATGAAATTATAAAAAATGTCAAATGAAAAAAGGGATATAGAATAGGTAACGGGGAGCTTAAAATTATATGTTATGCAGATGACGCGTTAATAATGGCTGAGATCGAGAACGATCTGCAAAGGCTGCTATACGAATTTTATATAGCGGCGTGTCAATCTCAACTGCACAAACAAAAACAATCGTAACAGCCGATCAGGTGCAAGCTGGTGGTGGAAGATAAACCAATAGAACAGGTTACGGAGGTCGATTACCTGGGCATCAAAATACCTAGTATCGGAAAAATCGAGGAAGAAGTAAAACATCAAGTCAACAAGGCTAATAGGATAGCAGGATGCCTCAGTGATACCATATTTAGAAATAAATTCCTCTCCGTTGAGACTAAAATAAGAATATACAAGAGCGTAATACGACCAGTAATGATTTAAACATCTGAAACAAGACCCGATACAAGTATAACACAGAGGATGCTGGAATTAACTGAAATGAGAATACTTAGGAGATGAACAAACAAGATGCTGAGGGACAGAGAAAGGAGTGAAGACATAAAAAAAAATCGAAGAAGGAGTCCCACCTCCCACATACCACCGCCGGCTCCTGACGGGTACTTCGATGGTGCCCTTTTATGTTAAATTAAATTGGAAACTTATTTTAAACCAAGAAAATTCCTCATTCGATTCTATCTGTCTAGTTTCCATATTCTCTTTGAGTTGGGTCATCACCCCGGGGTACCTACAACCCCCGAATGGTTCTTATTTATTTTACGCAACTTTAATTTATACGCTTATCAATTGAGTTGGATGAACTTCTCGCGAATATGCAAACCTTATCCTTCATTTATTTATTATTTATTTATTACACGTAAATTTGTCCCATACATAATAAATTAAATTAACTATACAAAAAGACCCCCATAGGTTCATTCTTCTAATTAATTCATTTCAAGCTATAAACGTCGCATCCCAGCAGGAACAAATCCTTCCAGAGCTTCAATCTTCCCTTTTCTGTACAGCTCCTCCAGTAAGTTGCTCGGTGCAATGTTATTCACGTCCTCTTACTCCAGGATTTCATTTAGTCTTCTTTTAGCTTCTCCCAAAATTTCGCAGTAAAAAATCCTGTGCATTGGCCCATTGTCATCAACTTCCGCTTGTGTGCAATCTCTGCACTTCAAGTTCATTGTCTTTCCTATTCTTCCGTAGTGAGTGGCAAATTGTCCATGTCAAGTCACTTTGACATTAAAACTAAGATCCAAATCTTGTCTTCTTGCAACCTCCGGAATAAAGCAATGCGCCACTCTGCCTTTTTCGCTTGATTCCCATTCCCTTTGCCATCTGACAATAATTCTATTTCTTAACCATCTCCTAAGTGCCATTTTACTCAATTTCGGTTCATTCCGTAGAGTGAGCTTGTCCTCGCCATCTTGTATTGTTTCGCCAGTTCTGTGCCGTTTAGCCGTTCTTTAATTAATTCCTCTATTGGTGGAATGTTTGCTAATACTGCTGCAGCCTGAGTCGAAGTTGTGGAATATGCTCCACTTATCGTTCTCGCCACTGTGCCTCTAACTGATTGTAATTGGTGTTTAATCCTACACGTAACTATTTTATCTTTAAAGATATTTACACCATAATAAAATAGAGGTATAATCGCCCGCTCAAATATAATCCTTAAACTCCCACTTTCGAATCTATATAATCCAGCTATTGCTCTTCTAATCTATTGGAATGTATTCTTTGTCCTATGATTTATTGTTGCGATGTGCCTTTGAAAATACAATTCAGTTTCGGGTCCAGTGTTATGCCCAAGTACTTAACTGTGAAGACTCTTTTTAACAACAAGTTTTACTAACGGATTCCTAGTTAGTTTTCTCCGTCCGAATATTGCATTTCCCAAATGAGAATTCTATTTTGTTTTTACGTGCCCATTCGTACGCTACCGTCAGTGCCCGATTCATCTGAGGGATCGAGAATGGAGTGAAGACATAAAACGCGAATTTTTTTTCTAAAAAAACATGTTAAATTCGGAAGAATGATAAAAAGTGCTTTATTCAAACTATGCTCCACGCCAGTAAAAATCTTCCCCTCTTGCTGAGAACCATTCATCGAGACATTTTTTCACATCTTCGTACGAACCAAAGCGTTGCTCAGCAAGTGCGTGACTCATCGATGCAAACAAGTGGTAATCGGAAGGAGCCAAGTCTGGTGAGTAAGCCGCATGGGGTAGAACTTTCCATCTGAGTGCTTCCAACGTATCGCGAACTGGTTTTGACGTATGTGATGGAGCATTGTCATGAAGAAAAATGACTTTGTGTTACCTTTTTTTTGGTATTCTGGCCTTTTTTCAAGCAGCGAACGGTTCAAATCGGTCAATTGTTGTTGGTAACGTTTAGTATTAACCGTTTCCCCAGGTTTTAACAGCTCATAATAGACCACGCCCCTCTGGTCCCACCAAACACAGAGCATCGTCTTTCTGCCAAAGCGATTCGGTCTTGCGGTCGATGTGGATGGTGCGCCTGGGTCTACCCATGATTTTTTTTTGCGCTTGGGATTCTCAAAATAAATCCACTTTTCATCCCCTGTAACTATACGATGCAAGAACGAGTTTCTTTTGTACCGAGCGAGCAAAATGTCACAAGTGTTTTTGCGCTTTTCTATTTGCCTGTCGTTCAACTCATGTGGTACCCATCTACCGGTCTTCTGAATCTTTCCCATCTCTCGTAGCCGATTGGAAACAGCTTGTTGACTAACGCCCAATTGCTCGGCGAGTTGTTTTTGTGTTTGCGAATCATCTTTGTCCAACAATGCTTGCAATTCCACATCTTCGTATTTTTTTGGCAGTTTTCCCCGTTCCTTGTCTGCAACATCGAAGTCACCACTTTTGAAACGCCGAAACCATCGTTCACATGTATCTTGCGATGGAGCATGTTCACCATAAGCTTCTCGAAGTAATCGGTATAATTCAACAGCAGTTTTCTTCAAATGGAAACAAAAAATTAATGCTGTCCGCGAATGCTCTTTGTTCGGTATAAACTTGGACATATTGAATACAACCCTATGCACACACTTTTCCAATTTAACATTCGTGCGCGTCTGACACTTGTTGA
The DNA here is from genome assembly GCA_019049505.1 of Pachyrhynchus sulphureomaculatus. Taxonomy (NCBI): domain Eukaryota; kingdom Metazoa; phylum Arthropoda; class Insecta; order Coleoptera; family Curculionidae; genus Pachyrhynchus; species Pachyrhynchus sulphureomaculatus. The sequence continues at coordinate 111,442,243 of CM032451.1, forward strand.
TGACACAACGAAATGGCGCAGTGTCAAATCTTTACAGCACAAACTGCGTTGGTGCACCATCTTCTGTCTAAAATCCGCATTTCATACTTGTACACTGGTATAACAACCAGTGGATAAGAGGAAGAAAAGTGGAAGAGGATTAACACATAGGAAGCAATGGCAAACAACAGGACAGTATGGATAGCAAGAGGCAAGTCATCGAATGGAACAAGATCAATGGGACGTCCAAGAAAGAGATAGAGCTATGATCTATAAAGCAGGGATCAAAGAAAACAGGGAATAGTGTCTATCTCTAAGTCGGAAGAAGAAGAAACTACGTCATAATTATATCTATCTTGTATGATACAACAATGAATTTATTAGATTATTGGTTCTCGAAGTGTGCGCCTTGTGTGACTCCCTCACAGTGACGCTGTAAAACATTACAAAATTTTTATAGATTAGTAGTATTTTTATTTTCAGTTTAATGTGATATGAAGCTAGATAACAAGGACCTGGTTTAAACCAGTAATTGACTTTATAGCAACTGGCTGCTGAAGCCTCTGTAATTCTTACTACGGTTGGTCAAGTAAGAATATGTCGCCTATAACTTGTAGTCGGTAAAAGAAATTCTTTTTTTTTTTTGAGATTATTGTTGGTGTCCCTGCAGATATTGCTTTGTGGAAAGAGATTCATTTCTAACCTTATTTATGGTTCAATAGTACATTATCGACCATAAGTGCTGCATACGCCTCGTGCTCCGAAGCTGTGTTCCTATGTAATCATCAAAAAGGTCCGCAAATGACTCCTACAGCGGCTGCTAACTATATTGATAAGTCGAGGGCATTCGTTAGTAAGTGAGTGAAACGATACTCCCAGTTAAAAAATGCTGATGACCTAGCAGCACGTGGTTCGAGCGGGAAAGTGTCAGAAAAATACGTAAAAATGATTACTAACATGTTTTTCTAAAACCCTCAATTAACTTTGAGCCAAGAGGCGTAAAAATTAAAGCAAATAGGTTTGGATATCTCTAGGCTGTCTGAGAAGATCTCGACCTGACACATAGATGGCGTTAGAAACTGTGAAACCATAATTGTATTGGAAAGTTCCATCTTTTATGTAAATACATGTAAAATTTAAAATTGACATACCATTAATTTTTTGAAAATAGAAAAAATTGAATATCGTGCAGCGATTAAATTCTTTGTTTTGGATGCTTTAACACCAACAGAAATTCATCCGAAGTTGTTGAAAGCCTTCACAAATTATTCAACAAGGCCATGATATGGTGTTAGATGATCGACGAGTGAAATAGCTGAGGCTATAGGAATCTCAAAAGAACTAATTGGAAATATTTTGCATGAATAATTACATGTGAGCTTTGTGCAAGATGGGTGCCGCATTTGCTGACAATTGACCAAAAACGCATTCGAAAGCGTATTTCTCAAGCGTGTTGGGATCGTTTTAAGTAAAATAAAATGGATTTCAAGCGTCGTTTCATAACTGTTGATGAATCTTGGATTCGCCATTATACACCAGAGTGAAAAGAACAAAAACAATAGATTGAAGTCGGTGGAAGTGCACCAAAGAAGGCAAAGACAGTTCCATCAGCAGGGAAGGTTATGGCAACAGTTTTTGGGATTACAAAGATGTTTTGTTGATCTTCAGATAGGTAAAACAAGTAACTTTGAATATTATTGTTATCTTTTGGATGAGTTGAATGGAAAAATTCATGAAAAAAAAACCTGCTATAAAGAAGAAAAGAATAATTTTTCATCAAGACAATGCATGTGTTTACACAAGTGTTTTGGTGATAGCAAAATTCAACATCCAGCGTATTCACCAGATTTGGCTCCCTCTGACTGTTATCTATTTCCAAACCTGGAAAAATTCCTGGCCGGAAAGCGTGTTACATCAAATGACGAAGCTATTGCAGCCGTGGATGGATATTTCGCAGACCTTCCGGAAGCACAGTTTAATGATGAATTATTAGAAAAACGTTGGAAGATTATATTGAAAAAAAAACAGGTCAAGTGCAAGTTGAACTTGCACAATTAGTGTTCCGTACGTTGATTGTTTTTAAAATAGAAATTTTTGTTAGGGTGGTATAAAATGATCAGTGACTTCACAAAACACACCCCAAATGAGTTTTCAACAAAGTTTGTTTCCAATCTTTACTGAAATCTGATGACCTTGAAATTTTTGTTTTTTTTATATACCATATAAATTATTAAAGGTAATGCACTCGTGATAATTTTCGTTCAATCTACACCCCGTGGAGAATATTCCAGAATTTTTTCGAAATTTTTTGATAAGTACTTTTCGAGATAAGGCCCGGGACAGCGATTTTTCGCGAATTTTTAAAAATAATACAAAGAAAAGTGCACACAAGTATAATATTATATATATATTTTTTACTCGTATTTCCACAAGCTTTCATTTGACACCACATTCGATGACCTAGTAAAAAAATTTTTTTTTCACTTCCGACTTCACCCCCCAAAACTAACCCCTTAAGTCAAAATTTAATTCTCAAAACTACATGGCTCTGATGAGGCCATCAATTCCTATATTATTACCAAATTTCACCTCGGGTGTGACAGACAGACAGACAGACAGACAGACAGACAGACAGACAGACAGACAGACAGGCAGACAGACAGACAGACACCGAAGTGATCTTATAAGTGTTCTGTACGGAACACTAATAAAACATATTTCAAGTCAAAAAAAGTTTCTTTCATTGTTAGGCCGAGAACCTTTTAGACAGCCCACGTATCGTATAAAACGATTCGCGCTCATCTTCGGACTAACGATCTGAAGTGGCAGAGTACACTCAAGAAACTATTGCTGAGTGAAAAATACAGGGAAAATGGTACTCGTGTGGGCAGAGAAAGACGTAGATCGAGACTGGAGCAATGTAAGTTTTTTTCCGACGTAGCTTCATTTTCAGGTTATGTTATTATCCCACGAGCCTGGTCAATTTCCACCAATCAATTTGTTCAGCGCACCGTGCAACACTCTTTAAGTTAAGTAAGTTTGGAAATTTCTTTCGGAAGAAGGTTTTGGGAGATTCTTCTTCTTTACCTACGATTTCAACACCGAAAAATGCTCCAGATTAACCAGAAGGTCTTAGTACCGACTGCCAAACGGTGGTTTAACGATAAAAATGAGGACTGGATTTTTCAAGAGGATAACAACTCCAAAACATCGGAGTAAAACATGTTGACAGTGGATGGGGGAACCCGGTATAGTCACAATAAACTAGCCATCCAAGTCGCCTGATGCAAACGAGAAAGTCTGATTATCCATCAAGCGAAGGCTTCGTAGTAAAAAGGTGTACAGTGAAGCAGTTCTCACGGCAAATTTGGGCAATTTTAAAATCTTGTTCCGAAGATGCCAGGATATTATCGACGCTGATTGGAATGAAAAATTCTTACTTTTAATCCGAAACTGGTTAGGAAAGAAACTTCGTAAAAATATTTCGCCGCTTTGTAGAATGATGAAAATTATTTCTCAAGAATTGTCACTGGCTACGAGACTTTGGTATTCTTCTGAGGTCTCAGTGAAGAGTCGGTTCACTCAAATAGGTTAACCGCAAAAGACTCATCTCTATTTATTAGCATTAGTATTTCATATGTATGTATTCACCTTGTTGGCGGCGCCTAATTTTATACATCGAACAATGGAACCTTTAATAATATGTATCTATTTATTAATGCAAGTGTTACTTCTATCAACCGTTATATTTGTATAACCTCTTAATGAATTGATAATTATTTATTGTTTATTGTCTGTGAAGAAGTTAAAATATGTTTATATTTACAGGATCTAACTGAACTGCCGAACAAAATTAAATATTACTGAATTCATTACTTTAATGTAGTTGACGTGTATTTTTTTGCTATATTAGCAATAATTGACTAGATCTAAGATTAAAAACTGGAACATTTACACTAAGACTGTGCTTTACTCGAGCGAATTCGACCAGATATAGACGTCAGTTTACTTCCGGTCCCTGACTGACTGACCTAAACTAACCAGTACGCAGAACTATGAGGAATCGGCCTCTGTCTTAATTTAGATTATTTTAACATTTTATTATTTGAACTAGCCGTGCCCGCAGCTCCACTCGCGTGGACTTGATTTACCATTATCGTCACTGCTTATTCCTTCTGTTACCTAACGTAATAAAATATATCCTACAACCTGGCCAGATAACATATGTATTTTTAAAAAAATAAAACCGGTCAAGTGCAAGTTGAACTTGCACAATTAGTGTTCCGTACGTTGATTGTTTTCAAAATAAAAATTTTTGTTAGGGTGGTATAAAATGATCAGTGACTTCACAAAACACACCCCAAATGAGTTTTCAATAAAGTTTGTTTCCAATCTTTACTGAAAACTGGTGACCTTGAAATTCTGTTTTTTTTTTTATATACCAAATAAATTATTAAAGGTAATGCACTCGTGATAATTTTCGTTCAATCTATACCCCGTGGAGAATATTCCAGAATTTTTTCAAAATTTTTTGATTAGTACTTTTCGAGATAAGGTAGGGGACAGCGATTTTTTAAAAGTAATACGAAGAAAAGTGTGCGCAAGTATTACATTATATACGAGTATATATATATATATATATATATATATATATATATATATATATATATATATATATATATATATACATATTTTTACTCGTGTTTTCACAAGCTTTCATTTGACACCACACTCGATGACCTAGTAAAAAAAAAATATTTTCACTTCCGATTTCACCCCTCAAAACGAACCCCTAAAGTCAAAATTTATGTTACGGTGGTATAAAATGATCAGTGACTTCACAAAACACACCCTAAATGAGTTTTCAACAAAGTTTGTTTCCAATCTTTACTGAAATCTGATGACCTTGAAATTTTTGTTTTTTTTATATACCATATAAATTATTAAAGGTAATGCACTCGTGATAATTTTCGTTCAATCTACACCCCGTGGAGAATATTCCAGAATTTTTTTCGAAATTTTTTGATAAGTACTTTTCGAGATAAGGCCCGGGACAGCGATATTTCGCGAATTTTTAAAAATAACACAACGAAAAGTGCGCGCAAGTATAATATTATATATATATTTTTTTACTCGTGTTTTCACAAGCTTTCATTTGACACCACACTCGATGACCTAGTAAAAAATTTTTTTTTTTTCGCTTCCGACTTCACCCCCCAAACTAACCCCTTAAGTCAAAATTTAATTCTCAAAACTACATGGCTCTGATGAGGCCATCAATTCCTATATTATTACCAAATTTCACCTTTCTATGTCAAATAGTTTCGGAGAAAATCGGGTGTGACAGACAGACAGACAGACAGACAGACACCTAAGTGATCTTATAAGTGTTCCGTACGGAACACTAAAAACACGTAAATCGAATAAGTGGTTTCTGAGTGTTAAGCGCAGACAGACAGACAGACGTTGCGTTGTATATATATATATATATATATATATATATATATATATATATATATATATATATATATATATATATATATATATATATATATATATAATATATTGATTTTGAAATTGATTGAAATTTTTTGTATTCCGTCTTTTCCATAACTGAGTCTCTCTCTAAATCCTTTCGCCCCAATAGGAGTATCGGTGATATTATGCAATTGCTGCCTCAACAGTGATTCTCCAGCCATCTCGATCGTGCGCGACCTGACTTGACTCGTGCATACCCATACCAAGAAGAAATCTTACTTGATCGGCCCATCTTGTTGGAGACCGTCACCTTCTACTTTCCCCGTTACTACAAGCTTTTCCAAGGCATCCATTTTCCCCATAACCCTGCGTGACATGATTTTGGTACCCGAAAAACTGACTGCTATTATAATTTCCTATTAGTTATAGTATGTAAGCAGTGGATGTCTTTTGTTCTATCACGTCTTGTTTTTAAGGTACACACCGATAACCTTTTCTTAACCTACCCTCATATTGTTCGTATTAATAAATGTAATCGCTAGATAATCTGTTGAGAGGATATGTTCATTTATTGTTAGTTTCTTTGAGATTACCTGATTAAGAGTGTAATAATACAGTTTTAAAGATAAATACTGAAAAAAGTAGTCGCCGTCAATGCAAAACTTCACCAAACAAGTTTTGTTACGTGTGTGGACAGTACGTTCTCAAGTCTCAAGGAAAAAAAAAAATATTTGAAAAAGTATGTATTGCGTATTTTCTATATTTTGGACGTACTGTATATCAAGATAAACCATGGATTCCGCAACTGGTTCGTGTATCATGTTATGCTAGTCTCCTGTCGTGGTTGAACGGAAACAAAACATCTATGCCATTTGCAGGACCGACTGTGTGGCGCGAACCTAGTAATCATTTTAACGATTGCTACTTCTGCATGACTGATGTACGAGGATTTTCAAAGAAAATTAAGCATAATATCGAGTACCCTTCTGTAAATTCTGTATCAAAACCAATACCATATAGTGAAGACATGACTCCTCCTTTGCCTCCGAAGAAAAGTCAAACTGAAGAGTTAGATATACCAAGCGATGAAAATAACGATGGACAAGACATGGAAGTTGACAACCAAGATCCAGACTTTTTACCCTCTTCAAGTGATTTATGCCAACCGCATTTAATTCAACAATGGGAATTAAATGATTTGATACGGGACTTGAATTTGTCTGTTAGATAAGCCGAATTACTTGGATCAAGACTACAGGAATGGCACTTGTTGTCACCAGATACAAGAATATCTATACAACGAAAACGTAGTAAAGAAATGGCAACTTTTTACTCTAGTTCAGAAATAATATTTTTTTGTAATGACATTGTATCTTTGATGGGTGAGTTAGAAATTCCCTATGATACAAATGAATGGCGTCTTTTTATTGATGGTTCGAATACAAGTCTGAAGGCAGTTTTAGTTCATAATGGTAATAAATATCCGTCAATACCAGTGGCTTATTCAACTGTTTTAAAAAAGACATTCGAAAATATGAAATCAATATTGGATTTTAATTAAATACAAAAATTTTAAGTGGAAAGTGCGCGCTGCTCTCAAAGTAATAGCTATGTTATTTGGTTTGCAAGATGGATTTACTAAGTACTGCTGCTTTCTTTGCATGTGGGACAGTAGAGCTACTGATAAACACTACTTGATCAAAGACTGGCCAAAACGAACGGAATTTGTGTGTGGAAGTCAAATGTAAAATACTTGCCTTTAATCAACCCCGAAGACGGCATTTTACCTCCTTTACACATAAAACTCGGCTTAATGAAGAATTTTGTGAAAGCGATGGATAAAAATGGCGAAGGATTTTTATATTTAAAATCTATTTTTTCCAAGCTTAAGTGACGCAAAGTTGAAAGAAGGTATTTTTATTAGTCCACAAATACGCTTATTAATGAAAAAAACAACAAATTTGATCAAACACTAAATGACGAAGAACTATGCGCATGTACATCATTAAAAGCCGTGATAAAAGGTTTTTTAGGAAATCATAGAGCCGAATGCAGAACTCTTAGTGAACGATTTGTTAAGAGCATACAAAAATATGTCATTAAAAATTCATTTCCTCCATTCCCATTTCTCTTTTTTTCCATCAAATCTTGGAGCAGTGAGTGAGGAACGATTTCATCAGGATGTGAAAAGGCTTGAGGAACGGTTTCAAGGTCGTTGGGACGTAGCTATGTTGGGAGATTACTGCTGGCTTTTAAAACGAGAAGATATTTCCCAACATAAGAGAAAAAGTTAAATATTTTTAACTTTTAATGTACAATACTTTTTACCATATATTTTATATTTAGTTGTGTCCAAATGTATTAATAATAAGTTTCTACTCAGTATATATCACCACTACACCAAACACTTTATTTTTGCACTCGACGCGCGTTTCGCTAACCATGTTAGCTTCATCAGGAGCGATGATTGACTAAAGCTAAAACTACAAATCTACCCTATTTATACTTAGCCTAACCCTTGAATTACTCAAGCGGAACTAATGACATAGGCAAGGCCCTCAGTTCCGGTCAAGTACCCAGTAGAGGGGACTATAAGGAATAGGCCCTCTGTCTTTATTTAAACTTCTTTTACATTTTATGATTTCCATACTTTCGTATGCGTTCAACAATCTCCTATCAGATACATTTTTTATTAATCTTAGATTATCTAATGTTACAGTATGATCAGCTTCAAGAGCATGTTCGGCAATGCTAGACTTTTCTGTTCTATTGTGTCTTAAGTGTGCTAAATGTTCTTTAAATCGTGTTTTAATTGACCTTTTAGTTTGCCCAACATACTTTTTGTCACAATCATTTTTCATAAATTCCACTTTTCTCACAATTAGGAATCTTATCTTTGGGATTTCCTAAGATATTCCTCAGATTGTCTGATGACTTATAGACTAAGGTGAGGCCTACCTTATTAAATACCTTATCGAGTCCTTTGCTATATTTCGGATTATATGGTATGGAGACATATTTGGTGTTATTTTCTTCGCGTGTAAAAAAGGTGGAATTCTGAATATTAAACCTAAATTTATGTCTATTTATTAGCTTATTTACTAAGTCATCGTCGTAACCATTAACTCTAGTTATATTTCTGATACGATTCCTTTCTTTATTGAAGTTTACTCTGTTCAGAGGGAAAGTGACCAAACGATGAACTAAAAAAATGTAATGAGGCTAATTTCTGTTGTTTGCAATGAAATGAATCATTAGGAATATATCTATCTGTTACTGTATCCTTCCTATAGATATCAAATTCTAATCTATTATTATTTTTAATAATTAAAATATCTAGAAAAGGCAATTGTCCTTTGTACTCAACTTCGTAAGTGAATTTAATGGAATCATACCGGCTATTTAATTTAGAAACAAAATCATTAATATTTGCTCTCTTTGTATCAAAAATCGCGAAAATATCATCCACATACCTATACCATACCCTTGGGAAATATTCGAATTCTTGACTGGCTTCGATTTCAAACTTACTCATGAATAAATTGGCTATGAAGGGTGACAAGCAATTACCCATAGCTGTTCCTTCTTTCTGAACATAAAATTGATTGTTATATTGGAAATAATTTTGTTCCATACAAAGTTTAAATAATGTTAAGTATTCACGAATAATTTCGTCTTCAAAGTCATTGATTCTAAGTAATTCTTCGAGATATTGTAAAGTTTGTGGAATTGGCACACTTGGGAACAAAGAACTAACATCAAAAGAAATTAAGACTTCACCTTCATTAAGAACTAGATTTTTTGTTTTATTAATGAATTCTAACAAATTCTTCACTGCGAAAGTATTTAATGGTAACTTCTCAAGTTCTTTTGATAACCATTTGGATATTAAATATGTGGGTGATCCGACCGATGAAACAATGGGTCGCATTGCTTTTCCAGGTTTGTGAATTTTGGGTAAGCAATACAATTTTGGTATGGTCGGATTACTCACATTTAATTTAAATTTTAGCGAATCGGAGACAAGGTTCTTACATTTTTTTAAAGAATTTTTAACCTCTGATATCATTCTCGGTAATGGATTTCTTATTACCTTTCCATAAGGGCCAGATTCGATAAGATTATCTACGCGTTCAAAGTAATCTGTCTTATCCAATTTAAAAAAAAAAATAAGTTTTTTTAGCAGTTTTATTCGAATTATTGGAAAATTTAATGAAGCTACGTGTACACTGTACTTTACTCCTTAATTATTTTACTTAAAATTGTTAACTATCGTACCTAAAAAACAGTACGTGATAGACAAAAAGTACCTATGTATTCTTAATAAGTGGTGTGTATGAATAAATAAACAGGAAAAATTTAAGTGGGTACTTAATTTTTTAAAAATTTGTAACGCAGTGTAATGTGACCAAAATATTTTAGGTACTGTCTATTAATTCTATTTGAAAGTTGGTCATTTATACTATGGTAAGCCCTTCAAGAATAGGTACGGTGTTCGATATATGATATTTTGAGGATTCTTCGATATACTCACATCTCAAACGCATCGATTCGTCTTTTGTCAGTTTATTTAATGGTCCATGTTTCCGATGCGTAAGTTGCCTTGGGGAATATAAGGCTGGATAATTCTTCTTCTTCTTTCTACGTTAGGACCATGTCCTGTGTTCACTTCAAAGGTTTCCCAGAAACAATTGCCATGATGAAGACCAGCTCTCATACAATCTTATTGGTGGTCTTCCAAACGGTCGAGGTGTGTTTGGTCGGTCATTTGGCATTCCGTCCACATGGTCTCTCCATTATCTTCTCTTATTCCTTGCCCATCTCACCACATCCTGTATTTCACACATTTCCCTTATTTCTTCACATCTCTTCCGGTCAAATAAGGTATGTCCTGTTATCGATCTAAGTGTTCGCATTTCTGTTGTTCTTAGGAGTCGTTTTGTTATTGTGTTCTCCGCTCTGGTTTCTATCGCGTACGTCATGATCGGTCTTACGCATGTTTTGTATATTCTTACTTTGCTCCTGGTGCTCATATATTTGTTTCTCCAAATTATATCTCTTAAGTGTCCTGATATTAATGATGCCTTTGTTGTTTGAGTTTTTACTTCCTCCTTAAGGTTCCTGGTACTTGTTATGTTTGCCCCTAGATATTTGAAGGACATCACTTGTTCTACACTCTGATCATAAATCGCGAGTTTGCATCTTTTCGGTTCTTTAGATATTGTAAGGGATTTTGTTTTCTTTACAGATATTTGCATATTAAACACTTTTGCTGTTTGTTAGAACTTATGTAGGAGTCTCTGTAAGTTATCTTCGTCTTCTGATATGATTACTGCATCATCGGCGTAGCATATTATTTTTTTTTTTCTTTGTCTCCCAATCGATATCTTCTCCCAGTTTTCTTTACTTCGTTTATCCATTATGATGTTAAATAAGATTGGGCTTAGGCTATCTCCTTGTCTGATTCCGGTTGTCATAGGTATTTTATTGCTTAATTTATTTGCCTCTCTTACATATGTGTAGTTGTTGATGTTCAACTCTTCGATAGTTTTTATTATATTCGGGTGAATTCCCCTTTTTTGTAGTAGGGTTATGACAACAGTTAACCGTACCCTATCGAATGCCTGGGTAAGATCAATGAAACACATAAAGGCTATCTTATTAAAACGCTATGGCTTTTTCGGTAATTTGGCGGATTATAAATATGGCGTCTATAGTAGACCTGTTCTTTCTGAACCCTTGCTGTTCTTCATAGATTCCGGTTAACATTATTTCTTCTGCTAAAACTTTAGTGAACCATTTTGAGTACCGCACTCATTAAGCTGATACCTCGATAGTTTTTTTGATCTGTCCTTCCTCATTTTTTGAAAATTGGTACCAAGACGCTTTCTTTCCACTCGGATGGTATAATTTTGGCTGTGAGCATTTTGTTAAACAAAATCTGTAATTCTTCTAGTATTTTATCACCTCCATATTTGATCATTTCGTTCTTAATTTCGTCCATGCCCGGGGCTTTTCTGTTTTTTAGTTTCGCTGCCATGTGCTGTATTTGATTCAAGGAAACGGTCCTATTTAGTTGGGCAACATTTTCATCTTCATGATGTATTTCCTGTGTTAATGAATTGGTTTCTGATGGACTATAGAGTTTTTCGAAATATCTTTCCCATTCTTCCACCGTAATTTTTGTATTTTGTATATACTCATTTTTTGGTTTTTTTCTATTTCTCAGTAGATTCCATATTTTTTTTTGTCCTCCGTACAGATCATGTTCCATATCGTTCGAAAATTTCTCCCAATGCTCTCTTTTGATTCTCTGAATATTCTCGTTGACCCTGTTTCTTACATTTTTATAATCACTGTATGTTATAGCATTGGATCTGTATTGTAGGTACGATTTTCTTTTATCTTCAGCTAATGTCTTAACTTCTTGTTTGAACCAAGGTTTGGTTTTCCCCCTTTCTTTATAGTCCTTCTTCCAAATGCTTCTTCTGCTGCTTCTAGCATATTAGTTTTTAGTTTTGTCCATGCCGTTTCTACGTCATCGGACTCTCGAATATAATTTCTGGCTATTTTTTCTGTTAACCTTTGTTGATATAGATATTTGGTTGAGTCGCCGGATAGAGATTCTATATTGATTTTGCTTATTTATTGGACGGGTTCGCTACGAAGTCGTTGTATGGTTGTTCGTATTTTTGCTATTACAAGATGGTGATTCGTTCCAGCATTGGCGGAAGCTAAAGTTCTTACGTCCTGTATTCTTGTTGGATGAATATTTCTATTTGTGATTACGTAATCAATTGTTGATCTTTGTCCACGTGTATTTTCGAAGGTGTATTTGTGTTGTGGTTTATGTGGATAAAAGGTGTTGTTAATTCTAAGTTCATTTTGTATGCATAGTTGTATCATTTGTTCACCACTATCGTTTATAGTTTCTTCGTTGAATCGATTTTTGATGCCAGGTATAACTTCATCACCAATTCTCGCATTAAAATCCCCTAGAACTATTATTTCATCATCACTAGGTATGTCGTCTAAAACTGTTTGTAGGTTCTGGTAAAATAGGTCTATCTCCGTTTGAGGTTTGCTGGTATCGGGTGCATATATACTTATTATGTGTGTTGATCCTGATTTTTGTAGTTCGATCGTCACTTGTAGTAGTCTGTCGTTAATATATTTCGTTTTGCTGACTTGGTTTTCAAATCTTTCATGTAGCAGTATGCCAACCCCGGATGCAGCTCTTTCATTTTTTTCTTTGCCACTGTATATCAGTATGTAGTTTTCATACTTGTTGTTTCCTTTGCCTTTTTTTGGTCTCCGAGAGTGCACATATGTCCAATTTATGATTTTTTATTTCAAGTATGATTTCTTGGTCTTTGTTGTTAAATGATGTTATGTTCCAACATCCAATTCTTAGTGAAGTCGGTTTTCGTATGCCTTTAGTCCTTATTCTCGCCAGGTTGTCATTAGTTAATCCTGGATAATTAACTTAAAAAAAAAAAAAAAACAATCTGGTATTTATGTTATTTCTCTTACAATTAAGCAGTGTACACGTAGAATTTTATTTACTATCGGCAACCTTGTTTAGAGTAAAGCTAAAAAGTTAAGATAACTATAAGAAGTGTTTTGTACGGTTTCGCACGAGCTTGAACACAACACGGAGGGTCTAGGCCAGACTCTGTAAGGGTTGTTTGAGATTTGTTTTGGGGAGTTTTTTTTTTTTTTAGGTGTTCTGTGTCACCCTGTCGTGTTTTTCTGTCGTTTAATTTCTATTTTAGGGACGTTTATCCTATGCGTAATGAAACTTTGGGTTTCTAGGAAAAGTTGTGTCAAATAAGTTTTTAAAACCATAAATAGAAGTGATGATTGTTTACTTTTTATGATCGAAGTCACGTACTTTGGAAATTATTGGCAATTTATTTTCGGTTTTGTAGAAATATGTTGCACACGCCATACTGGCCATCATTTGGAATGGTAATTTTTTCCGATTTATCGATAGTAAACGATATATCGAATAACAGTATGTGACAGTGGAGGTAAATGCCGTAAAATTTTTTTGGGTACAGCAAAATCGATTTAATGTAGAACCCCGTGGTAACGTGGGGGGGGCACCCTCCTCGGATAACTGAAAACTCTGATAATCCGGATTTGTCTTTTATTCATTCAAAAAATAAACACCAATAATTTAAACCGATGTATTAACGTTTTTAACATATAAATAGGTACATACATTATAAAACAGTGAAATAGGTATCTATGCGCTTCTGTTTCATATTGCATCTTCTTTTTCTCTCTGCAATGTTTCTCCATCTATTAAGAAGAAGCAAATCCGCTGGGGTTGCCTCTGGTTGTTGTTCGATATACCTCAAAACTTTTTCCAAAGAAGCAAAACCTTCTTGATGAGAGATCTTAGTGGGAGACTGTTCATCCACCGCCGCTTCGTTATCGTCATCGTCATCTGATTTTTCGGTTTCCTGAAAGGCATTCGTTATTTCTTTAATCCTCATTTCTTCTTCTAAATCATCTGTTGTAATCCATTCAACCACATCTTCTCTTGTCGCATTTTCGCAACCTTTTAATTTTTGCATTAATTCAAATAAACTTTTTTCTTTTTCTTCTATCTCGCTGTCAAAATTTGAACAGGACGTTTCTCCATAGCTTCTCAATTTCAAAGCTAATTCATTTTAGAGAGTATCATCTCCACTGTCATTATAGTCCTCAAAATCAATAATTTTGACCAAGATTTTGGAATAGTGGCAGTACGCACAGAATCCCAAGCTTGTCTTACCCAGTAAATAACATTTTTCAGTGCAACCTTTCTCATCCCATTGATAATATCCTCCTTTTCTGTGTATTCTAACAGATGTTCAAGATATAAACGCCTATAATTTTTTTTAATGTTTTCGAGGATGCCTTGATCAATTGGTTGCATTATGCTGGTTACATTTGGAGGAAAAAAATTTTACAATTTCGCCCACATGAAGTCCTCCTCCAGGGTGAGAGGGGGCATTATCCATTAACAAAATTGCTATAATAGGAAGACGGTTTCTGTTCAAAAATTTAGTCACAGATGGCACGAACTCTTCTTCAAACCAGTTAGTAAATAAGGTCGCATCCATCCATGCGACTTTTGTAATATACTGATAGGGCTTTGGGTGAGATGTCTTTTAAAGCTCTTGTACGTGCAGACTTGCCAATCACCATCAGTGGGATTTTGTGCTTGCCAGATGCATTGGAACATACCATTATAGTTAATTTTTCCTTACTTCGTTTGTGCCCAGGAGATGATTTTTTCTGTCGAGTTGCCAATGTTTTTGATGGAAGCATTTTTTTATTCAGACCAGTTTCGTCACAGTTGTAAATTTGATCACATGTGTATCCACAATATTCTATTTGCTTTTTAAAGTTCTGCTTAAACTTCTCAATTGATGACACATCAGCAGAAAGTTTTTCACCACATACAGTCAGTTGTCGTACACCGTACCGTTTTTTCCAGCGGTCAAGCTATCTAGAACTGGCGGTAAACTGATCTGTCTCTGGGAATTGCCTACTAATCATTATTGCTTTCTGTTGTAAAATTGGACTTGACAGGGGCACACCTTTTGATCTCTGTTGGTTAAACTACATGAATAAAGCTTCGTTAATCTTTTCATAGTCGCCGGTTTTCATTGATTTTCTTCCTGAGGACGAGGAGGCTTGATTTATACACCACTCTTCTATTTTTGTGTGGTTTTTTTTCCAATCTCCAACTGTTACCTCACCTACTCCATAATCTCGTGCAACAACTTTAATTGTTTCTCCTACTTCAATTCTTCTGGTGGCTTTTAATTTTTCTTCAATAGGAACGACGATTCTTTTACGCTTGTTTTGCTCCATTATAATACGACAAACAAAAATTCAAATAAAGCAGTTCGTATTAATTACACTTAACTACCAGAATTCCAACCAAATAAATTATGTGAGTATACTCGTACTTCTCCGTAGTAAACGCTATAGCGCACTGCATTCACGCAAATTTACATGCTGAAAGAGCCCAAAAACATAAATAGGGGAACCCATCACACGGGCCAGGGGGATTTCCCGAAGTCCCCGATGATTTTAAATGGAAATATGTACATACATATTTTAGAAGCTCGGTTAATACGCAGCATAGACGCGCGTACCTCGGATAATCAGGTTCTTAGATTGGCTCGGTTAATCCGGAGCTCGGATAATCGCGACTCGGTTAATCGGGGTTCTACTGTACTTTGAAACAGTGCCAATATAATGTAAACAAGATTTCTCAGCCTAATTTTGACCACAAGGCAACTTTTCTTCTATTTTAGTGCATTTTTTCACATTTTAGCGCTGTCAGCTCACGCTTTCTTAAATATCTCAGCTTCTGTTCATTGTTATGCGACAGAAAAAAATTCATTTTACTTGTTATAAAATTGTCTAAAAAACAGCATAGATTGCATTAAAAATATTAACTAAAAAAAGTATTTACTACGGCAAATTGAAAAATGTTTTTTTACGGTTCAAATCGATACTACGGATTTAAATTATAAGAAAATATAGCTTTTATATTAACCAAAAAACGTGCCAAATTTTATTAAAAAATATTAAGAGGATTGGTCAAAATTCACATTTTAGTTCAAATCTTATTATGGATTTTTCTTGTGGGCAAACGGTCGTAGGAAGAAGCTTGTACCTACATATTAAAATGCCTTCTAAAAGAAAAAGTATTAGAGTAACAATAAAACAAAAGTCCGATATATTAGAAAGATTAGTTCTTGGAGAAAGCGGAAAAAATGTTGGCAAATGAATACGGAGTAGGAACATCCACAATTTCGTATATAAAGAAGAAGCAAGGGAAAATCAAAAGGTATGTATATATGATTTATTTTCAAGATAATTTTGAACACTCACTATGGACGTGTAACTTCTTTTAGATTTATTTCCAAATGTGATTCCGGTCCTGGCGTCAGAAAAGACCTTACGAAAAGCCGAATATTCAGAAATGGAAACTCGTTTGTATACATGGTTTTGTACGCAACGATCAAGGCACGTCCCAATTTCCTACAAAATTTTATCAGGCAAAGCAAAAAAGTTTTATACTGAAACCTACGGAAATGATAATTTTAGAGCTAGCAGAGGCTGGATTTCTAACTTCAGAAAAAGACATGGTCTGCGTGCTTTAAAAGTTTGTGGCGAAAAAACTATCCAATGATGAAAGTGCCGTCGATCCTTTCCTAACTTTATTCGCAGATAAGATAACAGAATTAAATCTTAGTCCTACTCAAATATACAATGCAGATGAATCAGCTCTGTATTGGAAAATGTTGCCCGAAAAAACGCTGGTTCGTTCTCAGGAAAAGACCGCACCAGGTCGAAAAATAAACAAAGAACGCGTTACCTTTCTAGCATGTTACAATGCTCATGGATCACAAAAAATAAAATTGTTAGTGTTAAGAAGGCAAAAAATCCGAGGGCTTTTAAAAATGTGAACATACCTGTTGAGTACAAATCATCTGCCAATGCATGGATGACTACAGCAATTTTCTTAGACTGGTTTCATCATTCTTTTATTCATCAAGTTAAAAGTCATTTAAGAAGTCTCAACTTGCCTGAAAGAGCCCTGCTAATCGTTGATAACGCTTTGAGCCATGGAACTATAGAAGAGCTGACTAGTGAGGATGGACAGTTTACAACATTATTTCTTCCACCAAATTGTACTGCACTTTTGCAGCCTATGGACCAGAATGTAATCAGACTGACAAAATTATTTTATCGGAAAAGTTTTTTAGCCCATATTTTATCAAATAATGAAGAGAACCTTGTTAGGTTATTAAAAAGCATTAACCTAAAAATGTTGTATGTCTACTATGCAATTCATGGGAAAAAGTCTCCCCTGAAGTCTTTAAAAAGTGCTGGCACAAAATTGTGGCTTATGTGGCAGATACTAACCCAGACACTGAATATGATCCTGAAGATCTGATTCCTCTGAGTGAATTGCGGCACAATTTGCTTTCCACGAATGAAGAAATGAAAGGTAAAGCCTGAAATTTTTCTTTTAGTATTTTTTTTGGTTAAGTCGTAAATATTTAACAGATGTTTCAGATATGCTGAATGTTCTCACTGAGCAGAATCTCACGAACGTGGAAATATGCAATTGGCTTGAAAATGATGAAGATTTGTTACCACTGGAAGACATAGATGATACAGATGAAGAACACGAGAGTGATAATGAAAGTTTAGAGTTAAATACTAATACAAACCAGACTGTTAAGAACACTGTAAAGAATAATGAGGCAGTTAAAAGTTTCAATGTGTGCATGAGATGGGCAGAAGAAAATGATATCCCTCTAAGTGATGTTCTTGTACTTCAAAGATTAAAAGAAACTGCTTTTATAATGAACCAGAGAAGGGTCAAGCAAACAAAAATTACAATTTTTTTTACAAAATAAGATAAAACTTGATAAGATATGTTTCTATTTTAAATATTATTCTATGTATGTACTATTTTTAGTTGTTTCGTATTAAATGATAAATTTCTTAATATAAATAATGTCCTGCTTCAGTAATTCGAATTATTTACTAATTCGGATCACCGCGGTTTTAATTAGTCCGGATTATCGAGGTCGCACCATATACCAAATTTCATGCTCTTCAAAATGGATAGAAGAAAAAATAAAGAATATACAAAAAACTACCTTATTTATGTGCTAACATCTAACTGTTTATTTTACGTATTTGTCGCAGAGTATGCAGAAAATCTCGTCACTAATTGCGCCGCTGTTAGCACAGCAAAGAATATATTGATGGCAAAAAATATTCTCAAAACAGATTTTTTCAAGAATATCAACGGTCACGTTCTTACTTGACAGACTGTGCTCTTTTATCAATTGATATTACGGAACAAGTTAACAGGTTGACTGCCGATCTATATTTTTGAGTTTGTGGTTGACGCCGGTAAGATTTTTCCAAATATTTTTATTTTATTGTGGTAAATATGAATTAGAATGAGTCTTGGATGTGTTTTTTTTATGTGCCATTCAAAATATTAGAAAAAAAAAATTTCACTCCGATCGGAGTAATCGGCATTGCAAGTGAAAATTTTTACTAGATGCCGAACACTCCGATCGGAGTGTCCAATTAAATAAGTAAAGAAATAATAAATCGAACTCATGAACTCAAAACATTTATTTCTAAATCATTTTTGTACATTTTTATGGTAATCCTCAAAGCAATTAAGGCAAAAACCTGGTTGTCCAGGGCACATTTTGCATTCATACACTGTTTGCTTTCTTATTTTATTTTTCCTGCATTCTTTGCATTCCTTTCTGCTTACCCGTTTTGTTTCTTTAGTTCCTTTTTTTTCACTAACAATTTTTTCTACTTTGCTAATGCTGTGGACATTTATTTGGCCTGGAGGAATTTGCGGCAAATTAATAATTGGTCGTCTGGCTAGTAAATTTCTTATGACATCCAATCGGAAGTCATATAATCGTAACTGGTCAGACCGCGAATATTTATTGTACAAAAAATAGGCGTTAATCATGCTCATTTGCAGCACATGCATGAATAACTTTTTGTACCACCGAATGGTTTTTACGGCTGCAAGGATAATATGCCATCATTTAATCCTGTCTATCTATACCGGACATAAAAGCATTATATCCAATGATTGCGGAAGATTTTTCAGATTCTTGATTTCTTTTGTTTTTAAAAATGCCCATTTCGCTTCCAAATTCTGTTGAAATGTATTGAACATTGCGTTTATCGCGCCATTTTCCGACATGCACTCCATTGCAAAACATAGATTTATTCTCACCCCGTTTTAAGTTTGCACTCATTACCTCTTTCGGATTATCTTTCCTCTCAGCTCTCGGCATACCAGTGCAGTATGTATTTTGTTGAAATAATTTCCTAGCTAAATTAACACTATTGTAAAAATTGTCTAGATAAAACAGCATGTCCCACACCCAATTTTTCCTCCAATAAATGTAAAACAATCTTTTCAGTATGTCCGCTTCCACCATAAACATCTGTCGCACTTTCGTAGACATGAAATTTCAAAATAAGTCCATTAGGCTCTGTCAGCATGTATAACTTCATACTATACTTATGACGCTTATTCTTGATATACTGTTTAAACTGGAGACGACCCCGATAAAGTACCATAGCTTCATCCAAAGACAACTCTCTTCCAGGATAGTAAATTTCTCCCATCTTGTTGTTAAAAAAATCTGCCACAAATCTAATCTTTCCTAGCCGATCTGCCAGATCCATATCTGGAGATGTAAAATGCAAACACCTCAAGATAAGCAAAAATCTATTCTTTGACATATATTTTCTAAAAAACAGGTAGATTAAATAACGGATCAGTTTTCCAATAATCGTTAAGACGGCTCAAGGATATTGTGCCAGTGTGAAGTAACAGGGCCAAAAAAATTTTTAGTTCGTCAAGAGTAAGATCTTTAAAATTAGTAATACGTGATTTTGTACTTGTTTCTGGGCGCAGCAAAACCTCGACTGAGTAAGAGTTCGTTCGTTCTACAATAGTTTGTAAAAAATCATCATAAATGATCATTTCGAAAAAATCGATAGGTGCACCCTGCCTGGAATTTGCATCAATAATTCCTGGGTTTTCTGGAACAAAATTTGTTTTTAACGCACCTCTGTCGTTCCATTTTATCTCATCAAGGCTAGGAAGTGTTTGATGTGGCCGAATAGGGTCTATAAAATTCTCTTCTTCGGACTTGGAGCTTGAATTTACATCACTATCGTCTGTGTCTGGTACGTAATGTTCGTCACTACTACCTCCGCTTTCTTCCAATAGCTGTAATAATTCAGTGTCAGTTAGCTTCTTTTTCTTATCATATACCTTTTTTTCATCACTACAATGTCTTTTTTTTAATACCAGAAGGCCCAGGTTGATTGTCCATATTGTACGGCAGATTACAACCAAACCAAAAGCAAATCCGCGGAACCACTTAAGCACCTGTTAGAACTTGCGTTTTTAAGCAACGCCACCACTAGAAACACGTTTCATATACAACGCCGATGGAATACTAAAACGTTTCGTAAGAACCCATGTCGAACTCCGATCGGAGTAGACGGCGTTGGCGAAGAGACCCGACGCACTCCGATCGGAGTGGTCGGCAGTCAACCTGTTAACAATTTTTTTTAGAAATTTTATTACGCAAAATATACTTAATCAAATTACTAAGTTAAAGTATTGTAAAACAAAATAATAGTTTATTATAAACAATCGCATTGCCCGTATGTGATAATACGAACCTGCGAACAATTCCTGAAATTAACTAATATCCCTGTATGAAGACAAAATTACAACTTTCTGTAATTTGATTGTCCATCCGTATAAACAGTTCTTTTCATGCCTAGTAAAATTCATTCGGACGTAAACATAGAATTTCTTGATCATATATTTATGAATTTATGACTTAATATGGTAAAATGGACTGCTATTATTGTCGAAAGATTCTTTGATTTCATACTGTATAATAAGACCTTGTTTAAGTTATTAGTTTCAGTCCGGTAAATGTTTCATAAAGGGTTTCTTTCCTTTCTTTACTAACACTCTCAATTGGCTGGTAATTAAAGATGCCCAATGTTGTTTTCAGACAGCGTGTCATAAAACATATTTTTAACAAATAGTAAGAATACCTTAACAAATAACTATCGACCCGTCACACTGCTTTCAATATTATCGAAACGAAACTTATATAAAAAAGCTATCAATCAGCATTTCTTAAAAATATCTAGGATTCGATATTATTAGCCACCATCAACATGGCTTTCGTAAGCAAAAATCGACAAATCTTCTAACTTACATAACACATGTGTCACATTTTCAGGACAACCCAATTTGAAGAATGTCAAGTGGCAGCATTTGATAGATCCAAGGCATTCGATCGATCAAGGCATGACGGATTGTTGGCTAAGCTACGCTGTTATGGTGCATTTAAATGATTTTGTTTATGACTTTCGGGTTTACTCAGAGAGCGTTCTTAACGAGTGGTAGCGACGATGGAGTACTACTTCCCTTTATAATAATTCGCCCAGGATTGTATTTTCTACCGAATAGAGTTTTACAGTGATAGTGATATATATATATATATATATATATATATATATATATATATATATATATATATATATATATATATATTTATATATATATATATATACATATATATATATATATATATATATATATATATATATATATATATATACATATATATATAAATATATATATATATATATATATATATATAATATATATATATATATAATATATATATATATATATATATATATGTATATATATATATATATATATATATATATATATATATATATTTGATATATATATATATATATATACATATATATATATATATATATATATATATATATATATATATATATATATATATACATATATATATGACACACAAAGTTCTCAAACAACATAGTGAGATCTTAATTACACTTTCAGACAAAGGCTCGGTCACAGTAGCCTTAGAGAGACTACATTATGAAACTAAGATGTTGGAACTTATTGATGATGAACAAGTTTACAAGAAGCTCTCTCATGATCCCACTACTCAACATCAAAACAAGAGTAACAGTTTTATCAAGCAGTTGAAGACCAAAAAATGGATTGACGATATAACAGCCAAACAACTTTACAACTACAAGGCGATTTCACCAAGGATTTATGGTACCCAAGATACATAAAGAAGGGGTACCGCTCAGACCCATCGTCTCCACTACTGGCTCTCCCACTTCAAAACTCAGTAAATTTTGTGCTAATCTTCTTAAAAAGTCCTTCCTCAATTATCATACATTTGCCATTAAAGACTCTTTTGCGTTTAGTGCAATAATCAATAATTTCCAATTACCAGAAAACCACGTTATTATATCACTTGATGTAGTCAGTCTTTTTACGGATATTTCATGGCAGTTAACCAGCCAAATAATTGACTCTGAATGGGCATTAATCTCACCCAACACCAAAATCAGCAAATCCTTCTTCTTATCAGTAATAGAATTTCTTTTCCATTCAACCTTCTTCAAATTTAAAGACTTTTTTTTCTACTCTCAAATATTTGGATGCCCTATGGGCAGTAATCTCAGTCCTGTTCTTGCTTCAATTGTCATGTCGTATGTTTTAAAAAACTGCACTCAAAGATTATCCTTCCGACTTCCCTTCTTATATCAATACGTAGACGATTTAATTCTATCCATACCAGCTGATGGCAAAGAAGAAGTTCTTCATGTTTTCAATTCTGCCGACCCACATTTACAATTCACTATGGAAGAAGAAACCAACAATGCTGTTCCATTTCTGGACACAAGAGTCGTTAGAGACTCCCATAACATCATCAAACTTGATTGGTATAGAAAACCTACTTCCTCTGGGAGATATATCCATGCGAACTCTGGCCATGTTTAGAAGGTGAAAGTCAACGTCATCAAAGGCCTATATAGAAGACTGAAGACAATAGTCTATACTGATTTCTTATACTAGTCACAAGAAACAGTTACAAACCTTTTCATAGATAATGGATACAATCGTAAACTCTTACTAAGAACCAAAGACGAAGTCAACAAGCTTGCTCATATCCACCTAATTCCTCCAGAACCCCCCTCCCCTCCACCTACCGCAAATCTCCCCTCCCCCTCTAACTCCCCCAGTCGAATTAAATTGGTCGTTGCTTTCTTTGCCGTTCATTCCTGGCCTTACCAACAAATTGGTCCATATTTTGCGTGTCATTCCTAACATTAAAATTGCTAAATATTACTTCTTCAAAAACAGACGTGTTTTTAGCAAGCTGAAGGCCCCGTTGCCAGTTCTTTCCATGTCAGACTTAGTGTACTCAATTTCCTGCCTCAATTGTACATCAATCTATATTGGCCAGACCTCTCAATCCTTGAATCGCCGTATTGCACGCCATAAAAGTGATACTAGATGCCATCCTCACAGATGTGTTTTGGCGACCCATTCTGTTGACAATGGTCATTCTTTTAATTTCAGGGAACCCAAAATTCTTCATTTCTCTAAGAATCTTTCCAAGAGAGAATTCCTTGAAATGTGTTACATCCAGGAGAATCATCTTAATATCAATAAAATAAACCGACCTAGATGGTTTCAGTAACATATATAGTTTCCTCCTTTCTTGTGATAAATCATCACCACACGATAATTCCCTGTCTTCAGGTGTTTTTTATGATCCTTCTGAATTGAAATGTAGTCTTCTCTCTCTTAGCTGCGTAACTTCCAGGGTTTTTCTTTCCTCTTTCCTCTTTCCTCTTTTTGTTTACGGGTCTCAGTGATCCTGGGTTCCACAGATTCCTTCCACTTTTATCTGGGCCATCTTGTGCACTTATTGATTACTGTCCTCCTTCCAATGACAGTATCTGGCGTCATCCCTTCTTTACCTTCTGTCATTTTCAATCAATTGTTTCTGCAAACAATTTCTTCCTCCAAACATATTTCAACAAGAAATTAATAAATTGATAATTAATATAATATACAATCTTCCTCTTTGTTGCTTCCATTATTTTCTCTCTCTCTCGCTCCCTCGCTCACCCTTTACCTAAAATTAGGTTATGATTTATCCTTCCTCGGTTCCATATCGGTTTTTTTGGTCGCTCAATTGGCTATCTCTTTCTTGCTTAAAGGTCCAATACATGCACTTCCCAATTTTGATCCGGTTCCTTCCGGGTGTCGACCCCGTATTCTGGTTATTTGAGTTTTCTTAATAAGCCCCTTATCTTTGTCGGTCAGCTGTCTTCTGTCGTCCTTGTCATCTTTCCTATATGGCGGTGGCCATGTGTGGTTGTCATAGGTGATATAATTAATATTGTTTTCAACATCCAAGGTTCTCAATCACATCCATGTTTTAAATTTGGTTTTTATAATTCTATCTACAGTGTTATAGTGTGTATTTTATATATGTATTTTATGTATTAACCAACTTTTTATCAGCTACCTACGGCCATTCGGGCTAACTCTACTTCGCACTTCTCATGTGAGTTTTTGACTTTTTTATAACTTTTTATGACTAATATCTTATTCTTGTTCTACACTAATTTTATTTATTATAACAACTTAATGATAACATCATTAATTTAAATTTGTCCCAAACACGATAAGTGAATATGTTTTGTTCTTCTTTTCAGTTCTTGCCCTGAAGAAGGTCCCAATCTAGGACCGAAATATTGGCTTAATGAAAATTGTGTGATCTCTTATCACGCCCTTTTTGCCGAGTTCCCCAACTAAGATTTTATTTTTATATTTATTTTTATGTATATATATATATATATATATATATATATATATATATATATATATATAAACTGAGAGATCGAAGTGTGGTCTTTCATAGGTCGGCATCTACGCAGATTGTAGCTGAATGGATCGGGAATGTTCGTTCGGGCATCGGTGTTTGTCAGCTGGGTGCCGGTATCAGTGGTAATTACGGGTTTCGGCGCTATGCTGACTATTGGTTTGGTTAGACTCTTCCATGTAGTGGAGATATTAAGTGTATCAATCCTGCTTACTACTATGCTTGTTTTATGAGATAGAGGCTATTTGTTTAGATCACTCAAAAGTGATGTTGTGATCAGTATCATGAGGGTGCTAAAAAAGAGCTGAAGTTATTTGTTTAATTGATCCGGGTGAAGATACTTCTGTTTGTTTGCCCTATGTACAGTTTGTGGCAGTCTCCGCATGGGATGTTGTAAACTCCATGGTTTTCCAGTTTTCTCTTGTCCTTGGGGTAACACAGGATGTCTGCCAGAGTGTTTTGTGGTTTGTGTGTTGTGTCTATGTTGTGTTTTCTTAAGGCTCTCCCAGTCCTATCTGTCATTTATAGCTTTAAAAATTATTAAGCGGACTCCCATTGATCGAAGATACAAACACGTAGATTACACAGGTACACAAAAAAAATTATTTTTTAAATGAGACACGTGTTTCTTTAAATTTTCTATTATGCTGAATCCAAAAAAATCATAAAAAAAAGACATCCACCGTGAGGGTTTTTTCGGAAAACACATTTAAAGTTGATAGAAATCTATTAAGTTGAAAAAAATACATTTTAATAAATAAGGTAAAACTGTATAATCATTAAAATTATGGACTAAAACTATTATTTCGGACATCCTTAAATGTTCTGAATATACATTTATCATAAAAACTTAAAAATATTAGGTTTTAGTGTTCATGTTTAACAAAAACACTCACACACCAACTTTAACTAAGCTACGTAGCAAAATGCTGTTTAAAATAAATATGTGCAACCGTTAAATTAAAAAATTGTTGCACATACGAGGCTGGTTTGAAAAGTCCGAGAGATGGCACCACCGGCGCGTATCGAGGTCATGTTTAGTTAGTAGCATCTCTTGAATGAACGCACACCAAGTTTCAGCCATATTGGTCTATTTCTTTGTGTTTGGCATTCGTGTGAATCAAGGAAGTCGAGTAATTTTCAAGAAATGGACGAAAAAGAATTTCGTGTGGTGATTAAACATTACTTTATGAAAGGCAAAAGGCCTCAGGAGACTAAAGAGAAGCTTGATAAACATTATGGTGACTCTGCACCTTCGATTAGAACAGTTTATAAGTGGTTTCAAAATTTTCGGACTGGCCATATGGGCACAAGTGACGCTGAACGTTCTGGACGGCCTGTGGAGATTACGACTCCAGAAATCATTGATCAAATCCATGATATGGTGATGGATGACAGAAGAGTTAAGGTGCGCGAGATTGCTAGTGCTGTGGGCATCTCGACTGAACGGGTACATAATATTTTGCATAAACATTTGGACATGAGAAAGCTATCCGCAAGATGGGTGCCGCGATTGCTCACGCTTGACTAAAAACGGAATCGTGTGAAGTGTTTCAAGGATGGTTTGCAGCTGTTCCAGAAGAATCCGGAGGACTTTAAGCGTCGTTTCGTCACTGTGGATGAAACATGGATACATTACTATACTCCTGAGACCAAACAACAATCTAAACAATGGGTTACCAAGGGAGAATCTGCACCAAAAAAGGCGAAGACCGTTCTTTCGGCCGGAACGGTTATGGCGACTGTCTTTTGGGATTCGCAAGGGATAATCCTCATCGAATATCTGGAAGAGGGTAAAACTATTACAGGTGAATATTATTCATCGTTATTGGACCGTTTGAAAACCGAGCTGCAAGAAAAACGCCCGCGATTGGCCCACAAGAAAGTCCTTTTCCATCACGACAACGCACCAGCACACACCTCAGCAGTTGTGGTCGCAAAATTAATGGAAATAGGATTCCAACTCGTTTCACATCCCCCTATTCTCCACACTTGGCTCCTCTCGGACTACTATTTGTTCCCCAATTTGAAGAAATGGCTGGCGGGACAAAGATTTTATTCAAAGGAGGAGGTGATTGCAGACACTAATGGATATTTTGCAGACTTGGACAAATCCTATTATTCCGAAGGAATCAACAAACTAGAACATCGTTGGACGAAGTGTATAAGCCTAAAAGGAGACTATGTCTAAGGTTTACCCCAAACACATAAGTAGTTTTTATTTTTGCACGGACTTTTCAAACCAGCCTCGTATTTATTTTAAACAGCATTTTGCTACGTAGGTTAGTTAAAGGTGGTGTATGGTGGTGTTTTTGTTAAACATGAACACCAAAATCTAATATTTTTAAGTTTTTATGATAAATGTAGATTCACAAAATTTAGAGATGTCCGAAATAGTAGTTTTATTACATAATTTTAATGATTATACAGTTTTAAATTATGTGGTTTAACGTAAAACAACTTAAAATAGGCAAAAAGCCCATATTTAAGCAGTCTACCCAACTGTTCTCTTATTCGTCCATCCATCCCGAGACGCGTTTCGCCGTATCACGGCTCATCAGTCGGGCTAGGATCGACGAAGAAGAGAACAGAATTTTAAGTACTTTATTCCGGCACTTACGGAACACAACGGTAAGATACAACGAATTGTACCAAATACGCACACCTAGTACTCAATCGGAGGCTGACACAGCAGCCACAAGCCGACAGAGTGGTTGGCACAGCCAACACTAAAGGCAGGCAGCGAGATTTGCGAGGAATCAACCTCAGACCTTATGTGGTTTAACGTAAAACAACTTAAAATAGGCAAAAAGCCCATATTTAAGCAGTCTACCCCTGCTGTGTCAGCCTCCGATTGAGTACTAGGTGTGCGTATTTGGTACAATTCGTTGTATCTTACCGTTGTGTTCCGTAAGTGCCGGAATAAAGTACTTAAAATTCTGTTCTCTTCTTCGTCGATCCTAGCCCGACTGATGAGCCGTGATACGGCGAAACGCGTCTCGGGATGGATGGACGTATAAGAGAACAGTTGGGTAGACTGCTTAAATATGGGCTTTTTGCCTATTTTAAGTTGTTTTACGTTAAACCACATAAGGTCTGACGTTGATTCCTCGCAAATCTCGCTGCCTGCCTTTAGTGTTGGCTGTGCCAACCACTCTGTCGGCTTGTGGCTGCTGTATCAGCCTCCGATTGAGTACTAGGTGTGCGTATTTGGTACAATTCGTTGTATCTTACAGTTTTAAATTATTTATTAAAACCTATTTTTTAAAATTTAGGAGTTTTCTGGCAACTTTAAGTATGTTTTCTGAAAAAAATCTCACGGTAGATGTCTTTTTTATGATTGTCTTTGATTCAGCACAAAAAAATATTTAAAAAAACACGTGTTTCATTTAAAAGACAGAGATTTTTTTTGTATACCTGTGTAATTATATCTGAAAATGATAAAAATACTTAGATTTTTTGAGCCACTGCAAACCTCATACAAATTACTGAAAAGATGCAAATGTTTTTATAGAGAAATGGACGCAGAATCTCTCGGATTATCTACATCACATGCCACTGAGTAAAAACACACACTTGAACGAAAAACAAACAGAAAAATTTACATTAAAAAAATTGCTACAAAGTGACGTTTCGGCACGATAGCTCCGTTCGGTATCCTTTATATTCTCGGAGTATAATCAGATAATAGTAACAAGCCGTCGGCGTAATTGTTGATTATTTTAATGACATCCGAGGTCCAGAATCTCACACAAGAGGCTCAATACCCACACAGACTCACAATTGCGGTCATTTGCATTTCGAACGGCTGTGGTCCGAGATAACATCGGAAAAGAAGACCTAAGAAGAAGAATTGGCCGTGTTTTGGGTATTAATCCACTATGTACAATGAAATTCGTTTTATTTCTGCTTTCTGTGCTGTAAAAAATTACCGTTTAACATCCCTGCATATTTTCAGGTTTCAGTATCCTTAGATTCTGTGAATTATCGTGTCTAGTTTCTCCGTTTCTCGTTTATCCTTCGCATATAATACTTGAAGTAAGAATGGAACCAAATTTTTTGAGCAATATTCCTTCGGGATTAGAGAGCAAATGAAGCAGGATTGATAAATTTTGTATAATTCTCCTAAGAGTAGTGCAACTTATGCTCAGATGTTGGGACCTGTGACAATATTTTTATTTGTGCGTACTGAACGAAATGGATCAATTTAAACTTTTACAATGCTGGGCAATACTAAAAAATTATTTCCAAAGTGTATTTCAGGAACTATGCGAAAATTTAAAAGAAATTTTGGTTAAAATCAAGCGCCTTAAGCAGCTGGTGTAAGGAAATTCGTAAATAAAGTTGGTGAAACTGGCATACTTATTAATAACTTAACCTATCCTTAGGTTATTAATAAGCATGACAGTTTCACCAACTTTATTTACGAATTTTCTTACACCAGCCGCTGAAGATGCTTGATTTTAACCAAAATTTCTTTTAAATTTTCTCACACACTTTGAAAATAATTTTTAGTATTTCCCAGCGTTATTCAAGCTTAAATAGATCCATTTCATGCCGTGAAGGATTAACACTACATGTTTTAGGCGCGTTCGTGTTGATAGTGTTGACATAATACATAGTTCAAAGAGAAACCAACAGATGGCCACCCTTATTTGTCCAGTCACATTAGAGGTTTCACCTCGGAATGAGAGATAATAAGCTATAAACTTGTATAAACCTTTATTTTGGCATTCTAAAAGTTGTCTCAAAAGTCTCATAAAATCTCGTGTCTGCGTCTTAAGATATTCAAGTCAAAGGTCACGAAAATTTTTCGCAAATATCTCGCTTCCTATGGTTTCAATGATATTTGCATTTATTATGAAAATTATAGAGCATAAAATTCTCTACAAATTTTGTTCTTAACATTTTTTTTATTCGCTTAACCGTTTTTGACATAGAGCGCGGAGAGCGCGTAGCGCTCACCCATACATAGCTTAATGGAAGGTCAACCGTAAGTTCCGGTAAATAATACGTCGCACTAAAAAATCCATAATTATGAATAATTTGCATTATTTATTAATTATTACATTATTATTATACATTATTATTGGTATTTTTTCAGTAATATCATCTAACATTTTACTTGGAGGGGGATAAGACTTGGTTTCGACTACAGATGATCGAATATCTTCCCTAACAATAGCTGCTGCAGCTTCTACAACTCGTAACCGTTCTTTTTCGGGATCCTCTTTTTTATTGTCGTACCAAGCCTTTGATAACATATTAGCTTGTGTATCACGAAAAGATATGATAGTGAATGATCCTACCTTTCTAATTATTATATCGTAATTATTATGTCAGTTAAATATTTTTGTTGAAGTCGAGTAATAATAGTCTTATCATCTGGTACATACTCCGTAAGGACATTTTTAGGCTCTTTCAATGTAAATTGTGAATTTTCATGATTTTCTATATAACAAAAATCTCTTTCATTGCTTGTGTGACTTGATTATCTTCACGACGCTTCTTATCAGTAGATGGTACTCGACTTAAGAAATAAGTGTAGCAAATAAACTATAAATAGAAAAGGTCGTATTATAGGGGTCCGTATTTCCAGGTATAATCTTAATAGTAATATAAGTATTTAAGAGTTTACACATTTTAAAGAAAAAGTACTTAATTCTTTTTCTACTTAAAATATAATTAAGATATATTAGAATATAATTAAAATATACTTAAAGTATTTCACTTACCAATTTTTTAATTACACGAAATAGGTAAGTATTATTAAACGAATATATTTGATAAATGAAAAATATTATTAAATATAACGTATTAATTAATAAATAAAGCAAATTATTCAAAATTGTGGATTTTTTAGTGATTAATTAACTTTATACAACGTATTATTTACCGGGACTCACGGTTGATCTTGCATTATGTTATGTATGGCTTAGCGCTGCGCGCTTTCCTCGCTCTATCTCAAAAACGGTTAAACGTATAAAAAAATATTTAGAACAAAATTTGTAGAGAATTTTATGCTCTACAATTTTTATAATAAATGCAGATATCATTGAAACCATAAGAAGCGAGATATTTGCGAAAAACCGATTTTTGTGACCTTTAACCTTGAATATCTTAAGACGCGAACACGAGATTTTATGACATTTTTAAGACAACTTTTAGAATGCCAAAATAAAGGTTTATATAAATTTACAGCTTATTATCTCTCTTTCCGAGGTTGACCCTCTTTTTTGGCTTAAGTGATTGGGTAATATATAAAAAGTATATGTTAATACAAGCGAGGCTGCGATGCAGGCTAATTTCGTATTATAATCTGTTGTCCAAAGATTAATCAAATTAAAAAGGCATCTGGGTTTAATCTGAAGCTTTTTAGTATTCAAGAAACAAAATAATAATAAAAAAAAATGAATTAGTATTTTAATAATAAAAATCCCAAACAAAAGAAGACATGTCACATACAAAACACGTCCGAAAAGATTTGATTTATTATATCACACACCACACGGTCCACTCATTGTGTAACAGGCACGTTTTCAGTATATTCAGGTCCCAGTTAAATTCTAATTCATATTCAAAATGCGCTGGAAAACAAAAGAAGATCGACTCAGATAAGATTCCGAGAAGAAGAAAATTAGAGAAGAAAGAAGAATAAGAAGACGGGAGGTTTTTTTTTTTATGGTTATTACCAGAAGTAATATGAGTATGAGGTGTGGACCATATGGGTTGGTTTTTGGAGCACGTATATAGTGATAAGCAGGACCGTAGTGCTACTATTTAGCAGGTAATATTTCAGTCATTATTAACACGTACGCTGAAAAGTTTTGGGTCTGACACATAGATGACGTCTTTTTCAAAAAAATCATATGATTTTTAAGAAATACCAACCTTCAAACGATACGTGTCAAAATTTCATGACATTTCGACGATTAGTTTACAAGTTACAGTGGTTTTAGTAACGCTACTTTTGATATTTTCAAAACAATAGAAGAAATCGAATTTCGTGTGTTGATTAAACACTGTTTTTTTGTGGGAAAAAATACCGTTCAAGTAAAGTTATGGAGACTCTGTCCCTGGAAAATCACTAATCATTTACTGATATGCTGAACGCTGCAGATGCCTAAAATGAGGTAATTACACCGGAAAACATCAAAAAATCCACAAAATTGTTTTGGATGATCGTAAAGTTAAATTGCATGAGATAGCTGATACCCTAAAGATATCAAAATAACGTGTTGGTCATATTTTTTATGAACATTCGGGCATGTGAAAGCTCTGTTCGAAATGAGTCCCGCATTTGCTCACAGTGGACCAAAAACAACAACGTGTTGATGATTCTGAGTGCTGTTTAGACCTATTTAAGCACAATAAAAAGGATTTTTTCATGCGATATGTAACCATGGATGAAACATGGATTCACCAATACACTCTGGAGTCAAATCGGCAGTCAGCTGAGTGGACAAGAGCCAGTGAAAGCCGCCCGAAGTGACCAAAGATACAACAGTCGGTTGGGAAGGTTTTGGCCTCTGTATTTTGCGATGCGCACGAAAGAATTTTCATCGACTATGCTGAGAAGGGAAAAACCATCAATAGCGATATTATATAAAGTTATTGGTACGTTTTGAAGGCAGAAATTGCAACAAAACGGCCCCAAATCAATAAAAAAAATGTGCATAATTGAGGTGTCCGTTACTTAAAACACTTTTCAATATTTTCTTAGAACTTATTACAAAAATTCCTTCTTTAAAGATATATTTAAAAAACTTTTAAAATACGCCAAACAGGGTTAAATTCTGAACATCTGTTTGATTATTTAATAGGATTGTATCTTTATTTTTATTGTGCTTGTAGTTCTCTATAGCTTCTAAAATATTTAATTTTCTTCCTTTTTGTGCTTTATCTATTTGTAGATTATTTATATCTGGAAAAATATAATTTGTTTGATGAAAGTGGTTAGCAAAGTTAGAGTGTTCTTTGTTTAATCTAAAAGATGTTTGGTGTTCTTTAAATCCAGTATCGAAATGTTTCCCTGTTTGGCCTATATAACAGCTATTACATTCAATACATGACAGTTTGTAAACTCCAGAGTCTTTGTATTTATGAATTTTGTCTTTTACATTGAAGAAGAGGGAGGAAAGTTTTTGGGGTGATTTAAAAGCGATATTTATGTTGCCTTTTGCGAGTATATATGCAATTTTATTACAAATTGGTCTAAAATATGTCAACGAGGAAAAAGTTTGTTTTCATCGTTTTTAACGTATGGATAACTATGTCTTAAATTTAGGTATTTTTGTTTATTTTTAATTAGGTTTTTTTCTTAAATCCGTTATTGTGGACAATATTCTTGATTATATCTAATTTTTTCTCTAAATTTTGTTTATTTAAAGCGATGGAAAATGCTCTGTGAATCATGGATCTCACATAACTCACAACCTATAGATCCATATTTCGGACCAATTTCTAATAAAATTGTATATATACTCGCAAAAGACAACATAAATATCGCTTTTAAATCACCCCAAAAACTTTCCTCCCTTTTTTTTCAATATAAAAGACAAAACTCATAAATACAAGGATTCTGGAGTCTATAAACTGTCATGTAATTAATGTGATAGCTGTTATATAGGCCAAACAGGGAGAAATTTCAATACTAGATTTAAAGAACACCAAACATCTTTCAGATTAAACAAAGAAAACTCCAACTTTACTAACCACTTCCATCAAACAAATCATATGTTTCCAGACATAAATAATCTACGTATATTACATAAAGCACAAAAAGGAAGAAAATTAAATATTTTAGAAGCTATAGAGATCTACAAGCACAATAAAAATAAAGATACAATCCTATTAAGTAATCAAACAGATGTTCAGAATTCAACCCTGTTTGGCGTATTTTAAAAGTTTTTTAGATATATCTTTAAAGAAGGAATTTTTGTAAAAAGTTCTAAGAAAATATTGAAAAGTATTTCTTCAAATTTGAAACAATAATGTTTCAAATTTGAAGTAATAAATTAATTTAAGATCACTGTAATTTAATGATGGGTAATTCCAAATTGTACCTGGAAATTTGTTATAAATCACAAATAAAGCACCTTAGTTTGTAGTATCACGCTTGAAAATGTAGAAAACCTACGAAACTGCAGTAGCAGATAAATAAAAAAATAGGTGACAAATAACAAAGTAATCCGTTTTATTTCCTTTAGAAAAAACAAGTGTTTTTTCATCAAGACAATACACCGTATCACAAGTCAATGGTTACGATGGCAAAATTGCATGAATTGATGTTCGAATTACTTCCTCATCCACCATATTCTCCAGATTTGGCCCCCAGCGACTATTATCTATTCGCAGACCTCAAAAAAAAATGCTCGCGGGAAAGAGATATGGCCCCAATGAAGAAGTTATCGCCGAAGCTGAAGTCTATTTTGAAGGCAAAGGCAAATCCTTCTACAAGGAGGGTATAGAAATGTTAGAAAAGCGTCATACTCATTATATCAGCCCTGAAGGAGACTATATTGATGAATAAAGTCGAATTTTGCAAAAAATGTGTTTTAAGTAGCTAGACCAAAAACTTTTCAGCCTATGTGTTAGCTACGAATTTTTAAATTTTTAATGTTCTGTACGGAACACTTATGAGATCACTTCGGTGTCTGTCACATCTATAGAGCATAGAAAGTTGAAATTTGGCACAAATAGAGGAATTGATGGTCCACTCAAGGCCCTGTACTTTTGAAAGTTAAATTTTGACTGAATAGGTTAGTTTTGAGTGGTGTAATTGGAAGTGAAAACAAATTCTTTTCGAGGGGATGGAAGAAGGAAGGGGGAGGCCTATGTCCGACACTGAATGGAAGAAGGCTTATTAGATAGATAGTAGTTGAAAACAATTTACTATTTAGGAACCAAAGTTTGCAAAGTGCAGTCTAATATACATCCCTCACAGTTCTAGAAG
Source organism: Pachyrhynchus sulphureomaculatus (assembly GCA_019049505.1). Classification (NCBI taxonomy): domain Eukaryota; kingdom Metazoa; phylum Arthropoda; class Insecta; order Coleoptera; family Curculionidae; genus Pachyrhynchus; species Pachyrhynchus sulphureomaculatus. The sequence goes on from CM032451.1 coordinate 111,477,016, forward strand.
TCAATTTTGTGGATAGATTAATTGATTGAGTGAATATGAGGGAATGTAGTTGAGTAAGGTAGTGAGTGAGTGAGCGAGTGAGTGTAGAAGTGAGTATGGGGATATGTGAATGGGTGAGTGAGTGAGTGAGCGAGCGAGTGAGTGTGTGTGTTAGTTGGTAAATAAGTGATTGAGTGAGTATGATGATATGCGAGTGAGTGAATGTAGAGCTAGTATCTGAGTATGTGAGTGATTTGTTTACTTATTTAGTATTTATTTTAACTGTTTTACCTAAAATTAAGATTATATCTTTCGTTTATAAATTATTTTTAATTTTCTTTCTTTCGTCTTTTTATTAAGATTTTTTCTTTTTTTAAGGGATAATTTTTTTCTTTTCTTTTTTGATCTTTTCAATTTATTTTTAAATGACCGAATGTTTAGCGGTTGCACATATTTATTTTAAACAACATTTTGCTACGTAGGTTAGTTAAAGGTGGTGTGCTCCTGTTTTTTTTTAAACATGAACACCAAAACCTAATATTTTTAAGTTTTTATGATAAATGTAGATTCAGAACATTTAAAGATGTCCGAAATAGTGGCTTTATTGCACAATTTTAATAACTATACAGTTTTAAATTATTAACATATTTTTATATATTTTTTCAATTTAACAGTTTTCTCGCAAATTTAAGTGTGTTTTCTGAAAAAAACCCTATCGGCGAATGTCTTTTTTATGATTTTTTAGATTTAGCATAAAAAGAGACTTAAGAAAACACATGTCCCACTTAAAAGAAAGAAATAATTTTTTTGTATACCTGTGTAATTTATCTGGTATAAAAAAAATTAGTTGCCCGTCAAAATGCTGAAGGTTAATTCCGTCGAAAGTTGTAAATTAAACTGGGAGTGACAGCTACTGCTGCATTAGGTACCGAGTGAAAATGAGTTTATTTTATCTCTAATATATATAAAATGCAACGTCTCTCTGTGTGTCTGTCTGTCCGTTAGTACGCTTATCACTAGAGAACCACTAATCCGATTTACGTACTTTTTTTTTTTAAACATACATATGTTCTCTGGCCAGGTTATAGGCTATATTTTTTTTACGATAGGTAGCATAAGGAATGAGCAGTAACGATAATAGTGAATGAAGTCGGAAAAAAGTTTGCCGCTAACGCTTTCCTCTGCAATACACAGCCTAAACCATTAAATATGGAACAATATTCTGTAGCAGAGAATATCTATAATCTATAATATATATAAAATGCAATGTCTCTCTGTCTGTCTGTCTGTCCATTAGTGCGTTTATCACGCGAGAACCACTTATCCAATTTACGTGTCTTTTTTTAAATTCATACATATATTCTTCGGCCAGGTTATATAATAATAATAATAATCTATATCTATAATATATATAAAATGCAATTCTTTCTGTCTGTCTGTTAGTGCGTTCATCCCTAGAGGATCACTTACCCGATTTACGTGATTTTTTAAATTCATACATTTTTCTCTGACCAGGTTATAGATATATATTTTATTACGTCTATAATATATATAAAATGCAACGTATCTCTGTCTGTCTCTCTGCCTGTCCGTTAGTGCGCTTATCACTGGAGAACCACTTATCTGATTCACGTACTTATTTTTTAAAACATACATACGTTCTCTGGCCAGGTTATCTATAATCTTCTATCTATAATATATATAAAATGCAACATCTCTCTATCTGTGCGTCTGCCTGTCTCTCTGCCTGTCTGTCTGTCTGTCCGTTAGTGCGCTTATCACTGGATACACATATCCAATTTACGTGCTTTTTTTTAAAACATACATATGTTCTCTGGCCAGGTTATCTGTCTATAACATAGGGGAACAGCTGTTTTGGTGTCGAGGTTTTTTGAGCTGATTCTATATCAATTTGATGTCCTGAATTCAAATAACGTATTCATTTGTACCTAGGAGCTCAAATTTTTTAAGATATACAATTTGCTTAGTAATCAAATAACAACAAATGCGTTTTGGTTTAGCGATGCCCGATGCATGTTAGCATAAAGTCGGTTGTGACCTTTTCGTCATTCAGTGTACTTACACTGAAGTAAATAAGTATTCTAGCCTGCCGGGGATCGTAGTCAGGACTCGCGCGTTTACGATATTTAAGTCTTTGAGGCTCTGGAAAAAACACGAAAGACGAATTCGGATGTACCTAGAATATTCTACAGGATAAATTACAGAGCAGGCTGCATATCTGAAATATTTACCTTAAGTGTGTTCATAGAAACATACACATGATAAAATGCGGCCACCTCGCTAACTTCTTCAAGCTTGATTTAAAGTTGTTTGGAATTATTTATTTTAAATAAAATAAAGTAAAAATGGAGTCATTAATATTAATATAAAGCGTACATCGGACAATTTTTATTTAAATAAAATACCTCTTAAGGTTTATGGACTGAGGTATGATGGACGGAAGTGTTTGTTTCTATATCAATTTGATGTCCTGAATTCAAATAACGTATTCATTTGTACCTAGGAGCTTAAATTTTTAAGATATACAATTTTAGAGAAATATAAGTTACATTATTGTAACTCAAATCCGTAAGTGTAGTAAACAAAAGTAGATACGAAATTTTTATTTTAGTTATACAAAATACAATATTATGTCGTACTTACAAACAAAAAAAAAAACATTGAAGAAATGAAATAGTCACTCAACACTTGGAAAGCTTCTTTTCCGCGACATTCTTGAATGTTTTTTTAAACAGTCCCTTTTTAAACTCCAGCAGTAATCTGCCATCATGTGCATGTCCCATCTTCCTTGGTAGCGGTCCTCCATAACTTTCATATCTTGGTGAAATCTTTTACCTTGTTCCTCACTCATGTCTCCTAAATTTTCTGGAAAATGGTCTAAGTGGCTGTGTAAATAGTGTATTTTAATACTCATATTGCACCCTAAGGATTTGAAACTATTAAGCATCTTGTTAACCATTTCAACATAGTTTTGAGCTTTATGTTTGCCTAGAAAATTTTCTACAACTGCAACAAAAATGATGTCCAATCTTCTCGTTCAACTTGATTCATTGAATTTATGAAGGCAGGATCCTTAATTAATTGTCTTATTTGTGGGCCGTCAAATATCCCTGCTTTGAGTTTTTCTGTGCTCAACTGATGCATTTTTACCCCTATATATGCAAAACAAGACCCATTCTTATCAAGAGCCTTTACAAATTGCTTCATTAAGCCCAACTTCATATGTAACGGAGGAAGTATGATTTTTTCTCTTTCAACCAAAGCGTCGTTAATGACATTCTTTTCCCCAACGTCCATGTTTTCTCTCTGAGGCCAATCTTTTCTAACCCAGTGGTGTGTTTTGTCCCTACTATCCCAGAGGCACAAGAAACACGGATATTTCGTGTAACCACTTTGTTGTCCAAGAAGAAAGTTTACCATTTTTAAGTCTACACAAATCATCCATTGATGTTCGTAATACTTTATCTTCTGCAAGACCAAAGCTATGGTATTATATTCTTCTTTCAGTTTCGTTGAGTGAGCTAGTGGTATTGAACCATATTTATTCCCATTATGTAGAAGGACACATTTTAAACTTCGCTTTGAACTGTCAATAAATAGGCGCCAATCATCTGGAATATATTCAGAAAGTCCCATTTCTTTCATGAGTCCCCTAATTTCGTGACAAAATACAAGATTGTCTTCTTGAGAAAAGAATGGTAGCAGATCTTTTTCTCTTGTACGGTAAAAGGTAATTTTGGTTCCTTGTTCCAGTAAATTTTTGTCGTTCAGCCTAGAAGCTATTACTTCAGAAGCTTTTTTCGATAAATTGAGATCCCTGGTGAGATCATTTAATTCATTTTGATTGAAGCGTTGAGGAACTGATGACGTCCCCTCATAGTCACTGTTAGTTTCATTAGCATCAGAACTTTTATTAGCATCAGAAGAGCGATCAGAGGGAAAATATTCGTCATCAGAGATATGTGGTAGCTGATGAAATGTTGGAATCGGTATTTCATCTGAGTGCGGGATAGGGCGTATTGCCGAGTCTAAATTGGGATAAGTCCACTTACTGCGGTTATTTCGATTGATTCCATTAGTATTTACTAAACAGAAATAACAATCATTGAAGTGGTTTTTTGGTTCTCTCCAAACCATTGGTACGCCGAATTTTAGACATTTTCTTTTCCCGGTAGTCCACTGCCGTAAATGCTCTGTACAAGTTTTACATACGAGATGCGGGGCCCACGTTTTGTCCTGATCACCAAGCTTAACTCCAAAGTATCCAAGATACGCTCGCTTTACAAAGTCAGTAATAGTTTGTCTGTTTTGTTGAAACATGTATTCTCCGCATATATAGCAAAACACATCAGGTTGATTTACACAACTTCTTCTTGAACTGGAACCTGAACTCATTTTAATTCTGTTCAATAACACAAAAACACTCTTTTCTTAACATAAAATAACACGCCGAATTCGATCTACTCTCATTAGTAAAAACGCACAAATTGACGAGACTTACCCGAGTTAGGTGATTAAAAGGGTCAGTTCAGGTACCTGATAGGCAATGGTTCCACTATTTATAGATTTACCTGGAATTTACTCAATTACAGACTGACAATAAAACCATTGTACCTACATTAATAAATATATAATAATTTTAGAACTCTCATAAATGAATATACTGAATAAAAACCACATTGGTAGATAAGTTGATGTATCTAAAAAAGTAGAGCTGATAGAGAAAAACGGATTGCATGTATAGATTTAGCGTCCCAAATATAGTTAAAAATCAGCTCTAAAATCCCAGGCACCAAAACAAAAATATTTTTTGTTGCCCTGTGTAATATATATAAAATGCAACGTTTCTTTCTCTGTCTGTCTGTCCGTTAGTGCATTACGTGCTTTTTTTTAAAACATACATATGCTTTCTGGCGAAGTTATAGGATATATTTTATTGCGTTAGGTAACATAAAGAATAAGCAGTGACGATAATAATGAATCAAGTCGGAAAAAAGGTTACCGTTAGTGCGTTCTCTTGCAATACACTGCCTAAACCATTAAATACGGAACATGTTGCAAAGAATATAATATATATAAAATGCAACGTCTCTCCGTCTGTCTGTCTATCCGTTAGTGCGCTTATCACTTGAGAACCACTTATCCGATTTACGTGTTTTTATATTTATATAATATATATGTTCTATATAATTCGATATAAGCCTAGATAATGGGATAAGGTGAGATAATGGAGAAAAGCATAACTAATGGGAGATAAGAAGAAATAATGGGAGATAAGCAGAGATAAGTCTAGAAGTTATGGTGAGATAATGGGAGATAAGAAGAAATAATGGGAGGTAAGGAGAAATATTACAAGATAAGTCGGGATAAGCCTAGGTAATGGGAGATAAGGTAGGATAATGGGAGATAAAGAGAAATAATGGGAGATAAGGAGAAATAATGGGAGATGAGCAGAGTTAAGTCTAGATAATGGAAATTATGTAGAGATAATGGGAGATAAGAAAAAATAATGGGAGATAAGGGGAAATAATAGCAGATATTTTATTACGTTAGGTAACATATGGAATAAGCAATGACGATAGTAGTGAATCAAGTCCACGCGAGCGGAGCCGCGGGCACGACTAGTTTGTTTATAATCAAACATTTGTTTTATTTATTTATTGGTTATTAGGTAGCTAAGATGCTGTAACTTTTATACATTATTGATTAAGAAAACACGTAATAATACATATTGGATCTTAAGATATATGTCAGGGGCCTAATTAACTTAGCCTAGGTCAGGATTTTATTTTATTTTAAAAGCAATCTCGGTACGGAACAATAATTGAGCAAGTCCAACTTGCACTTGACCGGTTTTTTTTTATTGTGATATAATTCTTTTCTTGTCCGTTATTGTTACGGTAAAGGGTGTCCCAAAATTCACGCAAGATTTGAATTTGGCGCCAGCTGATACTCTGGTTGAATTTAAAATCAGTTGTTTTAAGTTATAGCTTGTTAATGTATGCAATAATACAGAATTCTGTGTGGTTTCCAGTAACTTTATATTAAAGTCACCACAGCGAACTAATTTATAAGACTTAAATTTAATAGTAATTAACTCAGTTTGATCAAATTAACTCAGAAATACATTATTTTCTCTAAATTTGTGCAATAAATGCACAAGCGGATAAAATTTATTGAGTGAACCTTAATACATGAAAACTCTATCCCACCATCAATACTTATTTCCTCAGTGATTTTTACCCCTTCATATTCAAGATGTTCCAGAGTATGTAAAACAAACTACTAATATAAATAAACATTAGAATCTCAAATTTATGTGGAGGTATTAATTAATAAAAAAAACCGGTCAAGTGCAAGTTGAAGTTGCACAATTAGTGTTCCGTACGTTGATTGTTTTTAAAATAAAAATTTTTGTTAGGGTGGTATAAAATGATCAGTGACTTCACAAAAACACACCCCAAATGAGTTTTCAACAAAGTTTGTTTCCAATCTTTACTGAAAACTGGTGACCTTGAAATTTTGTTTTTTTTTATATACCAAATAAATTGTTAAATTTTCGTAATAATTTTCGTTCAATCTATACCCCGTGGAGAATATTCCAGAATTTTTTCAAAATTTTTTGATCAGTACTTTTCGAGATAAGGTAGGGGACAGCGATTTTTTAAAAGTAATACGAAGAAAAGTGTGCGCAAGTATTACATTATATATATATATATATATATATATATATATATATATATATATATATATATATATATATTATATATATATATATATATATATATATATATATATATATATATACGAGGCTGGTTTGAAAAGTCCGTGCAAAAATAAAAAACTACTGGGGTAAACCTTTTTTATTTGTCGACATAGTCTCCTTTTAGGCTTATACACTTCGTCCAACGATGTTCTAGTTTGTTGATCCCTTCCGAATAATAGGATTTGTCCAAGTCTGCAAAATATCCATTAGTGTCTGCAATCACCTCCTCGTTTGAATAAAATCTTTGTCCCGCCAGCCATTTCTTCAAATTGGGGAACAAATAGTAGTCCGAGGGAGCCAAGTCTGGAGAATAGGGGGGATGTGAAACGAGCTGGAATCCTATTTCCATTAATTTTGCGACCACAACTGCTGAGGTGTGTGCTGGTGCGTTGTCGTGATGGAAAAGGACTTTCTTGTGGGCCAATCGCGGGCGTTTTTCTTGCAGCTCGGTTTTCAAACGGTCCAATAACGATGAATAATATTCACCTGTAATAGTTTTACCCTTTTCCAGATAGTCGATGAGGATTATCCCTTGCGAATCCCAAAAGACAGTCGCCATAACCTTTGCGGCCGAAGGAAGATTCCCCCTTGGTAACCCATTGTTTAGATTGTTGTTTGGTCTCAGGAGTATAGAAATGTATCCATGTTTAATCCACAGTGACGAAACGGCGCTTAAAGTCCTCCGGATTCTTCTGGAACAGCTGCAAACCATCCTTGCAACACTTCACACACGATTCCGTTTTTGGTCAAGCGTGAGCAATCGCGGCACCCATCTTGCGGATAGCTTTCTAATGACCGAATGTTTATGCAAAATATTATGTACCCGTTCAGTCGAGATGCCCACAGCACTAGCAATCTCACGCACCTTAACTCTTCTGTCATCCATCACCACACCATGGATTTGATCAATGATTTCTGCAGTCGTAACCTCCACTGGCCGTCCAGAACGTTCAGCGTCACTTGTGCCCATATGGCCAGTCCGAAAATTTTGAAACCACTTATAAACTGTTCTAATCGAAGGTGCAGAGTCACCATAATGTTTATCAAGCTTCTCTTTAGTCTCCTGAGGCGTTTTGCCTTTCATAAAGTAATGTTTAATCACCACACGAAATTCTTTTTCGTCCATTTCTTGAAAATCACTCGACTTCCTTGATTCACACGAATGCCAAACACAAAGAAATAGACCAATATGGCTGAAACTTGGTGTGCGTTCATTCAAGAGATGCTACTAACTAAACATGACCTCGATACGCGCAGGTGGTGCCATCTCTCGGACTTTGCACGGACTTTTCAAACCAGCCTCGTGTATATATATATATATATATATATATATATATATATATATATATATATATATATATATATATATATATATATATTTACTCGTGTTTTCACAAGCTTTCATTTGACACCACACTCGATGACCTAGTAAAAAAAATTTTTTTCACTTCCGATTTCACCCCTCAAAACGAACCCCTTAAGTCAAAATTTATGTCACGGTGGTATAAAATGATTAGTGACTTCACAAAACACACCCCAAATGAGTTTTCAGCAAAGTTTGTTTCCAATCTTTACTGAAATCTGATGACCTTGAAATTTTTGTTTTTTTATATACCATATAAATTATTAAAGGTAATGCACTCGTGATAATTTTCGTTCAATCTACACCCCGTGGAGAATATTCCAGAATTTTTTCGAAATTTTTTGATAAGTAGTTTTCGAGATAAGGCCCGGGACAGCGATTTTTCGCGAATTTTTAAAAATAATACAAAGAAAAGGGCGCGCAAGTATAATATTATATATATATTTTTTACTCGTGTTTTCACAAGCTTTCATTTGACACCACACTCGATGACCTAGTAAAAAAATTTTTTTTTCACTTCCGACTTCACCCCCTAAAACTAACCCCTTAAGTCAAAATTTAATTCTCAGAACTACATGGCTCTGATGAGGCCATCAATTCCTATATTATTACCAAATTTCACCTTTCTATGTCAAATAGTTTCGGAGAAAATCGGGTGTGACAGACAGACAGACAGACAGACAGACAGACAGACAGACAGACAGACACCGAAGTGATCTTATAAGTGTTCCGTACGGAACACTAAAAACACAATTAATTTGTTAAAATTTAGGAAGTTTTAAAAATGAAAAAACATAAGCTATTTTCATCATGATCCGTTAATGGGGATAATGTCCCAGATGAAGTCTATCTTCTAAAAGTGTCCCTTCCAGAGTATTCTATGCTTAATATTATGCCACAGCGTGACAGCTGACAGTTCAGGGTTATTAAAAATGGAGCGCTACACGAAAGAACAACGTGTTTTCATGGTTGAGCAATATTTTAAAAATAATGAAAGTTTGGCAGAAACAGTTTTTCGTACAAAATATGGTCGGAATAGTGAGTTAATCTCATCAACTGTGAAGAGATTAATTGAAAAATTCAGGGAGACTCGATCAAATAGTGATCTTAAACGCTTTGGCCGTCCTTCAACAAGTCGTTAGACACAAAACATTGAAGCAGTTCGTAAGAGTGTTACTAAGATTCCAGGAACATCAATTGGGCATCGTGGTCAAGAATTGGACATTTCGAGAAGCTCTCTACTGCGTATTCTCACGAAAGATTTGCATCTTCATGCGTACAAAGTTCAATTGACTCAAGAACTGAAGCCTACTGATCACGCACAATGAAGAGAGTTCGTTGAATGGATTAGGGAACAAGTGGATATTGATTTTTTGAAGAAAATCATCTTTAGCGATGAGGCTCATTTCCATCTTGATGGCTTCGTTAACCGACAAAATTGTCGCATTTGGGGTTCAGACAATCCACACGTGAATGTTGCGAAACAAATGTATCCACGACGTGTCACTGTTTGGTGCGGATTTTGGGCTGGAGGCATCATTAGACCATTCTTCTTCGAAAATGCAGTTGACCAGGCAATAACAGTTAATGGTGAACAATATCGCGTTATGATAATCCAGTTTTTTTGTGCCTAAATTGCAAGATATGGATGTGGACGACATGTGGTTTCAACAAGACGGTGCCACATGCCATACAGCCCGAGAAACAATTCAATTACTGCATGAGTCATCTCTTGGTCGTGTAACATCCCGTTTTGGTGATCAGAATTGGCCTCCCAGATCATGCGATTTAACGCCGTTGGACTTTTTTCTTTGAGGTTTTTTAAAGCCTAAAGTTTACGCCAACAAGCCCACGACCACCCACGACTTGAAAGAGGAAACTAAGCGCTGTATCAACGAAATTCAGCCACATTTATGTAAAATGTTCATGGAAAATTTCGACAAAAGAGTGCATATGTGCCAGCAAAGCCGTGGAAGCTATTTACCCAATATGTTATTCCATACATAACCCTATACTGTATACTTTATGAATCAATTTTTAATTAAAAACCTGTGTTTTCTATTAAAATTACTTCTTGCGTACATTTTGGGAGACCCTTTATTTTGATTTCATATTAGTTTGTTGTTTTCTTTTTTCAGATACGTTCATGAGTACATTTAAAGAAACTACAGCTACTACTGTAATAAACGCTCGTTCGTACGCTATCGTATTATCATTGGGTAATATATTTTATTACACCTCCCCCCTCGTAACACTTGATGGTTATGCACCTGGCTAATAATATATATGGTTATATTCAGCTTGGAAAGCTAGAAAAATTAAAAATAAAATTCACGTTATTACAACACTCCGGGCAAAAGATCTAGATTATACATTATACTTACTTAGATTTCATCATCAAAACTGTAAAACTGGTACCATTCTGGAACCATTATTTAAATCGTCACGTTCTTATTCACAGAAAAAACGTAATTTAAGACGATAAGATGGCCATCTTTATGGTTCCTTATATCTTAATAAAACCAAAATTTAATTAGCGGTTCCGTAAGGTAGCCGTGCTTCCTGGTACCCACGGCGAGTAGCTGCAGGTACCATTCAGAATTATGAGTTAAAACGTAACTATTATTTCTAGCATAAATAAGGATCGTACTGTTTTTTTTTTGCTTTTTACTATTGAAGCTATTCACTCTCAGCTTAGCCATAGCTCAAAAGTTATAGGTTCCGTGTGTGCCTCAAGTATACTAAATGTGAAATCGGTATCTGTTTTTGTAGGAAAATTACAAGGGTGCATTAATAAGTTTCTAGCCTTTATTGGAGACAACAAGCGAAAGTAAATATTGACGGCAACATGCTAAACGAGATCGAGATCTGTAAGGGTGTCCGACAAGGTTGTGTTCTCTCCGCAACCCTCCTTATCATTTACTCCGAGCACCCGAGCAGCCAAGGGGCACTGGCAGAACAAAGCGGTATAAAAGTAAACGGACAGCACATCAACAATATCAGATATGCCGATGACACTACCATTGTTGATGGTAATCTTAAAGACATACAAAACTTAGTAGAAAGAGTCCATCAATATTCAGAACTATACGGCCTCACCCTCAATATTTCGAAAACCATGATAGTTTCTAAAAAATCAACCCATAACCGGGGTCCCTTGGCAATTAAAAACGTAGTAGTAGAACTGATAAAGATGTTCAATTATTTGGGTACTATAATTTATGACACATAGGCTATGGTGCAGAAATTAGATGTCACGTCGATAAGGCCAGGGTAGCATTTCTTCACATGAGGACCTTATTCACTTCGAAAGATCTGAGTCTGCAACTGAAGGTCAGAATGTTGCGCTGTTGTGTCTTTTCTGTTCTACTTTACAAATTGTGGAATCCACGAAGCAGTAATCTTCTTCTTCTTCCTACGTTAGGACCATGTCCTGTGTTCACTTCAACGGTGTCCCACAAAGAATTGCGATGATGAAGACCAGCTCTCATCAACTTATTCGTGGTCTTCCAAGCGGTCGAGATGTGTTTGGTCGCTTCTCTTTTGCAACCTTAGCCAACCGATCATTTGGCATTCTGTCCACATGGTCTCTCCATTCTCTTCTCCTATTCCTTGCCCATCTCACCACATCCTGTATTTCGCACATTTCCCTTATTTCTTCACATCTCTTCCGGTCAAATAAGGTATGTCCTGTTATTGATCTAAGTCTTCTGTTGTTCTTAGGAGTCGTTTTGTTATTGTGTTCTCCACTCTGGTTTCTATCGCGTACGTCATGATCGGTCTTACGCATGTTTTGTATATTCTTACTTTGCTCCTGGTGCTTATATTTTTGTTTCTCCAAATTATATCTCTTAAGTATCCTGATATTAGTGATGCCTTTGTTGTTTGAGTTTTCCCTTCCTCCTTAAGGTTCCTGGTTCTTGTTATGTTTGCCCCTAGATATTTGAAGGACATCACTTGTTCTACACGCTGATCATAAATCGCGAGTTTGCACCTTTTTAGTTCTTTAGATGTTGTAAGGGATTTTATTTTCTTACAGATATTTGCATATTAAACACAGTTTGTTGGTACTTATGTAGGAGTCTCTGTAAGTTATCTTCGTCTTTTGATATGATTACTACATCATCGGCGTAGCATATTATTTTTATTTCTTTGTCTCCCAATCGATATCCTCTCCCAGTTTTCTTTACTTCGTTTATAATTTCATCCATTATGATGTTAAATACGATTGGGCTTCGGCTATCTCCTTGTCTGATTCCAGTTGTCATAGATATTTTATTGCTTAATTTATTTGCCACGCACACATATGTGTGGTTGTTGATGTTCAACTCTTCGATAGTTTTTATTGTATTCGGGTGAATTCCCCTTTTTTGTAGTAGGGTTATGACATCAGTTAACCGCACCCTATCGACTGCCTGGGTAAGATCAATGAAACACCTAAAGGCTATCTTATTAAACTCTATGGTCGGTAATTTTGGCGGATTATAAATATGGGGTCTATAGTAGACCTGTTTCTTTCTGAACCCTTGCTGTTCTTCACAGATTCCGGTTAACATTATTTCTTCTGCAAAAATTTTAGTGAACAATTTTAGTATCGCACTCATTAAGCTGATACCTCGATAGTTTTTTGGATCTGTCCTTTTTCCTTTTTTGAAAATTGGTATCAAGATGCTTTCTTTCCATTCGGATGGTATAATCTTGGCTGTGAGTATTTTGTTAAAGAAAATCTGTAATTCTTCTAGTAATTTATCACCTCCATATTTGATCATTTCGTTCTTAATTTCGTCCATGCCCGGGGCTTTTCTGTTTTTTAGTTTCGCTTCCATGTGCTGTATTTGATTCAAGGAAATGGTCCTATTTGGTTGGGCAACATTTTCATCTTCATGCTGTATTTCCTGTGTTAATGAATTGGTTTCTGATGGACTATAGAGTTTTTCGAAATATCTTTCCCATTCTTCCACCGTAATTTTTGTATATACTCATTTATTGTTTTTTTTTTCTTTTTCTCAGTAGATTCCATACTTTTTTTTGTCTCCCGTACAGATCATGTTCCCAATGCTCTCTTTTGATTCTCTGGATATTCTCGTTGATCCTGTTTCTTACTTCTTATAATCATTGTATGTTATAGCATTGGATCTGTTTTGTAGGTAGGATTTTCTTTTTTCTTCAGCAAATGTCTTTACTTCTTGTTTGAACTAAGGCTTTGTGTTTGGTTTTCCCCCCTTCTTTATAGTCCTTCTTCCAAATGCTTCTTCTGCTGCTTCTAGCCTATTAGTTTTTAGTTTTGTCCATACCGTTTCTATGTCATCGGACTGTCGAATATCATTTGTGGCTATTTTTTCTGTTAACCTTTGTTGATATAGATATTTGGTTGAGTCATCGGATAGAGATTCTATATTGATTTTGCTTATTTGTTCGACTGGTTCGCTACGAAGTCGTTGCATGGTTGTTCGTATTTTTGCTATTACAAGATGGTGATTCGTTCCAGCATTGGCGGAAGCTAAAGTTCTCACGTCCTGTATTGTTGGATGAATGAGGAGAATAAACGCCTTCGAAATGTGGCTATACCGACGTATCCTGAAAATTTCCTGGACATAACATGTAACTAATAACTAGATGCTTAGGTGAAAGGGAAAGGGTCCGGAACTGACCTGGGCGCTGAAAAAGAGCAAATTAGAATACCTTGGATGCGTCACGAGGTACGACCGGTAGAGACTGTTGCAACTGATACTTCATGGCAAGCTTGAAGAAAAAGAGGGCCAGGCAGAAGACGTCACTCCTGAATGAAAAACCTATGAGATTGGTTCGGTCTTAGTTCGATATAGCTTTTTGGTATCGCTGCTAATAAAGTTAAAATAGCTCTGGTAATCGCTTATGTCCAGAACCGATGAAGAAGATATATATATATATATATATATATATATATATATATATATATATATATATATATATATATATATATATGCTGAGCGCAGGCCTTTCCCATTTTCCATTCCCATTGGATTTTTTTATATGGATTTCTCAAAACTAAAGTTTGCAGGCTAGAAATGGCAATCCTGGGAGCGTTCGCTTACAAGAGAACCGGCTCGCCTTTAGATAATGTTATTTTTATATTAATTTTATACAATAAATGTTTTTTCCATTTGTCAATCTGTTTTTACTATAATTTTTAAAAATTACGAAACACCATGGATATTTATCAATGTCTATTGTATTTTAGACTATTAATGCAGTCTGTGAAAGATCAACCCGCATGTTAGCTGCTGAAGATCTCTGTTGGACTAAAAAGGTGAAAATTACCGACCGAATACAATATTCAACAAAGAGCGAGTTAAATTTTGCAAAAGAAAAATTAGGAGTTGGAAAAGTGGAAGATTTAGACCACCCTCAGTCTATCTTTTCCTATCCGTAGCTATCGTCATCCAATTTATTCCAGCATGCCTCCTGATGTTATCTCGCCAGCGGGTGTTCGGCCTTCCCAAACCTCGTTTGTTATCTATCTCTCGGTCTCCATTCCACCAAGCGCCTCGTCCATCTCGCATCCCGCATTCGTGCTATATGACCTACCCATTGAAAAACTCTTTCTAGACGTCTGAAATCTTGGTCTGCATTCGAATTGAAATATTATTTTTTCGTTCATTTAGTTTGACGCCAAGCATTTGTCTCTTGTGTGCTCTCTGAGCTCTTGCTAGTTTTCGGGCATTTTCTTTTGTCAGCGACCACGTTTCGGCACCATATGTCATAATTGGTACGATGCATGCATTATACACTTTTGCCTTAAGTGAGTTAGGAATATCCGATTTTAGGAAATGGCTGAGTTTCCCAAATGAACACCATCCCAATCTAATTCATCTTCTAACTTTCTCATAGATGCCGGTTTTCTTTTCGTTATTCTTTGTCCCGAGTAGATGTAGCTGACCACCATTTCCAACGGTGTTTTCGTCTAGCAGGATGTTGAGGGGTTCTTGTGTGTTTGACATAATCTTAATCTTATTTATATTTATGTTCATTCCAACGTCCTTGGTTGCGTTATTTAACTCATCTACCATATCTTGCAACTTTTCTTATTTACCACTTATCAAGACAATATCGTCTGCTAATCTCAGATGGTTCAAATAAACCCCATCGATTTTAATCCCTTTACTAAACCAGTTAAGACTGTGCATTGGGTCTTCTAAAGCACTAATAAACAATTTAGGAGACAGTGTATCCTCCTGACGTATTCCTCTTTTGATAGGAATCGAATTCGTGTTGTGAAAAGCTTTAACGTATATTTGAGCATTTTTATAGATATTTTCTATGAGAGTAGTATATCTGCTATTGATGCCGCAATTTTTTAATGAGTTTAATATTGCCCATATTTCCATAGAATCGAAAGCCTTTTCGTAATCTATAAACGCCATAGTTTGATGTTATACTCATTTTCCTTTTCTATTACGTGCTTTATTACATGCATATCATCGCAAGTATTGAATCCTGATTGAAAGCCAGCGTAAAAATCGATCTTTTTGGTGATTGGATTGGCGATTATTCTAGAGAATAGCTTGTACATCTGAGAGAGGAGACTTATAGGTCTATAGTTGTCGAGTTTCGGTATGCATCCTTTTTTTATGAATTAAGATGACTTCCATCTGCCATTCCCTCGGGATGTTACCCGTTTCCAAGCACTTATTTTTTTTTATGGGTCTAGCATACGTGCTACAGGGAAGTCCCTAAAGCGCTCCAGGAGCGGCATATGTGCGGAAAAAGCGATTAACATTGTTCTTGAATCGCTGTAAATTGTACTCGGTGGGAAACACAGCGTTGAGCAAATCATTCCAAAGGGATGATATTCTCCATATAAAAGACTGCTTGAAAAGCGTTGTACGCGGAATAAAAAGCTGAACCTCATACGGATGTGAAGTATTAGTGCGACGTTTATTTCTAACATGCACCGCTCTGGGAGGAATTCCGCGGGCTACATCCTTCGAACACGTTCCATGAAAATACTTGTAGAACAGACTCAAGTCGCCAGCCGTTCTTTGATGTTCCAGCCAATCAAGGCCGCCGATCAGTTCCGGGTCCCCAATCAGACGAACAGCTCTTCTCTAAACAGAATCCAACAAATGCAGCATGTGTTTGGGAGCGGAGCTCCAAACATGGGAGCAGTATTCCATAGTTGGACGAATTTGAGCTTTGTAAAGAATTAACAGTTGCTGGGGAGTGTAAAGCTTTCGGGTTCGAAATAATATAACCAACTTTTGAGGAACTCTCCTTGCTATGCCTGCAACATGTTCATGCCAGGACATATTTTCTCCCAAATTAACGCCCAACAAATTGAGCGACGATGCTAGGGGAATGGGGTGCCCCAACTTAACTATGTCGGGTTCAGCAACGTTAACTTTTTTAGAAAAAACTGCCGCCTGGGTTTTTGTAGCCTTAAATTCTACTTGGTTACTGTCACTCCAAGATAGAATTTCTTCCAGGTCTTTGTTAAGTTGGACGACCTCCCGCTGTCTGCGGATATTCGCCTGAGTAGCCGATGTCCGAGCGTTCAAAGTGAATGATGAGATAAGTGTACTCTCATCTGCAAAGCTGTAGATTGGTTTCCCGGTCTTTTCCAGCAGATCGTTAATGTAAATGAGTAAGAGAGTAGGAGAAAGTATGGAGCCTTGGGGCACACCGGCGTTGATAGTGAAGGTGTTAGAAAGAAATCCGTCAACCGCCACTCGTAAAGAACGCTCTCTGAGGAAACATGAGAGCCACAAACAGAACTTTTCAGACATGCCAAAAGAGCGTAGAAAGGCCAACAGTCTATGGTGCCAAACACGGTCGAATGTCTTGGATATGTCAAGAGCAACTGCTCGAGATTCTCCAAAGTATTCAATTGCGTTGTTCCAAATTGTTGTAAAAAGTTGCTAGTTTAATTTTAAAAGTATCGTCTGTTTGTCTAATCCTTTCTACCGTTACGTTATCAGATCCAAGGGCATTGTTCTTTTTCACTGATCTTAAGGCACTGTTAAGTTCAGCGACTTCAATTTCCTCTGATCCAATGTTCCTTACTACTCTTTTGCTGTTTAGTTGGTGTAGTATATTAGGTCTGACTTTAGATGTATATAGCTTTGTATAGCACCCGTGGGGGAGCGGGATAGAATATCTCACTCAGTACGTTCTGCGTCTCGTAGGAGGCGACTTAAAGAACAATCTAGATGGTAGATGCCCAGATCCCACCAGCATCGCCCGGTGTGATACCATCGCATCAGCATAGGCTGCGTGAAGTTGCTTAACGTTTCGTGGCTGTGCCGATGTCCCGGACTGTGGGACCAAATAGCATGATGAGGTACCTGGATACAAAAAATTCCGGAGGTAAAATAGCCCCCCGTTCGGATCTCCGGGTGGGGGCTGGTTCAGGTGCGTCGACATGCAGAGATCAGAATTTTAAAATGGATTTTTGCAACATACGAGGTTTAAACTCGAACATAAATTCAGTGCACCAACACCTGCAATCAAATAAACCACATGTACTCGCTCTCTGTGAAACCAAGGCCAGTTTATCGACCAGCACAGTTAACTATCTTTATCCTGGCTACGACTTCTATTCCCGATTTAGGCGTAACTTTGGAATCTGTCTTTTTGTCAGAAGCGACTTCTCTTGCCAACGAGAAGAGGCTCTGGAGCCCCCAAACTTTGATGTTATGTGGTTAAAAATAACGACTCAACCAACCACAAGGTTCATCTGTATCCTGTATCGACCACCAAGCGATACTAACTTTAGAGCACTTTTCGCTTCTCTTGCAGACACCATAGATCATTTACAAATTAACTATCCAAATGCCGAAATTGCCACCCTGGCGACTTTAATGTCCACAACATCAACTGGCTTAAATATTCCAATACTACCGATGAACAAGATCGTGAAGCCGAATCATTTTCAATCAGTTGTGGCTTAACTCAGCTTATTGACGAACCAACACGGATCCCTGATCGACACGGGTAGTTCGCCAGTCTTCTTGATCTGTTTTTATCCACCAATCCGGAGATTTACACGGTCAGCGTAAATCCGCCATTAGGTTCTTCCGACCATAAACTATTATCGACATCGAGTATCCTACCAATCAGTGACAGAGACGCGCCTAAACCGCGCAAGATTTGGCACTACAAATCTGCTAAATGGGAAGATCTCATGGAATATTCTCGAACTTTCCCTTGGTTAGACGTTCGTTTTCGAACCGATGACCCATCTGACTGCGCCAAGGAGGTTTCCGATGTTATTTTGCCCGGTATGGAGGCTTACATCCCTTTTTCGAAGAAATGCCCTTCCAACGGCAAGCCTTGGTTTGACCGAAAGTATAAAGAAGCTGTTGCTTCTAAACATCTTGCATACCGACATTGGCGTGAAAATCGTAACACCTTTGTTCGTGCCAGGAACAGATGCAAAGAAATTATTGACGAAACCAAGGAGGCACACAATCAACGGATTAGAAACAAACTTCTCGCTTGTCCCAACAATTCCAAGTCCTTTTGGTCAGTCGCTAAGGCAGTTAGTCAAAATGTCACCAAATCCACCATACCACCACTCACACGGAGAGATAATTCTATTGCAAAGACACCTGTTGAGAAAGCGAACTTGTTGGCTGAACTCTTTGCTTCACATTCTACTGTCGATTTCCAAGGAAAAACACCACCTACTATTCCCATACTGCAGTCAAGGATGCCCGATATTGTCTTCAGACAGCAGTATCATAAAACGTATTTTGTTGAGGCTAGACACCAAAAAGGCTTTTGGCGCTGACGGAATACCTGCCATAGTTCTCAAAAACTGTGCGAGGGAACTAACACCAGTTTTCTGTAGACTTTTCAACCTATCTTACAGAAAGGGAATATTTTCTTCCTGCTGGAAATGTGCCACAGTTCAGCCAATACCTAAAAAAGGAAAGAAGACCTTGCCAAATAACTACCGACCAATCGCACTGCTTTCAATAATATCGAAAGTCATGGAAAGGGCTATCAATCAGCATCTTCTAAAATATGTTGAAGGATTCAACATTATTAGCGATCACCAATATGGCTTTCGTAAAAATAGATCAACAACAGATCTCCTGACTTATGTAACACATGTTTGGAACAACGCAATTGAACACTTTGGAGAATCTCGAGCGGTTGTTCTTGACATATCCAAGGCATTCGACCGTGTTTGGCACGATGGGCTGTTGGCTAAGCTACGTTCTTATGGTATGTCTGAAAAGTTCTGTTTGTGGCTCTCATGTTTCCTCAGAAAGCGTTATTTGCGAGTGGCAGTCGACGGATTTCTTTCTAACACCTTCACTATCAATGCCGGTGTACCCTAAGGCTCCATACTGTCTTCTACTCTCTTTCTCATTTATATTAACGATCTGCTGGAAAAGACCGAGAATCCAATCTACAGCATTACAGACGACAGTACACTTATCTCTTCATTTACTTGGAACGCTCGGACATCGGCTACTCAGACGAATATCCGTAGACAGCAGGAAGTCATTCAACTTAACAAAGACTATCTTGGGGTGACAGTAACCAAGTGGAATTTAACGCTACAAAAACCCAGGCGGCAGTTTTTTCTAAAAAAGTTAACGTTGCTGATCCCGACATAGTTATGTCGGGGCACTCCATTCCCCTAACATCGTCACTCAAATCGTTAGGCGTAAATTTGGGAGCAACTATGGAATACTGCTCCCATGTTGGGGGCTCTGCTCCAAAACATACACTGCATTTGTTGGATTCTATTCAGAGAAGAGCTATTCGTCTGATTGGAGACCCGGAACTGACAGATGGCCTTGATTCGCTGGAACATCGAAGAACGGTTGACGACTTGAGCCTATTCTACAAGTATTTTCATGGAAAGTGTTCGAAGGATGTGGCCCGCTTAATTCCTCCCACAGCGGTGCATGTTAGAAGTACACGTCACGCTAATACTTCACATCCGTATGAGGTTCAGCTTGTTACTCCTCGTACAACGCTTTTCAAGCAGTCTTTTATATGGAGAACATCATCCCTTTGGAATAATTTGCCCAGGACTGTGTTTCCCACCCAGTACAACCTACAGCGATTCAAGAACAACGCTCCTGTAGCGCGTTAGGGACTTCCCTGTAGCACGTGTGCTAGACCCATAAAAAAAAAAAAATTCTTCCATTGCTTTTAAGATACCTCCTCTATCTGTTATTGTATACTTTTACAAGTTCCTGTTTTCCTATACTAAGTTGGTTTTTGACAACCTTTGGACCTTTATTCGCTTCTATGGTCTCCAAGATTATTTTTTTGTTGTATTGTCTGATGTCCTTTATTATTTCCTTCTTGGTTAGTTTGTTTAGTTCGTACCATTCTGTTTTATTCCTGTTGTTTTTATCCGGTTTTAAAGCTCATCTTTTTTCTATCGGTGCTTCTGTTCTATCACTTATTTTCTTCTTTTGTGTTGTTCTTGTTCTAAGCGCCACAGTGCGAGCTGCAGACAGCAATCCTATGTCTATATACCCTAGAAAACTGCGCTGCCTGCGTTGAAGTGTTAGCTGTATCAAGTCTATCGGTTTGTAGCTGCCGTGTTAGCCTCCGATGGCGTATTAGTACAATTCGTTGTATCTTACCATTATACGTTGTTTTCCCATAATTAATACTTTATTCAATTGTCACTGCATCTATAATGCGTTTTTACAATTATTATTCATGTTTTGTTCCAGAGCGACCAAGAGCAGATGACAAGCCCTATAACTTTAAGGCGGAAAAAATATTCACAAGCAATAATAATTTGATTCTGATGGGACACCCCTTATATATTGCGCCATCTTTGAAGTGAATTTTTTTAACATAAATAATACTCTTAATGTTAAATAGTAGCATAAAATCCAAGATGTCCATTTCAAAGTTACAAAATGATTGCATCTCGACCAAAACCCGTAACAATGGAAAAAAATCTGCATAAAAGAATACTTAACCAAAAAAATTTTGACCCTTAATTTTGATGCCCAGTCACTCTGAAGAATTTTTATATGTGTTTATGGTTTCGACTGCCATTATAAAGATCGATATCTCGCGAGAGAGTTGTTGAATTTAAATTTTAAATATCTCGGTAACAATATTAGTATAAGACCATGTCTTTGTTGTTATACGTTTCAGGAAGTACGAGGGAATTTTTGCGTTAAAACGATAACATTTTTTTCCGCTGAGTATTCGGTAAAATGGTTTGTATGGAGGAGGGATACAACCCTTGAATCTTAGATTTATAATAATTCCTTTCGCCAGATGAACTCTTAGTTCAAAGTACTTTTAATAGAAATAAGGGAATACGTGAAAAACTCACATTTCGAGACGTTTATGTTCATAAATGGCCAACGAAGAGGAATGATAGTGTTTATCAAGTCACGCTGCAGTTGAATGAGGAGGCATTTCGGAAGGTAATATCTAGGGGTTCTGTATTGGTGGGTCTGGATACATGTACTGTCTATGAAGCTCTAAATCATGTCAAAGCATTTTGAAATATCCCCTTTGTGCTGAATCTCATCTGGTAAAAGATTACAAGGTTGATAATTCCACTCAATATAAATGTAGTAATTGCAAATTAGTAAATCAAAAACAAAATAGCAAAATTGATACAAATCATGCTGCTTGGAATTATAAATCCTGTCATACCTATAAGCAAGCATTGGAAAGGTTTAAATTTCATGTATTGGGTCCTCAATAGCAATTAAACGCGGCCTCTAACATCAAACCAACGACTGAGTTTTATAATAGGTCCTCAAATTCTGTTCCCCTTAGGAGCGTGGCTTCTGACAAGGTAGATAATTTATCTGTCTATTATCAAAAATGTCCGTGGTAGGAACACAAAAATTAAGGAGATTTACAATGCCGCTGGCTCTGGAAATTATCAAATTGTTGCCCTTACAGAAATATGGCTCAATGATAGTGTGATTGATTCTGAAATTTTTCCTCCAAATTTTATAATATTCCGAAGTGATAGAAAGATCCCTCTGGTTGACATGCAGAGGGGTGGTGGTGTTATTCTAGCCGTCGGATCTGAATTCTGCGTATTTCCATTAAATATGTCTATGTTTGACCGTCTAGAGATTATTGAGATAATTGGCGTAAAAGTCTTTTTAAATAACATAACTCTGTATATCTTTGTTTTGTATATTCCTCCAAGAGTATTGGTCGAGATATACGAAATATTATTTGAGACTTTATTGTCTTTACCGTTTGTTTTGAATAATAAAGTGCTAATTATGGGTGACTTTAATATACCCAATTTTAATGTACATTGCGTAACAGTAGTAAAACAATAATTGAATATTTTCTAAACTTCTTCGGTCTATTAACGTCATAGAAAATACCTCAGATAGACTTGATCTCGTGCTGACAAATAACGATGGTAGTGTTGAGAGAGCCATGAATATTTTGACAGCGGAAGATAATCACCATCCTGCTTTAGATATTTTTTAAAAGTACAGTGTGAATCCAAGAAACATAAGCAAAAGAATTATTCAAACTATTATAATTTCAAAAGAGGGAATTTAGTAAACCTATATCTTAACTTTTCATATATTAACTGGGACTTTCTGTCTCAATTTACAGATGTAAATAAAGCCTGCGAAAGATTTTATCAAACAATTTACACTACTTTAGATATACACGTTCCTAAGACACAAAAGACAAATAAATATCATCCACCTTGGTTTACTAGTGAAATTATACAAAATATCAGAACTAAATACAGCTCTTGGAAAAAATTTAAAAGAACGGGAAATTTATTCGAACTAAAAAAGTTTAAAAATCTGAGGCGAATCATTAAAAAAGACAAAAGCTTCCTACAAAACATACTCTTTACATATTGAAAACAACATAAAAAATGATACTAAAAAATTCTGGCGCTATATTAATGACAAGAAGAACTCTCATGTTATACGAACCACTATGTCTTATAATAATCCTAGACATATAGCCGAAAGTTTTGCATCCTTTTTTCAAGACTCTTATGTAATGTCTTCTCAGAAACAAAGAAACGTGGAGAACAATTTATTCCCATCCTATTAACGTGGAGAAAATAACGGAACAACTTGTTTTTAAAATATTAAAAAAGTTAAAACCTACAGCTACTGCTGGTCCAGATAGAATTCCTGCCTTCTTGTTAAAAGACTGCGCCTCTGCTTTTGCTCATCCTCTTACAATATTATTCAATTTATCACTTGACACATCTATGTTTCCAGACACATGGAAAACATCACGTATTACGCCTGTTTTCAAAAAAGGTCACAAGAGTTGTGTAACAAACTATAGATCGATAAGCATTATTAATAACTTTTCACAAGTCTTCGAAATCATATTACATGATTATTTATATAATTCAATTGGCACGCAGATATCACTGCAACAGCACGGTTTCGTGAAGGGCTGTTCGACGGTTTCAAATTTATTTAGTTTTACGCAAGACCTTGCCGAATCACTTGATGGGGGTGAGCAGACCGATGTGATTTACACTGATTGCTCTAAGGCCTTTGATCGGCTGGATCATGGGATTCTGTTGGACAAGTTGTTCGCAACTGGCTTTTCGAGTAAGTTATTATCTTTTTTTAAATCATACTTGATAAACCGCTCACAGTTTGTACAGCGTCTTAGTCAGAATTCTTCTGGCTTTGTTGCCACATCGGGAGTGCCGCAGGGATCACATTTGGGGCCACTCTTTTTTAATATATTTATAAATGATCTTACTCAGAGAGCGGGTGTTGAATACCTACTTTATGCTGATGACGTGCAGCTATATTGCAGAATCAGAGGCCTGAATGACTGCATAAGATTACAGGATGGCTTTAATCTTGTAAACAATTGGTGTAGTAACAACAAACTCCTTTTGAATGTATCCAAGTGCAATGTAATCACCTTTACAAAAAAATTGAGTCCCATACAATTCAATTACAGTATGAACGGTCAGGTCCTAGAGCGATGTCAGTCGGTGTCTGATTTGGGTGTTTTGCTGGATACTGCCTTGTCTTTTCGTGGCCATATTGGAAAGTTTACGGCGGAGAGTTTTAAACTATTGGGTTTCATCATACGTAATAGTGCCGACTTTGTTGAATATGATACTCTAAAATTGCTTTTTAATAGTTTCGTGAGATCACGGCTTGAATACTCAGTTGTTGTTTGGTGCCCCTTTTATCAAGCGCACATTCAAAATATTGAAAAAATTCAAAAGCGTTTTTTAAAGTACGCTAGTTTTAAACTCGATGGAGTATATCCCGAAATAGGTTATCCCTATGAAAATCTCTTGGATAGATTTTCGATGAAAAGTTTAGAGGCACGCCGAAACAAAGCCCAAATTATATTTTTACATAAGATAATATCAAACAAATTTGATGCAAACAAAATCTTGCAGTGTCTGTCTTTTCATGTACCTAGAACCGCGGCACGTAGTGTGCAAACTTTTAAATTTACCAATCCCAAGAACAAATGTCCTAAAATTTTCTCCCCTTTTTCAAACTTGCGAGATTAATTTTTAAAACTAACCCCTCCTGAAGCTTCTTGAAGCATGTGCATCATAATTTTTGCTTCTTGGATACTGCATGTTATTAAGACAATGTCGTCGGCAAAACAAAGATGATTTAACATTTTACCGTCAATGTTAAGCTCCATTTTTCCCCAATTTATTGATTATAGCATACTTTCTAGAAGTGTTACGAAAAGCTTGAGAGAGAGCGTATTACCCTGGCGCAATCCTCTTTCGATTTGAAATTTGCTAGTGGATTGGTTAGTTTGTGTTTTGATATTAGCGATGGCATTTTCATCATCATCATCATCAAACAGCCAGTCGCGTCCACTGCTGGATATAGGCCTCCCTTAATCTTTGCCATTGTATACGATTTCTAGCAACAGTCATCCAGCCTGAAACTATCCTCTTAATGTCGTCGGATCATCGTGTCGGGGGGCGTCCTCTACTTCTAAATGCATCCTGTCTGGGTCTACACTCAATATTTTTTTTTTAGTCCAGCGATTATCTGTTCTTATAGTCACATGGCCCGCCCAGTTCCATTTCAAGCAAACTATTCTTTCTACGGCATCCGACAGTCCCGTCATCCTACGCAAGGCTGCATTTATCACCATGTCTGTTAGAGATAGACCAAGCATTGGTCTTTCCATTCTTTGGTGCATGGTAGCTTTTGTCAAGGTCAGGGTTTCCGCACCGTAGATTAGTGACGGCAAAATGCACTGCTGAAATACTATCCTCTTTAAATTAATGGGAATTTCGAATATGAAGACATGGCTAAGCTTGCAGAAGGCTGCCCAGGTCAATTCTATTCTTCTGTTTATCTCACAGGTTTGGTTATCATTCTCATATATGTATTTAATTACACGAGAGTATCGCTGATCAATACGACATTTAGCAAGCGCTTCCAAAAGTCTCTGCTGGTTTACAGAATTAAAATCCTTTTCGAAGTCCACGAATATGAACATCAGAGGCTTATTATATTCTGTACATTTTTCGATGAGGACTTTAACTGTATGCAGATCGTCCTTGGCTCCATACCCTGTACCTGTCTGCCTGCTTTTTTGAAAGAAAAAACTCAAATTTATTTGGTAGACGTTTGGTAAGTATTTTAGTGAATAATTTGAATATATGACTCAGGAGTAGCATTGCCAGGTGTCCCGATTTACGCGGGGAGTCCCGATTTTCAAGGGTACCGATTTTGGGCCAATCGGTAATTATAAAAGGCTCAAAATTCGCGCGTATCGTTTTGTGACTGCAAATAGCGTGATAGAGGTGTCGTATTGCCCCGTCTCGTTATATTTAAAAAAAAGTTTATCAAAGTTATTGTGGTTACCAAATAGGTACTGCCAATTGTACTATGCTACCATTATTTTCACCACTTAATGATAAAAACTTTGTTTTACTGGTCCTAGCAACACTACTCAGGAGGCTAATGGGTCGATAGTTTGGTAGGTCTGAAGTATCCTTTTGTTATGCATGATGACAATAGTTGCATTATTTTGATTGCGTTGGAGTTGTATCTTCTAGGAGCATTTGTTAAATAACATTTTCAGAGCTTTGATAATTTGTTGTCCTTCTTGTTTAATTGCCTCTATTTGCTTTATGGGTGATGTGATTTCTTCTTCTGTGATCTCTGGGATCTCTTCTGACCTTTGATTTAGGATTTTTGGTATGTTGATTTCTGTTTTTCTGTCGTGTAAGATATATAATTGTTGATAACATAATTCGATGATCTTTAAAATAAACTCCTGGACAAAATTAACGCAACAATATATTAAATCATACAAATGTCTATAATGAATTAATTTTAATAATTTTTTATGAACATTGGTTACACTAAAAGTTAGAAAAAAAACTTATTCGGATACTTTAAAAGTGAATTAGCTACCAAATTTCTCTATAAGATTCGAATTAAAATTATTCTTAAGACCTAATAACAAAATCGTTGAAATTATGTAATAATGAAAAAAATAAAATGGGACACTAGTAGTAAAATTAATGGAGTAACTGGAACACTAGTAGCGTGTGTTGCCTCCTCTACTTCGGATGACAGCGTTTATGCGCCTAGGCATGCTTCTAATTAAATTTTGGATAAAATCTTGAGGAATTTGCTCCCATTCTGGCTTCTAGGTGCAGGTATATGACGTTTCCACATTTTTCTTAAGGTGATCACATACATATTCTATCGGATTCAGATCCGGGCTTTTTGGTGGCCATTGCATAATCGGTATATCAACTTGATTAAGATAATCGAGTACCTCCCTAGCCACGTGAGGTCGAGCGTTGTTTTGCATAAACAGCAAATTGGGCCCCACAAAATGACCGAAAGGCATCACTTGTTCTATTACAATATTCTCAAGATAGTGGTCAGCATTCATGGATCTCGTACGGATACGAACTAACTATGTGCGAGCATCAAAACAGATGCCACCCCAGAACATAACAGAGCCACCGCCGAATGGAATCCTTAGACTAACCCTAGTTTCATCTGTGAAGAAAACTTGTTTCCAATCATCCACA
Organism: Pachyrhynchus sulphureomaculatus; assembly: GCA_019049505.1. NCBI lineage: Eukaryota > Metazoa > Arthropoda > Insecta > Coleoptera > Curculionidae > Pachyrhynchus > Pachyrhynchus sulphureomaculatus. The sequence continues at coordinate 111,504,148 of CM032451.1, forward strand.
GACTAGTTTTCGTGATTTCGAGCAAAACGTAACCTGGCAACTCTGTTCTCTCTAGTAAGCAAGGGCACAGTGGCTGGTCTCCTACTGTTTAACCAGCTTCATTTAACTGTCTTCTTACTGTTTTAGAAGAAATTATGACATTGCGAACAGCTTCGAGTTCGTTTCTTATTATAGAACTAGTGACAGTCCAGTTTCTTAAAGCATATTGTCTTATAAAACGTTCATCTAGGTCGCTAGTGCATCGTTTTTCGCCCTTGCCCTAGTCTTCTAGAATAAGTTCCTACTTCACTCAAGCGTCTTACCATACGACTTATTGTGGAACGATGTTTGCCTAACAAATTGGCAACATAACTCTGACAATATCCCTCGTCCAATAAAACTGAGGCTCGCACTACCTCGTGTTCAATTAAATTCCTTGTTCGATTCATTTTTCTAATTCTTCGGGGTCAAAAATAAAACAATCTACCACAAAAACGTATTACTTTGAAAAAGGGAACAATTTATAAGCTTACTTTTAAAGAAAATCTATCGCATTATTACAGAAAATTATTTATCTTCTAAAAAATTCTTTATAACTGTAAATCTAAACGAATTGTTTTGATTTCTGTCATAAACAACGAAACAAAATATGCATAGCCTACTATTCAAATACTCGATAAACTTTAAAACTGACATAAGAAAAAGATAAATTAATTTTCAGATTGTTGCGTTAATTTTGTCCAGGAGTGTATCTCTTTTGTTTCTTATTATATTACCATGTATGTCCTTAATTTTGCTTATGTCTTTCCTTCCTATTGTGTTCTTTTTTCTTAAAACTTTTAAGTTGTATTTTGTTCTACAACGTTTTTATTTTCCTCTGCATTTTTTTTTCTTTTATTTTTTCTAATTTCTTCGCCTTATTTATAGTCCTATATTCGTCTGTAATCCTATCCACCATTCCACTCCTTTGCTTCATTAAACGTTTTAATCTTTAATTTAATTTCTGTTCTCCTTGTTGTTTTGGGCAAGCTTTTTCATACTATTTTTGATGTTTTCAAATATGTTATCAACTGCTGTATTTTCGTTGTGTTTCAAGGAGCTTGTTATCTCCTTTCTATAAGAATCTACATTTTTCGGGGTTGTCCATCTCTTATGAATTCTTTTAAGAATTGTTTCTTTCCTTTTTAATGTTTATAAGTACTTTTGCTCTTATAATATGATGGTCATTTCAGGGCCGAAATTACACAAAAATATAGTTTTCAATTTCTGTCATCATTTGCCGGTCTGTGTGTTTGTCTGTAGCTCTCTATCTGCCTCTGCAGGATAATTATGGAACGAAATGAAATATCGATTTCAAATTTGGTACCTATTATCAGATAAGTGAAATAAACATTTATGTTAGTTCTAAATTTCCACTATATTTTGTATCTTATGACAGTTGCCTCGGTACACAGTACCTTCGTCTGATAATCAGTACCTAACAAATCAAATATATAAAAAGTCATATATACTTTGGTATGTATGTACATTTGATTTGTTACTTACCCATTATCTGAGAAAGGTATTGTGTACCGAAACAATTGTCATAAGACACAAAAATGTAGTGAAAATTTAAAACTAACATAAGTGTTTATTTGAATTATTATGAATTTCCATCAAATAACGGCAACTTCAATCCAACATATTATCAAATAAGAGTTATATATTTAATTTTAAAGAAAAAACAATACGGTATAAGATATGAATGTGTTTTTTTTATTTTGTACACTGGTTCATGACATCTTTATTTAAAAATGATTTCACGTAAATGACTGCCTCTAGATTTTTTTAAATATTCAATTCTGAAACAATAATTTTTGGTCCACTGTTCCACATAAATCAGCACTTATTTCACCAGCGACACTAATAATATTGGTTTTAAGGTCATTAAGTGTTTGTGGTTTATTAGAGTAAACCAAGGATTTAACATAACCCTAAAGAAAAAGGTTCAATGGAGTTTTATCGCATGATCTTGGTGGCCAGTTCACATCAGCATTTCTTAAGAACTTTTCTACCAATAAATTGATTGTGTCATGAAATGTATGACATGTTGCATCATCTTGTTGTAACCACATGTTTTCCAGATTAAAATCATCTAATTCATGCCAGAAAAAAACGAGTAATCATGTTTCTATAGCATTCTCCATTGATAGTAACTGCATTGCCATTTTCGTTTTCAAAAAAGTGCAGTCCAATTACACCTCCAGACCATAAACCACACCAAACCTTTAATTTTTGTAGACGTAAAAGTGTTTCAATAACAGCATGTCGGTTTTCATTACTCCAGATGCGACAATTTTGCTTATTTACTAAGTCATTTAATCAAAAATGAGATAATGCTATACAGAGATCAAAGAGCAAAAATAAAACTAAAAGACCAGTTGTCAGAAAGCTTTCCAGTTAACAAAGGACTACGACAAGGATGTTGCCTCTCGCCTACATTATTTAATATCTACATAGACAAAGCGTTGAAAGAATGGAGGAGATCATGTGAAGAAATGAGCATAATGACGACATCACGCTGCATACGCTACACTTCGCAGACGATCAGGTGGTGTTCGCACAAGATAAAGAGGACCTGGAATTAAAGACAAGGAAACTGCTAAAAGAATACAAAACATAGTAAACCAGGAAAAGACAAAGTACCCGTGTGTAGGAAAGGAGGAAACATCGGTTCTCCAGATAGAAGACCACATTCAAATCGGACCATGCACAGAATATACATGTCTGGGTACAAAAATTACAAGCAACGGACGGACTGAACCAGAATTAAACACTGTATTGTACAAGGGAAGAAGGTCATTGGGTGTCTAAACTCGATTCTGTGGGGAAAACATATATCAAAACAAAACAAAAAACTCTTGTATAACACTATTCTAAGGAATATAGTAATCTACGTGCATGGCAAATGAGTCAAACTACACAGCGGAAACTACGAGTATTGGAAATGGACTACTGGCGCAGATCGGCAGAAAAATCACGCCGTGACAAAGTCCCAAACAAAACGATTCTAGAAATAATGGAAGTGAAGGAGGATATAATACAAGGAATTGAAAGGAAACAACTAGAATGGTATGGTCACGTAGAGAGGAGCGACGAAAGACTGCTGAAGCTGATCAAAAACTGGTCACCACGGGAAAAAAGATAAAAAGACGGCGCCCAAAAACAACATGGATAGAAGGAATAGAAAGAAGTATGTCAGCGAGGAATCTAAGCCACGGAAACTGGGAAAATAGAGAGGATTAGAGAAAAGGGATCAAAAGGCGTACAATGCTATAAAGAATGGATGATGATGAAGATGAGATAATGGTTGAGTTTCAAGTTGTTCTAAAGCCCAATCTGTAAACTTTCTATGCAAGAAATGGTCAGTTCATTTAAGTTCTTGGATCAACTGAATTTTATACGCCTCTAAATTTAAATCTATATGAAGACAGTCCAAATTCTTGAGAACGACCTGTAATTGATTTTTCTGGATTTTCATTCACACTTTGATTCACAACATCGATATTTTCGGCAACACGTTTACGTTTTTAACGGGTTGGGTTCTTAGCATCATCAATACCACTATTTGACTTGAATTTTTGAATTAAATTACGAATTGTAAGCTCTGTAGGTCAATTATGTTGGCCCCAAATTTTAAGCCAGGCGTGAAAAGTTGCCCGAATAGATTCATTATTTTGGTAATACATTTATTCAACATTTTAACAATACTATACTATAGATATATGAGCTACACCCACAAATAATGCTTAAAGGTAAAACAAATAAAATTAACAGAGGAATTAGACAACGCGACTTAATATCCCCCAAAGCTGTTTACGTTGACTCTAGAAGGCATGTTAAGTCGTTTAAAACGGGAAAATAAAGGAATGCTAATGAACGATGATTGCCAACATAAAAGAAAAAGCCAAAATGCTGATGGAATTAAATAATAAGTCTCGAGAAATAAGTCTAAAAATAAACTTCACCAAAACCAAATATTTGAACGACGAAAGTGAAAATAACAGCCAGGAACTATTAATAGAAGGTGAAAGAATAGGAAAGGTATAAACATTCATATATTTAGGACAAAAAATCGAAATATTAAAAAATATATTTAAAGGCTGACTTAGTTAGAAGAGTGTCGCTTGCTTGGCCTGCGTTCGGGAGGCTACAATCTACATTTAAATTGGACCTCTCGGTCAATATGTACTGCCGGTATTATCATATGGCATTGAAACGTGGGCTTTAAATAAAAGTATAATAAATAAACTACAGGTAACCCAAAGAGCATTGGAGATTAGAATGATAAATATTAGACCTCAAGATAGTATTCCTAACATCGGGATACGTAGAAGATCAAAATATGTATATTAAAGTGGAATTGGACGGGGTATATCACAAGGATGAATGACAACAGTTGGACAAGCCTTATAGTTGAATGGCGGCCTAGAGAACACAAAAGATGCAAAGGTAGACTACAGCCAAGATGGACGGACGACATAAAAAGATTAGCAAGACACGACTGGATGCAAAAAGCTAACAACAGAGCTCATTGGAAACAACTTGGGGAGGCTTACATCCGACTATGGATGGAATAAGGTAATGATGATGATGATACTATAGTCAATTTTGCTGGGAATCAGAAAAAAAACATGGCCGCTATGACATTTTAAAAATATATTGTATTAGTTTGAAGTAGGAAAGAAACTTATAATTTTCCTAAAGATGGTGGAAGGAATAGGAATGACAAATTTTGTAGAATTTCGATAGTATTGTTAGAAGGTTTTCTGAGTTTTGGTTGATAAATAAATAAGATTTAATTATCATTATTTACGAGAGGGTAGTGATGTTTCTAGCCTAGCATAGAAAAAACAAGCAAATCTCGAAACAAAGATTGTATATGTGATGTAATCTCCTTTCAAGTTTATACACGTAGAGCAAAGGTGATAAAGTAAATATAGAACTCTGAAAAAAATTGTTTGTTTGGTGCGACAACATCTGTTACATCTTCATTTGAGGGAAGTTGTATATGTAACAGTTTCATATAAGTAGGCATACTGCCTGTTTTATCCCCATTAGGCCTCTTCCGATGTGGACCTCCAGCATTCCTTCCATCTTTTCGGAGGTTTGCCCCTAGTTCTTCTACCGCAGGGTTTATTGAGTTTGGCCCTTTTTACCAGTCTGCTGTCGTCCATCCGATCTATCTGTTTTCTTCTAGTTCTGGTTCGTTTCGATATCTCTTGGATCTTACTTAGTTCTTGTAGATCTTTGTTCCGGATTCTGTCGTCGATAGTTTTTCCATGTATGTTCCTAATCACCTTTATTTCTGTTGTCCTCATCATTTGTGCTTTTCAAGTGTTTAAGTTTAAATGTGTCAACTCTTGTTTCCACAGCATATGTGAGGATCGGTCTCATTGTTGTCATGTATATTCTTATTTTACTTTTCAGGAACGGTTTGAGGGAGCTTAATTGGGGTAATATTATTGTCTTGAAAAACTAGTACACCTTCAGACATTATTCCTCGGCGTTTTCCTCAATTTATTGATGAAGTTTAGCTAATAATGAAGAGTACTGTACTAATTTGCCGAGTTTCAGGTAATCTGTAAGAAATAACCAGTCCTCGTCCCAAAGAACGGAAGCAAAAACTTTTCCTGCAGATATCTGTGAGAGACAACCTGTCGTAGAAGGCGACTAAAAGGACAGGTTAGATGGTAGATGCCCAGACCCCACCAGGCATCGCTCGATGTGATACAATCGCATCGACATCGGATTTCTATTCCCGATTTAGGCGTAACTTTGAAATCTGTCTTTTTGTGAGAATCGATATTTCTTTCCAACTAGTGGAGGCTCTGGAGCCCCGAAACATTGATGTTATGTAGTTAAAAATAACAACTCAACAAACCACAACGTTTATTTGGTGCCTCTATTCACCACCAAGTGATATTAATTTTTGAACACTTTTCGCTTCTCTTGCAAACACCATCGATCATTTATAGATTAACGATCCAAATGCCGAAATTGCCATCCTGGGCGACTTTAATGTCCACAACATCAACTGGCTTAAGTACTGAAATATGACAGATGAACAAGTTGTGAAGCTGAATTAATCTTAATCAGTTGTGGTTTTACTTACCAACATGTCTTCTTCTCGCCTGTCCCGGCAATTCAAGGTCCTTTTGGTCGGTCGCTAAGGCAGTTAGTCAAAATTTCACCAAATCCACCATACCACCACTCACACGGTCAGATAATTCTGGCACACCTGTTGAGAAAGCGAACTTGTTGGCTGAACTCTTTGCTTCACATTCTACTGTCGATTTCCAAGGAAAAACACCACCTACTATTCCCATAGTGCAGTCCAGGATGCCCGATGTTATCTTCAGACAGCGTATCATAAAGCGTTTTTTGATGAAGCTAGACACCAAAAAGGCTTCTGGCGCTGACGGAATACCTGCCATAGTTCTTAAAATCTGTGCGAGGGAACTAACACCAGTTTTCTGTAGACTTTTCAACCTATCCTACAGAAAGGGAATATTTCCTTCCTGCTGGAAATGTGCTACAGTTCAGCCGATACATAAAAAGGCAAGAAGACCTTGCCAAATAACTACCGACCAATCGCACTGCTTTCAATAATATCGAAAGTCATGGAAAAGGCTATCAATCAGCATCTTCTAAAATATCTTGAAGGATTCAACATTATTAGCTATCACCAGTAAGTCTTTCGTAAAAATAGATCAACAGGAGATCTTCTGACTTATGTAACACATGTTTGGAACAACGCAATTGAACACTTTGGAGAATCTCGAGCGGTTGCTCTTGACATATCCAAGGCATTCGACCGTGTTTGGCATGATGGGCTTTTGGCTAAGCTACGTTCTTATGGTATGTCTGAAAAGTTCTGTTTGTGGCTCTCATGTTTCCTTAGAGAGCGTTCTTTACGAGTGGCAGTCGACGGATTTCTTTCTAACACCTTCACTATCAACGCCGGTGTACCCCAAGGCTCCATACTGTTTCCTACTCTCTTCCTTATTTACATTAACGATCTGCTGGAAAAGACCAAGAATCCAATCTACAGCTTTGGAGATGACAGTACACTTACCTCTTCATTCACTTTGAACGCTCGGACATCGGCTACTTAGACGAATATCCGTAGACATCAGGAAGTCATTCAACTTAACAAAGACCTGGAAGAAATTCTATCTTGGGGTGACAGTAACCAAGTGGAATTTAACGCTACAAAAACCCAGGCGGCAGTTTTTTATATAAAAAAGTTAACGTTGCTGAACCCGACATAGTTATGTCGGGGCACTCCATTCCTCTAACATCGTCACTTAATTTGTTGGGCGTTAATTTGGGAGCAAATATGTCCTGGCATGAACATGTTGCAGGCATAGCAAGGACAGCTTTTCAGAAGTTGGGAATATTATTTCGAACCAGAAAGCTTTACACTTCACAACAACTGTTAATTCTTTACAAAGCTCAAATTCGACCAACTATGGAATACTGCTCCGATGTTTGGGGCTCCGCTCCCAAACATACACTGCATTTGTTGGATTCTATTCAGAGAAGAGCTGTTCGTCTGAATGGAGACCCGAAACTGACAGGTGGCCTTGATTCGCTGGAACATCGAAGAACGGTTGGCGACTTGAGCCTATTCTACAAGTATTTACATGGAAAGTGTTCGAAGGATGTGGCCCGCTTAATTACTCCCAGAGCGGTGCATGCTAGAAGTACACGTCACGCTAATACTTCACATCCGTATGAGGTTCAGCTTGTTACTCCTCGTACAACGCTTTTCAAGCAGTCATTTATATGGAGAACATCATCCCTTTGGAATAATTTGCCCAGGACTGTGTTTCCCACCGAGTACAATTTACAGCGATTTAAGAACAACGTGAATCGCTTTCTCCGCACACGTGTCGCTCCTGTAGCGCTTTAGGGACTTCCCTGTAGCACGTGTGCTAGACCCATAAAAAAAAAAATAAAAAAAATATATGACGTAATCTCCTTTCAACTTTATACACGTAGACCAAAGGTGATAAAGTAAATATAGAACTCTGAAAAAAAATTGTTTGTTTGGTGCGACAACATCTGTTACATCTCCATTTGAGTGAAGTTGTATATGTAACAGTTTCTTCTTCTTCTTTCTTATATGATGTGGCATACTGCCTGTTTTATCCCCGTTAGGTCTCTTCCGATGTGAACCTCCAGCATTCCTTCCATCTTTTTGGAGGTCTGCCCCTAGTTCGTCTACCGCAATGTTTATTCAGTTTGGTCCTTTTTATCAGTCTGTTGTCGACCATCCTATCTACGTTTATATTCCATTGTTTTCTTCTAGTTCTGGTTCATTTGGATATTTTTTGAATCTTACTTAGTTCTTGTAGATCTTTGTTGCGGATTCTGTAGTGGATAGTTTTTCCATGTATATTCCTAATCACCTTAATTTCTGTTGTCATCATCATTTGTGTTGTTTTAAATGTGTCATATCTTGTTTCTACAGCATAGGTGAGGATCGGTCTCATTGTTGTCTTGTATTGTATTCTTATTTTACTTTCCAGTAACAGTTTGAGGAAGCTTAAATGGAGAAATATTATATATCATTTCAAAGTCTAATTTATTTCAGCCATTATAAGCAGGTACATTGTCTTGAAAAACTACTACACCTTCAGACATTAGTCCTCGGCGTTTTCCTCAATTTATTGATGAAGTTTGGCTAATAATGAAGAGTACTGTACTAATTTGCCGAGTTTCAGGTAATCTGTAAGAAATAACCCGTCCTCGTCCCAAAGAACGGAAGCAAAAACTTTTCCTGCAGATATCTGTGAGACACAGCCTGTCGTAGAAGGCGACTAAAAGGACAAGTTAGATGGTAGATGCCCAGACCCCACCAGGCATCGCCAGATGTGATACAATCGCATCGACTTAGGCTACATGAAGTTGTATAATGTTTCGTGGCTATGCCGATGTCCCCGGACTTCTATTCCCGATTTAAGCGTAACTTTGGAATCTGTCTTTTTGTCAGAAGCGATATTTCTTTCCTACTAGTGGAGGCTCTGGAGCCCCAGAACTTTGATGTTATGTAGTTGAATATAACAACTCAACAAACCACAACGTTTATTTGGTACCTCTATTCACCACCAAGTGATATTAATTTTTGAACACTTTTCGCTTCTCTTGCAAACACCATCAATCATTTATAGATTAACGATCCAAATGCCGAAATTGCCATCCTGGGCGACTTTAATGTCCACAACATCAACTGGCTTAAGTACTGAAATACGACAGATGAACAAGTTGTGAAGCTGAATTATTCTTAATCAGTGTGACTTTACTTACCAAGATGGATCCCTGATCGAGACAGAGAGTTCGTCAGTCTCCTTGACCTCTTTTGTCTATGACAAATAGTTTTCGAGAAAATCGGGTGTGACAGACGGACAAACGGACACCCAAGTGATCACATAAGTGTTTCGTACTGAACACTAAAAAATTAATGGCGTTATCTCTGTAGGCATCCGACGCCGCCGAAGCTGAAGCCTTCGAAATACATCGTCCTCTCTGAATTTCTTTGCATTGGAGTAGTAGTTTCTTTTTAAACGCTACTCTATGCCAGACACGAATATTGGACATAAAGTTCATAAAGCCGTCATAGTTACTTTCGCTTTAGATGACCTGTGGTAAGTTTTGCATCCAACCATTCTCCTGGGTATTCTTAGGGCTTTGTTCAGTCTTAACTATTTCTTTTAGTCGTAAAAGAACTGTTTCCTTTTTTAAAGTTACGAGCTGTAGTTTTCTGGGTGTATCATCTTAAATAAGACCGTATTACCAGGGTTCATTAAGAATTCCACCATTTTGATCACCATTACCAAAGCAACATCTTCTGCAAATTCAGTTAAATTGTTCTCTATATGCAGGTCGATCTTTAGAAGTTCATATTAAATCTACTATGGAACGTTTTAACGTAACAGATGCTAAGACTATCCATAAACATAACTGTTCACCAGTGATGTTATCAACTACCAACATCAATAATAATAGATAATTGTAATTCCTCAAAAGAAACCCGGGTAAATGTCTGCCAGTGACAGATTTGAATATTTTCATTGTTAAAATCATCTTTATTATTCTTTGCCTTGATATTATTAGCTTTATTATCATAAGTTTTAAAAAAATACGTTCGTTATTTTAGCTTTTAATATAGATCGTTTTTGATGATAAATGGCATTGTTTGTTTTGAGGTTTTCTTTATGGGAACATTAAATTTATGAGAAATTGAATTAGAAAATCTACCGTAAGGTTAGTTCAAGTTATGTTCTTAAGATGAAACATTAATGGCAAGTGAAATGGTTTTTATATTACAAAGATCTTGCGACTCCTATTTTCAGCATATCTGTATTGTTATCGTTATAAAAAATATGCGCAATATAAACGCGAAGAGGGGCCAATTTTATTAAGCTCGTATATACTATGTTCCCTAGTTGCATCATTATACATTTTATATATATATTCTTACCATCTACCTATATTTTTTTGCATGTTCAACAATTAATCTTCTACTACTACTATTAGAATTAATATTCCGCAAAAAAGAATCTTACGGCTAATTTGGCACCTGTGTATGCCTCAATAACGTAAAAGCATGTTTGTCAATTTAATGCGGTAAAAAAATCATTTGAAATTGCATAGTTTAGATACAGGAATATTATGATTTTATCCTCTCTGGGGTGAATGTGCTCTTTTGTTTATAACTAACACAGGTATACAAAAAAAATTCTCTGTCTTTTAAATCAGACACGTGTTTTTTCAAGTATTTTTTTATGCTGAATCCAAAAAAAAATCATAAAAAAAAGACATCCACCATGAAGTTTTTTCAGAAAACATACTTAAAGTTGCCAGAAAAATATTAAATTGGAAAAAATATATGGTAATAAATAAATGTAAGACTTTTTGGATGGTTGTAGCTTCTACTTGATGGAAATTCATTATAAATATATAATAAAAGACTGTTTTTAGTCAATTTCCACTGGTTTATTTAAATTGCGATGGCGCGTTTCGCTGTCGATGCAGCTTCTTCAGATCTACATTTTACACTGTCAAGTTAGGTTTAATATTCACAGTTTTGTATAATTTCTTAATTATAATATTACCCCTAATTAAATTACATGATAGTATTGGAAAATCCACACAGATTTGGAGTTAGGAGAATAAATTCAATAATGGTGAATTGCCTAAATCTACCTGGTCGTTGAGTAAAATACCTGTAGTCCTTAATTTATTTGCATTGTCTCTAAAAGGTTTAGTTTTAAACCTTTTTGTTGGGTGTGTAAAATTTTAAAATTCTTGTTAAATGTGTGATTTTCTGTTAAAAGATGATTAGCATATGTTGAATTAGATTTTCTATGGATGAAACTTTTTTCGTGTTCTGTAATTCTTTGTCTAAATGTACGTCCAGTTTGTCTGATGTATGTTTTAGGACATGACCCACATGTTAATTGATAAACCCCTAATTTATTGTCTTTATTGATTTGTGGTTTGTAGTTTTTAAGATATTTCCCTATAGTATTGTTAGTCTTATAAGCTATGTTGATATTTTTTTGATTTAAAAATTTCCCCAGTTTTTCCGTTGGTTTGCCGAAATAGGTTAAGCATTTATAAGTGGTATTTCAGTCCTTAAAACGTGGGTATATTTCTGAGATTGCCTTGTTTCTAAGTTTTTTCCTAACGATACTATTGATTAAAGTAACCGAATAACCGTTGTTAACGGCTACTTGTTTTATGTAGTTTAATTCTTTAGTAAAATTTTCTTCTGATAAGAGGATATTAGTTAGTCTATGTATAAAACTATGATAAGCTGCAAATTTATGATGGTTAGGGTGGTGAGAACTATTGTGGATTGTGGTGTCTGTATGACAAGGTTTGTGATATATTGCAAATTCATGTTTTTTCATGGCTTTACTGATTGTTAAGTCTAGGAAATTGATTTTCCCTTCGACTTCTTCTTCCATTGTAAAATTGATATTTCTATGTAAAGAATTAATATACTCTAAAAAGTGAGTTAATTGTCTGTCCGTACCTGTAAAGCATACAATTATATCGTCTACGTATCGATACCAGTAGAGACAATTATTACTATTGTTATTATGGTTGTTAAATATCATTGTTTCAATACTGTCCATGAAAATTTCGGCACATAAAGAACTAGGAAATAATAATAACATGTCCTTCGTAAAGGAAACTATTCCGGTGTTTAAATGGTACTAAATGTAAAATTATATGCAAGAAATAATAAAAAAAATGTTTTTTTTAATAATATTTTTTATTAAACTCCTCAAAAGTAAACTGAAATTAAACTTTCTTCTTAAGAATAATTAACAAAAACTAAACTTTACTCATTAAATCACAATAATATATAAATTCAGTGAAAAACATACGAGATCAATTGTTACTCTTAAATCTAAGACAGGGGTGCTCAAACGGTCGATCGCGATCGACAAGTCGATCGCGAGTGCTTTTTGAGTCGATCTCGAGAAAAAAATTCCGATATAGAACTATTCACAGATTTTGTTTTAGGTAACTAAAACAAAAATGTAATGAATAAACTACTAAAATTTATTCGATCCACAATTAGGCCAGAATAACCCCTTCATCACTTTCTTTTATCGTAATAACCCCCTGCTAGCGGTAAAAGGCGGCTTTATCAAAGGAACGCGCGGTACTTGTCAAAGAAAAGCCGCGTTTTTGATTCCCGCCGATTTTTCTAGAAACTTCGGGCGACGTGTTTGACGGGAACATTCGAGACTTCGTTCGCGCCGATATAAATGTTGCGCCTGCAGAAATAAGAGTCAGTCTGAGTTGTAACTTGAAGGCGATATATCGATACAAATAGTCCAAATGAGTGCGGCGAAGAAAAGTAAAACTTATCATTTTAATAACGATTGGGAGGAAGAATTTTTCTTTTGTATGGTAAAGGATAAGTGCATTTGTCTCATTTGCCGTGCGTCAGTTGCAATACCTAAGCGTAGGAACTTAGAGAGGCATCATAAAAACGGTTCATAAAAACTATGAAAAGGATTTTTCGTCACAGAGTGAATTAAGAAAACGAAAAGTACGTGATTTGATAACTTGTTTGAAAAAAGAATAAACCATGTTCACAAGACCAGCCAAACAATCAAAAGCTGCAACGATCGCGTCATTTAAAATATCTCATATATTGGCGAAACACAAGAAACCATTTGATGATGGATTGGTTGTGAAGGAAGCATTTATTGAAGCTGGTGAGACTTTATTTGGAGATTTTAAAAATAAAACAGAGATTATGTCTGCTATTAGAGAACTTCAGTTATCTCGTCCGACTGTCACAAGGCGTATTGAAGTCATGAGTTAGGACATGGCAGATAAACTAAAAACATGATATCATGGAATGTACATACTTTTATTATGATATTTATGAGGCAGAATTATCAAATATTTTGGGCCAATTCGAAATACGTTTTTTATGATTTCAGTAAAATTGGCAAATATCGCATCATTTATGAGTTATCCTTTTTTCGTGTAAAAACATTGAGGAATTGGCTACTGGAATAGCAAGTCAGTTTAACATGGACTCATGTTCTGTTGAAAATGAGTTAGTGCAGATTATATCAGATATACATCTCAAAGCTACAGCATCTGATACAAAATTCTGGTGTTTTATATCTGAAGATAAATCTAAGGCAAATCGCCCTTCAACTGACGGCAATGTTTTGGGTCAACTTACTTGTGCGAGTCTGCATTTTCTGAAATGAAGATAATTAAGTCAAAATATCGCAATCGACTAACTGACGAACATATGTCATCATGCTTGCGATTAGCACTCGGTAATTACGTACCATCTTATGAAAGTATGCACGCTTCAACATCCAAAGTCACTCTTTAGTTAAGTTTAGACATTAGAACTCATTTGTTTTGTAAGAACCAATAAACTCGCAATTTTGAATAATTATGAGTTTTTTCATTGACATTTTAGAGCAGACCTACACTTACCTTGACTAAAAAAATGCATGTTGTGCGGAAAACTAATATCTGTGCCACGATACACCCTACCTAGACGACAATCCTGCATCACACTTACTTGAAGCCTCTCAGAGTCGATCGATCGTAGTCTAACAATATTGAGGTAGATCGCCAGCAGTTCAAGTTTGAGCACCCCTGTTCTAGGGATTCTATTTTTCATTATAGTGCCTGTTCCACGAAATCCCCGTTTTATTAGTTCATCGCTAAGTTTCGTTGTAGTAAAAAAAGGTCAGAAAAGCAAATCTCCGGGGATCAGAGTTGTGTCAGGAGTATAACAGCAGCCTCTCCTAAATCACCTCCTTGACTGATCAAGTATGGAAGAATATCTCCCTGATAAACCACCATGTCGCATGCAACACCTTGTGGAGTAGCTAGAACGAAAACTTTGAGGCCAACGAGTTTGGGCGTATTAGAGCAGTACTGCATCATAATCATCTCATCAATATTTAATTTCTGAGGACGATTTTGTTTGTGTCGTCCAGCTAATAAACGATCAAATAGTGGCTGTATTTTCCAAATTTTTTGTAATCTTTGTTTTGGCGTTACTTCAGCATCGTATACACATTTCAGACGTAGACACTTCTTATATCATAATAGAAACTTGAATAACCAGAGTAACAATTTTCTTTCCCTAGAAAAAAACCTATTTCGGGTCATAGCCATTGCTATCTGAGGATACTGAAGCGCAGACATTATCATTGTAATACCTATATATATTTTAAGCTCTTTTAAAATCAATCCCAATGATTTTCCGGTCTCCGAAACGTGTACCCGGTAGGTACAGTTAACGATAGTGGTAAGAGTATTGTCATCTATATATTGTTCATAGAATTTGTGCCACTCCCATTCCTCAGCATTTTTCTGGATGTATGCTGGCTGCATTAAATTATTTATTTTTGGCTGCATTGTGTTATTCACCCAAGTTACTAACTTACCTTTGCGCGAACGCATGATCGCATGTCTCCCTTCAGAGGCCATTTTAAATAAAATGACAGAGGATATGTGACGTTTTATTTTTTACTGTAACCTACGAAATCAGTAGATGTGTAGATATTGAGGTGTTACCAATTAAAACACGAATAACAGATTTATATTTTCTTTATGTTCTATATAAAGAACAAATGTACGTAGAAGTTTAAGTTATTATTAGTGTAAGAAGTACTTATTTTAGAACTACGTATCTGTAAGGGTAGTACATAGACAAGGCGAAATCGGCGCCATCGTTGGAAAAAATTTTCTAATTGAATTTTTTTTCATAACCTTCTCCAGGAGATGCCCCTGAAAGAGGATCAACATGTTGCCGGGCGGTAACCTGGTCCGAATTTGTTTAAACAAATTTTTTTTGAACAAAAAATGTCTCTTGTGAATTTTCTCTAAAATGCGCCGTTTTCGAGATATCGGCGATTTTTAGGTGCGAGAAAACGCGAAAACAGTTAACAAATTGCGTTCGAGCGCCCGCGGCTGCATCGAAACTGTATACATAGATATATACGCAACGCCCGTACGTAGGCGCACGGAACTGTATACGCACTGCGATGCTCTATAAAGCTTTGTTTCTTGATTTCTTATTAAAATTAATATATTTGAAAAGTATGTAAAAAATATTTATTTATTAAAGAGTAATTGTTATATCAAATTTAATTATTATAACAAATGAATATAAATAAAAATTCAATATTCGATTAGGATGGTAGAAGAATTAAAACAATTTTATGAAATATAACTTCTATATATTTAATAGAATTTTCGCAAATATTTAAATTACACCCACACATGAGTATACAACTTACGTTGTTGCTTTTGAAATTACATGCATTAGTTTTACAATTTTTTGTACATTTACATTGCCTAATTAACGAATCTGGTATCGAATTTTTTAACATGAATTTGGGTAACAATCACCTGTTTCTATAGTGTAACCAAATTCTCTTGCATCTAAATGTCGATACCGAGAATACAATGACATTTTCCATATGTACGTTTGTAGTGAAGCTCGTGAAATGTGCAATTTTAAAGCATCGGATGTACATGGAATTTTTCCAAAATTAATACCCATCCCACAAGAACGTTCTAAAATTGTTTGTCTAGCATTATCTGCTGTTTCTCCAGCTTTATTCAAAATTTTCAAATACAATTTTTCTAATGCATTGAATTCCATGGCATTTAATTGTAAGCCAGTACCAAGTGGGGTTAATGCATTTTGAGTATCTAAATCAAAGACTAAATCTAAAGCTTTATTTTTAGTACCTACTTTACTAGTAGTATCACAGCCTGTAAACGCATGTAAAGCAGGCAAAACTTGACAAACTTGACTAGTTAAATATTCAGCAGCTACATTACAAGACAATAATCTTGGCTTCTGACCAACTACTTTAAAATACAATCCTGTACAACCAATTAATTTGAAAAAGCTCCAATAATGAATTGCTAATATAAAAACGTCGGTATCAACTCGTCTAGTTAAAGTAGTGAGTTCAAAAGCAAAATCAGCTAAATCAATATCCTTAAGTACTTTTTCAAAAGCTTCACTAATAAATTCACCTGACGATTGCGAATTTACTGGTCTACCTACTGGTTTATTTAACGGACTAGCAATATAGTTGTAATCTTGTAAACATTTGGAATGATACTTTAGCTTTTGAACTAGTAATGACGTAGTTGAACTATATATGCAAATTTTCGTATAGACTTTGTCCATTTTAAGACGAGCTGTTGCCATTAGCTTTTCCGCTGCATTATAATCAGAAAGTGTATAAGTTGTACTGTCTTTATTTTTATAAATTTTTTCACAGATCATGCACTCTGCTTTTGACACACTTTTTGATCGCAATGTTGGTTTTTCTTTCTCTTCGGGTTCAATTGATAATAACTGTTTTTCATTATTAACAGCTTCATTATTTTCTGCTTCCAGTTTTTTGAGAGCATTTTCCCGACGTACAATTTTTTCTTTACTTACATAGGAAGCATAACACTTTCTGTGCCAAGAAAAAGTTTGTTCACTGCTACTTGGATTATATAAATCGTTAAATTTTGTACTTATGTCATCTTTCCGACGATTAGCTGCTTGTTGAATTTTTTGAAATGATTCAAAATTTGGTTGTTGTACAACATCATCACACTTACCACAGAAAATGCACTTATGATCACATTTAATTCGTTTAATAGAAAAAGACATAATTACACATGTACATACTTGTAAGGGCGGAAAAGAAATGAATAAAGTATTAAAGTGTCCGACTCTTATTTAAGCAATAGCATGTTTGAACTTTTGCATGATACTTCACGTTACAGCGAGTTGCAGCGCTTATACAGTTCCGCGCGCCTACGTACGGGCGTTGCGTATATATCTATGTATACAGTTTCGATGCGGCCGCGGGCGCTCGAACGCAATTTGTTAACTGTTAAAAAACAATGTTTAAAAATAAAGATATTGCAATATTTCCTACGGTAATTTGTAGAAGAGATCTCAAACTTTAATTTGGACACTTGGCAACATTGAAAATTTTAATTTTTGACCCCAATATTGGGAGGTGAAAGTGGCCATTTTCGCGTTTTCTCGCACCTAAAAACGCCGATATCTCGAAAACGGCGCATTTTAGAGAAAATTCACAAGAGACATTTTTTGTTCAAAATGGTCCAATTTACCTAAAAAAACTTGTTCCGGGGCGAAAATTTCAATTTTTGGACTTTGTTTAAAAAAAAAATTTGTTTAAACAAATTCGGACCAGGTTACCGCCCGGCAACATGTTGATCCTCTTTCAGGGGCATCTCCTGGAGAAGGTTATGAAAAAAAATTCAATTAGAAAATTTTTTCCAACGATGGCGCCGATTTCGCCTTGTCTAACAGGGTAAAACGCGTTACCAATTTTTGCACTAAAAATATTATAAAATTGAAGTGTAGATGGGACACCTTGTATTTTAGTCAAAGACAACACGGTAGAATTTCTATTTTTTGAAATAATTAGCACGTATTTCTAGACACCCCAAATAATTAAAACAAGGATAATTATTATTATTTTAACCTTTGGCTCATCAAGAACAAATCCCAGTTTATAATTTGCCTAAATTGCTAATTGACGTCATGTTATTAACAAGTGCAAATTAATAATTAAAAGTGCGACCTTTTTGATTAATAATAAACTTGGTTTAATTGTTTTTTAAGAGTCTCAAATTAAATATTCGGACGCGTTAACTAACGGAATAGATATCTTATAATGATGCAATTAGGAACGATTACATTTATTAGAACTAGAATAAAATTATTGTGGTTATAATACAAATTGTAAAATCAATATCGGATTTTACTTTTTCACCACAAAAAAACTAAATTATAGGTAGGGTTAGTGATTATATATAAACCACGCCTTTAACTGGGTCATTTAAAGAGTTTTTTACTGAGTTAAAACAAAAACAATCTTACACGTTGTTGATATATGACACAAGTTTTATATTTCTTCAGTGGGACATCAACGTCATCGTCAATTCAAGTCGGTTAAAAATTGACATTGACACAAAAAAATTGGCGCCGATTTCAAAAGTTATAGATGCGCTAGAACACTGCTCAAGTCATTTGGGTTCTGGCTGTATTTTTTTCCATCGAAAAGCAATGTTTAATCAACACACGAAATTTTTTCGGTTCCATCGTCTTGTAAAAATCAAAAGTAGCGGCACTCAAACCGCTGTAAGACGCAAACGAATAAACAATCTGTCATGAAAATTTTCCACGAATCCTCTGAGATTTGTCACTAACCAAAAATCATACGGTGTTTTGTTTGTGCAGCCATCTCTCGGAAAATCTCGAGATTTTTTACCCCATGTACTGTTTTTCATATTTATAGAACTGATAGTCTATCTATCTATCTATCTAATCAACCTCAAACATCCATTTTCAGACATAGGCCTCCCCTTCGCTTTTCCATTGTACTCTCTTATGAGCGATTTGCTTCCCTCCTTATCCAGCGTGTTTATTCAGGTCGTCCATCCACCTCATTTGTGGCCTACCTCGTTTTCGTTTATACTCCCAAGGTCTCCATTGCAGGATCTTTTTTATTCCATCTATCTTCTTTTTGTCATAAAGCGTGACCGGCGAATTTCCATTTAAGCTTGGCTATCTACGTTGACACATCGCTTACTTTTGTTCTGGTCCTTATTGCAGCATTTGTCTCTCCATTGCTCTTTGTGTCTCCGCTATTTTATCGATATTTTCCTTTGTAAACGTCCAGGTTTGGGAATCATATATAAGGACAGGCAATATTCATTGATCGAAGACTTTTGTTCTCAGGTACTGCTGATATTTTTTGTTTTTTAGGATGTATGAGAGGTTGCTCAATGACATCCATGCCTTCTTTTTATTTTCATTTGTCTTGTAGTCTTTATTTAGTTTTGTTATTTTACCCAGGTATGTATATATATTCCGTGACTTCTTCTATTTTCTTTTGTGCAACTGTGATGTTTAGTTCTTCCATCTGGTTGGTCAAGATCTTTGTTTTATCAAAATTTATTTTTAAACCTATTTTTTGACGCCTCGGTTTCAAGTTCTTCCATCATTTTTTGCAATTCTTCCTTTTTTTTCTGTTATTAGTACGATGTCGTCCGGGTATCTTAGGTGATTTAGTGGTTCTCCTTTCATTATGATTCCATATTTGTTCCAATGCATATTCTTAAAGGTGTCCTCCAGGGTCTGGCTAAATAGTTTTGGCGATATTGTATCTTCCTGTCTGACTCCTCTTCTCACTTCTATTGGTTTAGTAACGTGATATTTTATTACTTTATTGGTGAAACATGCGTTTGTTATTAGATCTGTATATCTGTAGTCAATTCTGCCATTCTGTAATGCATGTTTAACTGCCCAGTGGTCTACACTGTCGAAGTCCTTTTTCGAAATCGATGAATGCCATATACAGTGGGATCTAGTATTCTATGGCTTTTTCAATTAATATTTCCATTGTCAAAAGGTGGTCGCAAGTGCTGAAACCCTTTCTAATTCTAGCTTGTTCTCTTGTCTGGTAGCTGTCAAGCTTGGTAGTTAGTCTACTTGTCAGTATTTTCGTTAGTAATTTATACATAGTATTAAGCAATGTTATTGGTCTATAGTTTTTAATATCTTTTCGGTCTCCCTTCTTAAACAGTAATATAGTTATGGCTTCGTTCCAGCTAATCGGTATCTGCTTTGTACTGAGTATTTTATTCATAAAGGTGTGTAATGATTCTCTTGTTGTTTTTTCTCCGTTCTTCAGCATTTCTACCGTAATTCCGTATCTTGCAGGCGATTTATTGTTTTTCAATTCTTTTATAGCTCTTTTTATCTCGTTGTTACTGATTTCGAGTTGTAGATAAGAGTTGACGTTTTTAGTGTTCCGTACGGAACACTTATAAGATCACTTCGGTGTCTGTCTGTCCGTCTGTCTGTCTGTCTGTCCGTCTGTCACACCCGATTTTCTCCGAAACTATTTGTCATAGAAAGTTGAAATTTGGTAGTAATATAGGAATTGATGGCCTCATCAGAGCCAAGTAGTTTTGAAAGTTAAATTTTGACTTAAGGGGTTAGTTTTGGGGGGTGAAATCGGAAGTGAAAAACAAATTTTTTTACTAGGTAATCGAGTGTGGTGTCAAATGAAAGCTTGTGAAAACACGAGTAAAAAATATATATATAATGTAATACTTGCGCGCACTTTTCTTTGTATTATTTTTAAAAAATCGCAAAAAAAATCGCTGTCCACCCGCCTTATCTCGGAAAGTACTTATCAAAAAATTTTGAAAAAATTCTGGAATATTCTCCACGTGGTGTAGATTGAACGAAAATTATCACGAGTGCATTACCTGTAATAATTTATCTGGTATATAAAAAAAACAGAAATTTCAAGGTCATCAATTTTCAGTAAAGATTGGAAATAAACTTTGTTTGAAAACTTATTTGGGGTGTATTTTGTGAAGTCACTGACCATTTTATATCACCGTAACATAAATTTTGACTTAAGGGATTCGTTTTGAGGGGTGAAATCGGAAGTGAAAAAAAAAATTTTTTACTAGGTCATCGAGTGTGGTGTCAAATGAAAGCTTGTGAAAACACGAGTAAAAAATATATATGTATAATGTAATACTTTCGCAAACTTTTCTTCGTATTACTTTTAAAAAATCGTGAAAAAATCGCTGTCCCCTACCTTATCTCGAAAAGTACTGAAATTTTGAAAAAATCCTGGAATATCCTCCACGGGGTATAGATTGAACGAAAATTATCATTACCTTTAATAATCTATCTGGTATATAAAAAAAAAAAACAAAATTTCAAGGTCACCAGTTTTCAGTAAAGATTGGAAACAATTTTTGTTGAAAACTCATTTGGGGTGTGTTTTGTGAAGTCACTGATCATTTTATACCACCCTAACAAAATTTTTTATTTTAAAAACAATCAACGTACGGAACACTAATTGTGCAAGTGCAACTTGCACTTGACCGTTATTTATTTAAGTGTTTAGACGGTTGAGGATTTCTTGTGGTGGTTCTTGTTTTGTGCTGTATAGGTTCATGTAATATTTGATTGGTTTCTACTTTTTCTTTGTTTTTTATACTATTTAACTGAGTTTTTTCTAGCTATGGTTTCAAGCATTTCATACTTTTGTTTTGCTGGATTATTTGTTCTATTTTGGTTTCTTCTTTTCTTCTTTTGTTTTCCTGGATGTTTGTTTTGTTAATCTCTGTATATTCTACTGTGTTTCTTTTTCCTTCTTTTAGTAGAGTTCTTCTTTTTTTCACTAGTTCTTTTGTATGTTGAGAGATATAATTGTAATTCTTTGTTCCTGATGTCACTTTTGCGGTTTCTTTTCCAGCATTAAATAGTGTATTAGTTAATATTTATTTGTTTATCTCGTCAACATTTTTATTCTCCAGATCATTTGTGTTTTGTATACTGTCTTTTATCTTTTATTTATATTTAGCTGAGTTATGCCTAAGCTCTACCATGTTAGGGATCTTTGTGTTTGGTTCATTTTCTTTCTAGTTTCAAATAAGCTGCAATTGCATTTAGTTTATGTTGGTTTATGTTTTTTCAGTGAAGAAAATAATGACCAGTATTGAAAGCCGATTATAAAATTACCACCGGACTAGGCGGACGTCATTCATGTTCGACAATGTACTATTTAACCAAAAATAAGGGTAAAAATGAATCTCTTTCCACAAACCATTGTTTGCAGGGGTCTCAACAATAATCCCAAAAAAAGGAATTTCTCTTACCGACTATAAGTTATAGGCGACACGTTGCAACTTGACCATGTATATATATATATATATATATATATATATATATATATATATATATATATATATATATATATATAAAGGGTGTTTTTTTTATAGAGGTATAGAACTTTGAAATGGAATAAAACAAAGATGAATTTTTTAAATTGACATGAAATTTACTTTATTCGAAAGATAATCTTCTGGCATTATAATTTAAATATGACTTCTGGCATATGACCGCCACGGCTGGCTCGGACGTAGTCTAATCTGGAGGTCCAATTTTCGATGACTTTTTCCAACATTTGTGGCCGTATATCGGCAATAACGCGGCGAATGTTGTCCTCCAAGTGGTCAATCGTTTCGAGCTTATCGGCGTAGACTAGCGACTTCACATATGCCCACAGAAAATAGTCTAGCGGCCTTAAATCGCACGATCTTGGAGGCCAATTCACGGGTCCGAAACGTGAAACTATGCGGTTACCAAACGTTTCCTTCAATAAATCAATTGTGGCACGAGCTGTGTGACATGTTGCGCCGTCTTGTTGAAACCACAGCTCCTGCACATCATGGTTGTTCAATTGATGAACGAAAAAGTCAGTAATCATGGCTCTATAGCGGTCACCATTGACTGTAAGGTTCTGATCAGCATCGTTTTTTAAAATAGTACGGACCAATGATTCCACCAGCCCATAAAGCACACCAAACAGTTAGTTTTTCTGGATGTAACGGTGTCTCAACATACACTTGAGGATTATCATCACTCCAAATACGGCAGTTTTGTTTAATGACGTATCCGTTCAAACAAAAGTGAGCTTCATCGTTAAACAAAATTCGCTTATGAAAATCGGGATCAACGGCAATCTTGTTTTGGGCCCATTCACCGAATCTACGCCTTGCTAGGTGATCGTGTGGCTTCAATTGTTGCACGAGTTGGATTTTGTAAGCAAGCAAACCAAGATCTTCCCGTACGCACTGTACGACGTCTCTGTGGATGCGTATTATCATTTAGAGTAAACTTGGTGTGAAAACGTTCCATAGTTAATCGAATTCATTGCTCTGATGGACGATTATGTTGACCGTAAAATGGACGTAGTGCGCGATACGTATTTCGAACAGAACCATGATTTTCAAAATAAATTTGCACAATTTGGAAGCGTTGTTCAGGCGTCAGTCTATTCATGTTGAAATGCCAAACCAAAGTAAACATAAATCACTTGACAGCTGACAAAATGGCTGCCAGTTAAAAAAGTGTTGCCAACTTAAAGTTTTATACCTCTATAAAAAAACACCCTTTATATATATATATATATATATATATATATATATATATATATACAGGGTGATTGGTAATTCGACCTATTCCTTAAAAAGTGTTATACTAGAGCTTATTTGAAACAAATTTATTCCTATAAACTGGGGTTCTAAAATCAGTGCTTTTAGAGTTTCAGATTTTTTAAATTTTCCGACTTTTGACCAAAAACTACCATTTGTACAAAACTATTCCATTCTGGTCATTGAATTGACACTTTTCTAATAGCTGACGAAAGAGTGATCACCATGGCCAAAATTCCTATAGCTTTAGAAATAAAAGGTCATAAATCACGTGTACTGGATATTTTTTTTCAAATATGGCTTAAATCGTATAGCATTACTCAAAAACATTGTATTGCACCTGGCGTACAAATTACGGAAATAACTTCCCCCTCGTTTCATGAGCTCTCCTAAAAGGTACAAATGTCAAATTTCGCACGGGTTTAGAAAATATCCAAATAAAATGCGCAGTCTGCATAGGTCTCCATGTAAATTTTGTCGGTTTTCAGAAATAAACGAAAAAAAAGAGTAAAGAAACCTTTTTTAATTACGACTATCGTTTTTCAATTGACCGTAACAAAAAAATTACAAATTATGTTCAAATTGTCTCCCTCGGTTACGTATGCATGAACGAAATCTACGGTATACTTTAGATACAGTCACTAACTAATGTCTTATATCCTTTATTGATTACTAGTTAGCTTTTTGCTATAACAATTTCACATGATAGATTAAAAACTGAGTCTACATATTGGATCTTAAGATATATACATGTCAGGGTCCTAATTATATAATGGTGTTAGAGAACATAAAAGGTTTAAACTTTATGTTTCATGAACATAAACTAATTAAGGTTAACTTAAGCTAATCCAGCGGTAGGAGGTGCGAGGGTCCTGGAAGTCAGCATCGGGCATCGGAAGGGGGTAAGCATTTTTGACAGTGGGGTTGGGGTGGAGTGTGTCTTTGTCTAGGAATGTGAGCTGAGTGTTGGTCATGAATTCCCCGATTGTCGGAATCCGAAGGTCTCTATGAAGTTGTGTGTTCTGTACGAACCATGGGGTTTTGGCGATGATACGGAGGGCCTTGTTTTGGACGGTCTGGAAGGTGGATCTATGAGAACGTGACATTTAGCATCTTGCCAGGTTGGAGTAGGTCAGGCCAGCTCTGATGATCATTCTATAAATTGTCATGTTGTTGCCAGTTGACAATTTACTGGTCTTGTTGTAAAGTGATACCCATTTGCCGAGGAGCTGGTTGGCTTTTTTAGTGAAGGTGGAATTAACAACGACACGTCCGAACGCTAAGATGGTTGAAACTAACTGATTTATGATTATGTAATGACACAGGTAACTAAATTAAACGACGTAGTGAGTCTACGTTATGTCTCTGCATATTTCCGAAGATTTTCGAATACTCACGAAAATAAAAAGGAACCCATTAGGAAACAAAAGAAATAAAAGCAAACTGGCTATAAGCAAGGCATGCTAAGAAATCTGCTACCTTCTGTGCGATTATTCCAATTTATTTTTCAAACCCTTGTGCGAGTTGACGAAATTTGCACCTTTTTGGAGAGCCTATGCAACGAGAAAGTTATTTCCATAATTTGTACGCCAAGTTTGCTACATTTTTTTTTAGTAATCCTCTACGATTTCAACAATATTTGAAAAAAAAAAATTCATGACATGTGATTTATGACCTTTTATTTCTGAGGTTATAGGAATTTTGGCCATGATTTATTTTCAAAGTGGCCACTCTTTCTTCAGCTACTAGAAAAAGTGTCAATTCAATTATCAGAGCGGAGTAGTTTTTTCATAATTGACATTTTTTTTGTCCAATGTTGAAAAATTAAATAAAAATTTAAACACTGCAATAACTCAAAAACTACGAATTTTAGACCCCCAGTTCATACGAATAAATTATATATATATATATATATATATATATATATATATATATATATATATATATATATATATATATATTTTATTAGGAGGCCAGTTTTTTTATTAGAAAAAATTGGAATTTCTAACCAAGTAATGTTGAAATACACACTCTGAAACTCAAAGAACACTCGGTACATAACCTTGGCCTTAAATCCTGCGATATATTTTTTTAAATCACTTAAACAAACAAATAGGCAATTAGCAAACTTAAGAATACCACAGAGTACAACGTGATCACACACGTTATTAATCCTCCTCTAAGCAGAGATTCTTGATTGAATAATCACCGCCATCATTAAATTTATCCCTCCTTATTAGTTTTAACAGGAGATTGGTATTATTATTATCATCATACTTAAATTATTTCTCTTATACTTCGCAATTATTATTAATAATAATAAAGTCGAGTAACTCTGGTGTTTATTAGTGAGACGGTCTTAATTCGATAATGGGCCACTCCAGATGCAAAATAGCTCCGATGATGAATTGTAATCACTCATGATTGTTGTAAAGAAATATGGTCAATCAACGGGGAAATTAGGATGAATTAAGAGGATATTCGTAATTAGTGATGATATACTGCATTTTATTAAACAAATTCTTCTTCTTTTGCGTACGCCGTAGGACGATGAGACGTGCAGAATAGTCGCCTTGATGGTCTAGTGGTTGTAAGGGTCTTTTAAATTGACCGTTTTTTTTTTTTTTTTTTAAATTCTTGAATAAAACACAGATGGCGTTGATTTCAAATTTTTTTTATTGGTAATTGAAGTATAAAATATATGATATTTAAACACGAAAAAAACAATATCCTCCAAATGTCCACCTCTTGCATCTTCACAAATGTCTACTCTTCTGTCAAAATTTTCGATAACATTTTGGCATAATTGCGGTTCTAATTTACCAACAAAGCGAGTAATTTGGACCTTCAGCTCAGGAATCGATTGTGTGTTATTCTTATAGATCTGGATTTTCACGTAACCCCAAAGAAAATATGGTAGTCCAATGGAGTCAGATTATATGATCTTGGTGGCCAATTAACATCACCGTTTCTGAAGATTACACGTCCAGGAAATTTTCCCTGCAACAACTCAATGATTTCACGAGCAGTGTGACAGGTTGCGCCGTCCTGCTGAAACTAAATGCCCTCTAGAGTATTATTATTCAATTCAGGCCACAAAAATTCAGTTATCATCTCACGATATCAAAGACCATTTACAGTTACAGCTTCATCAGCATCATTTTCGAAGAAGAATGGACTAATGACACCTCCTGGTCATACACTCGCTTAGGATGTAAAGTTTTCTGATGAATCAATGGCGTATTATTTACAGCGATTCAAGACAAGCGTGAATCACTTTTTTCGCACCCGTTTCTGTTTCGTTTTAGGGATTTCCCTGCAGAACGTGTGTGAAGATTTCGGGTAGATCAGTCTCATAAGCCACCTTCTGAAAGTTTTATTAAAAATTATACGAAATAGAACCTACAAGAAATGTGAAGAACGGCAACAAGAGAAGCACTTTTTAGAATGACGGTCCTCCTTCAAAAAAGTACAGAGTAAAACAAGACACAAAGTAATAAAACACATCTATTGGAATCAGACTGCTGTAGCACAAGTAAATGAAATAGTAACAGATGAAATACTGATTCAGAGACGGATCAGGTAAGGCTGCGTACTGTTTTGTTCAACTTAATCCCAAGTCATGTTCAAGAAAGTATGAAGTGAAGGAATCAGGATAGGGGGTGAAGTGATAAACACCATTCGCTTTGCCGACGATACCGTCATCTTAGCAGAAACATTAGAGGACCTGCAAGCATTGGTTCACAACGTGAACGTCTGACAATAAACACGGAAAAAACAAAATTTATGGTCGTTTCTAAACATCAAACCAACAATTGTCAGTTATTCATCGAAGGAAAACAAATTGAATGTGAAGAAAAGCACAAATATTTAGGCATTTATAACACATCCGACATCGACCAAGACACTGAAATTAAAACCAGAATAGAGGGTGCAAGAAAATCATTTTTAAAATTCCAGACCATGTTCTACAACAGAAATTTATACCTCGCTCTAAGATTACGTTTCTTGGAATGCTACGTGTGGTCTGAACTTTTGTATGGAGTCGAAACATAGACGTTGAAGCAATACACTACTAAAAAGCTAGAAGCTCTATCGAAGAATATTAAAATTCCCAAGGACAGCCAGGATCACTAATGAAGAACTTCTACGAAGGATAGGCAAGACCCAAAACTCTTGATTATCATAAAAGTACGAAAAACATCCTACTTAGGTCATGTACTCAGAAACGAGAAATATTTACTAACCCAAACTGTTATGCAAGGAAGAGTTGGCGATAGAAAGGGCGTCGAGAGAAAGAAAAAGTCTTGGTTGAGAAACATCAGAGAATGGACCGGCATGAATGTAGGGGAGTTGTTTTATGTTGCGAGGGACAAAGAAACATTTAGAAAAGTGGTCGCCAACCTCCATTAGGAGAAGGCATGAAAAGAAGAAGAAGACGTGTGAAATGGGATTTTTCTTTATTGCTAAATGTAGGAAAAGAGAATGAAATAATTGGATTCTTCATCACTTGAAACCCAAAAAATGAGTGATCACTTGGCCATAGCCAAAATTCCTATGACCTCAGAAATGAATGTTTTTTAAATATCGTTTAAATCGTAGAGCATTACTCAAAAAATATGTATCGCACGCACGCGTACAAATTATGGAAATAACTTCCTTGTTTTATAAGCTCCCCAACTTTCGCACGGGTTTGGACAAAATCCTAATAAAATGCGCAGGTAGGTTGTAGGTCTCTATGTAAATAGAACTAAATTTTGTCTGTTTTCAGAAATAAATGAAAAAAACCGGTCAAGTGCAAGTTGAACTTGCACAATTAGTGTTCCGTACGTTGATTGTTTTTAAAATAAAAAAATTAGGGTGGTATAAAATGATCAGTGACTTCACAAAACACATCCCAAATGAGTTTTCAACAAAGTTTGTTTCCAATCTTTACTGAAAACTGGTGACCTTGAAAATTTGTTTTTTATATATACCAGATAGATTATTAAAGGTAATGATAATTTTAGTTCAATCTATACCCCGTGGAGAATATTCCAGGATTTTTTTCAAAATTTTTTGATCAGTACTTTTCGAGATTAGGTAGGGGACAGCGATTTTTCACGATTTTTTAAAAGTAATACGAAGAAAAGTGTGCGCAAGTATTACATTATATATATATTTTTTACTCGTGTTTTCACAAGCTTTCATTTGACACCACACTCGATGGCCTAGTAAAAAAATTTTTTTTTCACTTCCGATTTCACCCCTCAAAACGAATCCCTTAAGTCAAAATTTATGTTACGCTGATATAAAATGATCAGTGACTTCACAAAACACACCCCAAATAAGTTTTCAACAGAGTTTATTTCCAATCTTTACTGTAAATTGATGACTTTGACATTTCTGTTTTTCTTATATACCAGATAAATTATTACAGGTAATGTACTCGTAATAATTTTCGTTCAATCTACACCCCGTGGAGAATATTCCAGAATTTTTTCAAAATTTTTTGATAAGTACTTTCCGAGATAAGGCGGGTGGACAGCGATTTTTCGTGATTTTTAAAAAATAATACAAAGAAAAGTGCGCGCAAGTATTACATTATATATATATTTTTTACTCGTGTTTTCACAAGCTTTCATTTGACACTACACTTGATTACCTAGTAAAAAAATTTTTTTTTTACTTCCGATTTCATCCCCCCAAAATTAACCCCTTAAGTCAAAATTTAACTTTCAAAACTACATGGCTTTGATGAGGCCATCAATTCCTATATTACTACCAAAATTTCAACTTTCTATGACAAATAGTTTCGGAGAAAATCGGGTGTGATTGACGGACAGACAGACAGACAGACGGACAGACAGACACCGAAGTGCTCTTATAAGTGTTCCATACGGAAAAGAGTAAAGAATGCTTTTTAACTACGATTATCATTTTCCAATTAACCGTAACAAAAGATTACAAATTATGTTCAAATTGTATCTCTCCGTTACGTTTGCAAGCATGAAATCTACGGTGTCCTTTAGATACGACTACTTGTTAATGTCTAATATACTTTATTGACTACTAGTTAGTTTTTTGTTATAACTATTTTACATAATAGATTAAAAACTGAGTATACATATTGGATCTTTAGATATATACATGTCAGGTACCTAATTAACTTAGCCTAGGTAAAGATTTTATATAGGTCTGTTGAGACAACTTAAGATATTTAAACTTAAGTTATTTCATGAATATCAAACTTAAAATAAAACTTAAAACTAATTAAGGCTAACAATAGGGGGTGCGAGGGTCCGGGAAGTCAGCATCGGGTATGGGATGAGGGGAGGTAAGCATTCCTGACAGTGTGCTATGTCCATAAAAAAGAAATGGGATTTTTCTTTATTACTGAATAAAATAGTTTGATTGTTCATCACTTGAAATCCAAAAAATGATTTTGCAGTATCGTTTGACATCTGTCATTTGGAAGGAAATTTAAATTTTCTTATTTTAAAGTCGAAAATATTTATTAGAAAAAAGTCTTTAGAATTGCATTTTACGGTAATGTGTAAAATTTTAGATCGATCGTATTTTGTCAGTTTTTGATCAATAAAAATATGAACGCATAGAGATTTTTATTTCTTAAATTTGAAGTGCATTTTGACAGATACTGAAGTTAAATGACATCCTTACTTTTCTAAAATCATTTCATGCATAGCCTCAACATTCTCTCGGGTATACACAGAAACGAGTCTTTCAGCACAGTGTTCATTACTGATGTCGGTTCTTCCTCTTTTGAAATCCAAAACCAAATTTTCAATAATGGCGTAGAAAGGATATTGTTGGTTGGTTAGTCTAGGCTAACTTTTTTCTTATCGTTCATCTCCCCGCCTATTAGGGATATTAGTACCTTTTTAGATGTATATCTGCGAGGATGTCATATTATCCGTCAATGGTGTCCAAATGCCAAAACATACATTTGTACATCATGGCATATTTTAGACAATGCGGTAGTGCTGCCACCGGTGTTATTGCATTTCTGCAACAACTACTACCTTATGTATGTGACTAAGTTAAATATACTTAAATTAATTAAGGGTGAACACCACTGTGGAGGTCAAAAAAAAGGTGAAATTTAAGAATTTTTTTTACGAAAAATAATACCAAATATCGACTTGTGATTAAAAGAATTGTATTATACACGTACAAGTATTAAAGAACATACATGATTTTTTTCAGAATTTTTTAATACAAAATGGCGGCTGTAGCCCTCGTTGAACAAAAACCCATTTTTTGCACTCCCCGAAAGATGTCTTACAAAGGGATGAACCCAGAATTGAAAAGCAAAAATATTCTTATTTTATAAATGAAAATCTAGGGAATGCCTTAGGGAAATGAAAAAATATTGATTTCTGTTGACAGGAAAATGAACAAAAATAACCGGTCAAGTGCAAGTTGAACTTGCACAATTAGTGTTCCGTGATTGCTTTTAAAATAAAAAAATTGTTACGGTGGTAAAAAATGATCAGTGACTTCACAAAATACACCCCAAAGGAGTTTTCAACAAAGTTTGTTTCCAATATTTACTGAAAACTGATGACCTTGAAATTTTTGTTTTTCGTATATACCAAATAAATTATTAAAGTTAATGCACTCGTGATAATTTTCGTTCAATCTACACCCCATGGAGAATATTCCAGAATTTGTTTAAAATTTTTTGATCAGTACGGGCGGGGGGGACAGCAATTTTTCGTGATTTTTTAAAAATAATACAAAGAAAAGAGAGTCCAAGCATTACATTATATATATATATATATATATATATATATATATATATATATATATATATATACATATATATATATATATATATATATATATATATATATATATATATATATATATATTACTTGTGTTTTCACAAGCTTTCATTTGACACCACACTCGATGACCTAGTAAAAAAAATTTTTTTTCACTTCCGATTTCACCCCCCAAAACTAACCCCTTAAGTCAAAATGTAACTTTCAAAACTACACGGCTCTGATGAGGCCATCAATTCCTAAATTAATATCAAATTTCAACTTTCTGCGACAAATAGTTTCGGAGAAAATCGGGTGTGACAGACAGACAGACAGGCACCGAAGTCATCATATAAGTGTTCCGTAGGGAACATTAAAAAATGATAAAAAATTTTGCACTAAATTGTTAATAGAAAAGAAATTTGCATTAATCGTAAAATCCGTGAATAATACTTTTTCGTAAAACTTCAAACTCGAAGCAGGGGTTCGTCAGGGATGCATCGTATCACTTATATTGTTCAATATGTATAATAAACACATCATGAGAAAGGTGTTTGACAACTCGCAGGGTGGCATAACAATCATCATCATCATCATCATCATTAGCTTATACTGTCCACTGCTGGACGAAAGACTCCCTCAAGTCTTGCCACTTTTTTCTGTTCTGGGCCGCTTGTACCCAATTTCCAGCCACTCTTTTCAAATCATCAGTCCACCTCTACTTCGATAGACTTTGTCCATCGCCCATCCTTAAATTTAGCAACATGTCCAGCCCAGTTCCATTTATGATGTAGGATGAATTTGACTGCGTCTTGTACCCCCATTCCCTTCCTGATAATGTGATTTGGGATGTAATCTCTATCTATATAATCTATTGCCGATTTAGGCGTAACTTTGGAATCTGTCTTTTTGTCAGAAGCGACCTCTCTTGTCAACGAGAAGAAGCCCTGGAGCCCCCAAACTTTGATGTTATGTGGTTAAAAATAACGATTCAACAAACCACAAGGTTTATCTGTATCCTGTATCGACCACCAAGTGATACCAATTTTCGAACACTTTTCGCTTCTCTTGCAGACACCATCGATCATTTACAAAGTAACTATCCAAGTGCCGATATTGCCATCCTGGGCGACTTTAATGTCCACAATATCAACTGGCTCAAATATTCAAATACTACCGACGAACAAGGTCGTGAAGCTGAATCATTCTCAATCAGTTGTGGCTTAACTCAGCTTATTGACGAACCAACACGGATCCCTGATCGAGACGGGGAGTTCGCTAGTCTTCTCGATCTGTTTTTAACCACCAATCCGGAGATTTACACGGTCACCGTAAATCCGCCGTTAGGTTCTTCCGACCATAAACTGCTTTCGACATCGAGTATCCTGCCAATCAGTGACAGAGAGGCGCCTAGTCCGCGCAACATTTGGCACTACAAATCTGCTAAATGGGAAGATCTCATGGAATACTTTCGAACTTTCCCTTGGATGGACGTTTGTTTTCGATCCGATAACCCATCTGACTGCGCCAGCGAGGTCTCCGATGTTATTTTGGCTGGTATGGAAGCTTACATCCCTTTTTCGAAGAAATGCTCCTCCAACGGCAAGCCTTGGTTCGACCGAAAATGCAAAGAAGCTGTTGCTTCTAAACATATTGCCTACCGACAATGGCGTGAAAACCCTAACACCGTAAATCGAAACATCTTTGTTCAAGCCCGGAACAGATGCAAGGGAATTATCGACGAAACCAAGGAGGCACACTATCAACGAATTAGAAACAAACTTCTCGCTTGTCCCAACAATTCCATGTCCTTTTGGGCAGTCGCTAAGGCAGTGAGTCAAAATTTTACCAAGTCCACCATACCACCACTCACACGGCCAGATAATTCCATTGTAACCACACCTGTTGAGAGAGCGAACTTGTTGGCTGAACTCTTTGCTTCACATTCTACTGTCGATTTCCAAGGAAAAACACCACCTACTATTCCCATATTGCAGTCAAGGATGCCCGATGTTGTCTTCAGACAGCGCATCATAAAGCGTATTTTAATGAAGCTAGACACCAAAAAGGCTTCTGGCGCTGACGGAATACCTGCCATAGTTCTCCAAAACTGTGCAAGGGAACTAACACCAGTTTTCTGTAGACTTTTTAACCTATCCTACAGAAAGGGAGTATTTCCGTCCTGCTGGAAATGTGCCACGGTTCAGCCGATACCTAAAAAAGGTAAGAAGACCTTGCCAAATAACTACCGACCAGTTGCACTGCTTTCAATAATATCGAAAGTCATGGAAAAGGTTATCAATGAGCATCTTCTAAAATATCTTGAACGATTCAATATTATTAGCGATCACCAATATGGTTTTCGTAAACATAGATCAACAGGAGATCTTCTGACTTATGTAACACATGTTTAGAACAACGCAATTGAACACTTTGGAGAATCTCTAGCGGTGCTCTTGACATATCCAAGGCATTCGACCGTGTTTGGCACGATGGACTGTTGGCTAAGTTGCGCTCTTATGGTATGTCTGAAAGGTTCTGTTTGTGGCTCTCATGTTTCCTCAGAGAGCGTTCTTTACGAGTGGCAGTCGACGGATTTCTTTCTAACACCCTCACTATCAACGCTGGTGTGCCACAGGGCTCCATACTGTCTCCTACTCTCTTTCTCATTTACATTAACGATCTGCTGGAAAAGACCGGGAATCCAATCTATAGCTTTGCAGATGACAGTACGCTTGTCTCTTCATTCACCTTGAACGCTCGGACATCGGCTGCTCAGGCGAATATCCGCAGACAGCAGGAGGTCGTTCAACTTAACAAAGACCTGGAAGAAATTCTATCTTGGGGTGACCGTAACCAAGTGGAATTTAACGCTACAAAAACCCAAGCGGCAGTTTTTTCTAAAAAAGTTAACGTTGCTGAACCCGACATAGTTATGTCGGGGCACTCCATTCCCCTAGCATCGTCGCTCAATTTGTTGGGCGTTAGTTTGGGAGCAAATATGTCTTGGCATGAACATGTTGCAGGCATAGCAAGGAGAGCTTCTCAAAAGTTGGGAATATTATTTAGAACCAGAAAGCTTTACACCCCACAACAACTGTTAATTCTTTACAAAGCCCAAATTCGACCAACTATGGAATACTGCTCCCACGTTTGGGGCTCCGCTCCCAAACATACACTGCATTTGTTGGATTCTGTTCAGAGAAGAGCGGTCCGTCTGATTGGGGGCCCGGAATTGACCGGCGGCCTTGATTCGCTGGAACATCGAAGAACGGTTGGCGACTTGAGTCTGTTCTACAAGTATTTTCATGGAAAGTGTTCGAAGGATGTAGCCCGCTTAATTCCTCCCAAAGCGGTGCATGTTAGAAATACACGTCGCGCTGGTGCTTCGCATCCGTATGAGGTTCAGCTTGTTACTCCGCGTACAACGCTTTTCAAGCAATCTTTTATATGGAGAACGTCATCCCTTTGGAATAATTTACCCAGCGCTGTGTTTCCCACCGAGTACAATTTACAGCGATTCAAGAACAACGTGAATCGCTTTTTTCCGCACTCGTGCCGCTCCTGGAGCGCTTTAGGGACTTCCCTGCAGCACGTGTACTAGACCAATAAAAAAAAAAAAAAAAAAGTAACGCCTAACATTGAACTCTCCATCTTTCGTTGCATGACACATATATGTTTTTCTTCGTCATTGTGAGAGTATCGGCTCCGTACGTAAGAACAGGTACTACGCATCTGTGAAATACTTTTCTTTTTAAACACATAGGAAGGTTAGATTTGAATACATAGGTCAGTTTACTATATGCAGCCCAGGAGAGACCTATTCGCCGCTGAATTTCATGTGTTTGATTATCTCGTCCTATGCTGATTTCATGTCCCAGGTATTTATTTTGGTGCACTTGGTCTATCTCTACGTTATTCAGTTTTATAGTGTCGCTTAATACAAGATTTGTCATAAAATGGGTCTTGGATAGATTGATTTTTTAGACCAACTTTTCTGGAAGCTTTCTGAAGCATGTGTAACATAGTTTGTGCTTCTTATATTTTGTCTGTTATTAAGGCAGAGTCGTCGACGAAACAGAGGCGATTTAACTTTTCGCCGTCAATCTTAAGTCCCATTCTTTCCTAGTTTATTGATTTTAGAAAACTCTCTAGAAGTGTTACGAAACGCTTGGGTGAGAGCGTATCACCTTGCCGTACTCCCCTTTCAATTTGAAATTTGCTGGTGGATTGATTTGCGTCTGTTTTAACATGAGCGGTGGCATTTTCATATGTGTTAATTACATTGGAATATCGATGATTAATACGACACTCAGCAAGCGCTTCCAAAAGTCTCTGCTCATTTACAAAATCAAAAGCTTTTTC
Source organism: Pachyrhynchus sulphureomaculatus (assembly GCA_019049505.1). Taxonomy (NCBI): domain Eukaryota; kingdom Metazoa; phylum Arthropoda; class Insecta; order Coleoptera; family Curculionidae; genus Pachyrhynchus; species Pachyrhynchus sulphureomaculatus. The sequence continues at coordinate 111,539,892 of CM032451.1, forward strand.
GAACTCCACAAATATGAGTACAAGAGGCTTATTACATTCTATACATTTTTCAATGAGGATTTTAACTGTAAGCAGTTGGTCGTTTGTTTCATACCCCGAACGGAAACCTGCCTTTTCTTTTGAAAGGAAACACTCCAATTTATTTGTTAGACGTTTGGTAAAAAAAAAAATTAAAGGAGGGGTCCCACCTCCCACGTACCATCGCCGGTTCCTGAAGGGAGCTCCGGCGGTGCCCCTTCTTCTTACTACAACTGAATCAAATTTTAAATTTTTAATCCTCATTCGATTTTATAGCTCTAGTTATAGTTTACATATTTGTGTACCTATTTGTTTATTTATGGTGAGGTAACCCTTCCTCAAATGTGGGACACTGTCCCGGGGTACCTTTAATCCCCATAGACGTTTGGTAAGTATTTTCGTGAGTAATTTGTATACATGGCTCAGGAGGCTAATGGGTCCATATTTTGTAAGGTCTGAAGTATTTCCTTTTTTTGCATTATGCCAATAGTTGCATTATTCTAATGCGATGGAATTATTCCTTTCAGGAGGCATTTATTGAATAACATTTTAAGTGATTTGATAATTTGTTGTCTTTCTTGTTCAATTGCCTCTACTACAATATTGTCTTCACCCGGAGCTTTGTTATTTTTCATGTCCTTCAAAGCAGATGTAATTTCTTCTTCTGTGATATCTGAGATATCCTCCGATTCCTGATTTAGGACTTTCGGTATGTTGATTTCTGTTTTTTTTTTATCTTGTAAGGTATATAATTGTTGATAGAATAATTCGATGATCTGTAAATTATCTCGTTTGTTTGTTATTACATTACCATGCATGCCCTTAATCTTGCATATGTTTTTCCTTCCCATTGTGTTCTTCCTTCTCAAGACTTTTATGCTTTTATTCTGTTCTACAACGTTTTTAATTTCCTCTGTATTTTTTTGTCTTTTGTCATTTCTAATTTTCCTCTCTATTTATAGTTCTGCATTCATCTCTTTGATTTAATTTCTGTTGTTTTTGTTGTTTTGAACAAGTTTTGTCAATGGCATAACAATAGGTGGTTCTAAAATACATAGACTACGATATGCCGACGACACAAAAGTCTTGGCTGCCTCGAAAGGACTCCAGTACATCATAGATAGACCTAACATAGTCAGCAACAAATACGGGCTACAGTTGAATAAAACCAAGATGAAAGTGATGATCATCAACACATTAATATTCCCAGTTGCTACATATGCAGCCGAAACCTGTACCGTTAAAAAAAATAACAACGAATCAGCACATTTGAATTGTGGGTATATAAAAGGATGCTCTGGATACCCTGTACAGCGCACCACACAAATGATTGTATCCTAGATGAGCTCAACATCAAAACAAGACTGACTACTATAGCGTCGATGTTTGCCAATTCCCTTGGTGTAAACTTTGAGGAGAAAGCCAAGTTCCTCGGTACGTTTGTGGATCATAGGTTTTCTTTTAGGCACCATATATGCTAAATTAAACTTTCTTACTTTGCAATTTTAAGCTTAAAAAGTACCCTTGATAGTGACGGTCTCTTGGCTGTATATTATTCATTGGCTTTTAGTCACATGTCTAACAATGTTGTATCTTGGGGTGCTGCTGGTGTGAAAAGTAAACATATATTTGTGGACCAAAAGAAAATAATCCGTTTGATTTTTAATCTAAATTTTCGTGAAAACTGCAGAGATACGTTTATAAAACAACGAATCCTAACTTTTCCATGTCTTTACATACTAAGGTGCTTAACTTTTGTAAATAATAACCTTTTTGAGATGCTGGGAGCAACAAATACATATAACACCAGGAGTAATAGTGAATTAAAGGTCCCCATTCATAGATCAACTTTCTTCAAAGGCACTCCCCTCTATAGTTGCATCAGCCTTCATAACGGAATGCCTGCAGAACTGCGAAATATACATGGTCCAAGATTTATATCTCGGCTAAAGTCCTTCTTACTGGAAAATGCCTTCTACTCGATAGGGGATTTATACGGAGCCTGATGATCTCTAAGAGTGTGCTGGTTTCTTTTTAGGTATTGCTGTCATGAACCTGAACCTACCTACATTATCTTGTCTTGAACCAAGGTACACTTAAATTCCAATTTTAATTATTTTTGTATTTTTACTGCTTTTAAATATTAAGCTTAACATTGTTTTGTCCGACTTTGTACAATTTCTTTGTATGTCCATATATTTATGGTGTGTATAATTTATGGTAATTCTACACTATTTTTATTTTTATTGTATTTATAATTATAATTATTATACTATATTTGACGAACCAATGTACACTTTGTTGTATTTAATGGTAATATATATATATACAGTAGAACCTCGATTAACCGAGTCGCGATTATCCGAGCTCTGGATTAACCGAGCCAATCTAAGAATCTGATTATCCGAGGTACGCGCATCTATACTGCGTATTAACCGAGCTTCTAAAATATGTATGTACATATTTCCATTTAAAATCGTCGGGGCCTTCGGGGAATCCCCCTGGCCCGTGTAAGGGGTTCCCCTATTTATGTTTTTTTTGCGTGAATGCAGTGCGTTTTAGCGTTTACTACGGGGAGTGCGAGTATACTCACATAATTTATTTGGTTGGAGTTATGGTAGTTAAGTGTAATTAATACGAACTGCTTTGTTTGAATTTTTGTTTGTCGTATTATAATGGAGCAAAACAAGCGTAAAAGAATCGTCGTTCCTGTTGAAGAAAAATTAAAAGCCATCAGAAGAATTGAAGCAGGAGAGACAATTAAAGTCGTTGCACGAGATTATGGAGTAGATGAGGTAACAGTTGGAGATTGGAAAAGAAACCGCACAAAAATAGAAGAGTGATGTATAAATCAAGCCTCCTCTTCCTCAGGAAGAAAATCAATGAAAACCGGCGACTATGAAAAGGTTAACGAAGCTTTATTCATGTGGTTTGACCAACAGAGATTAAAAGGTGTGCCTCTGTCAGGTCCAATTTTACAAAAGAAAGCAATAATGATTAGTAGGCAATTCCCAGAGATAGATCAGTTTACCGCCAGTTCTGGATGGCTTGACCGCTGGTGTACGACAACTGACTGTATTTGGTTAACTATAATGGTATGTTCCAATGGATCTGGCAAGTACAAAATCACACTGATGGTGATTGGCAACTCTGCACGTCCAAGAGCTTTAAAAGACATTTCACCCAAAGCCCTACCAGTCTATTACAAAAGTCAGAAGAGCGCATGGATGGATGCGACCTTATTTACTAACTGGTTTGAAGAAGAGTTCGTGCCATCTGTGACAAAATTTTTGAACAGAAACCGTCTTCCTATTAAAGCAATTTTATTAATGGATAATGCCCCCTCTCACCCTGCAGAAGGACTTCATGTGGGCGAAATTGTTGTAAAATTTGTTCCTCCAAATATAACCAGCATAATGCAACCAATGGATCAAGGCATCCTCGAAAACATTAAAAAAAATTATAGGAGTTTATATCTTGAACATCTGCTAGAATACACAGAAAAGGAGGATATTATCAATGGGATGAGAAAGGTTACACTGAAAAAATGTTATTTACTGGGTAAGTCAAGCTTGGGATTCTGTGCGTACTATCACTATTCAAAAATCTTGGTCAAAAGTTATAGATTTTGAGGACTATAATGACAGTGAAGATGATACACCATTAAATGAATTAGCTTTGAAATTGAGAAGCCATGGAGAAATGTCCTGTTTGACAGCGAGATAGAAGAAAAAGAAAAAAGTTTATTTGAATTAATGCAAAAATTAAAAGGTTGCGAAAATGCGACAAGATAAGATGTTGTTGAATGGATTACAGCAGATGATTTAGAAGAAGAAATGAGTATTGAAGAAAGAACGAATGCCTTTCAGGAAACCGAAAAATCAGATGACGATGACGAAGCGGCAGTGGATGAACAGTCTCCCCCTAAGATCTCTCATCAAGAAGGTTTTGCTTCTTTGGAAAAAGCTTTGAGGTATATCGAACAACAACTAGAGGCAACCCCAGCGGATTTGCTTCTTCTTAATAGATGGAGAAACATTGCAGCGAGAAAAAGAAGATGCAATATGAAACAGAAGCGCATAGATACCTATTTCACTGTTTTATAATGTATGTACCTATTTAAATGTTAAAAATGTTAATACCTCGGTTTAAAGTATTGGTGTTTATTTCTTGAATGAATAAAAAACAAATCCGGATTATCCGAGTTTTCAGTTATCCGAGGAGGGTGCCCTCCACGTTACTTCGGATAACCGGGGTTCTACTGTATATATATATATATATATATATATATATATATATATATATATATATATATATATATATATATATATATATATATATATGTATATATATATATATATATATATATATATATATATATATATATATATATATGTATATATATATATATATATATATATATATATATATATATATATATATATATACATATATATATATATATATATATATATATATATATATATATATATATATAATATTATATATATTATATATATATATAGTCATTAGAAATATACTGAGACACTTTGGTTACATAAGGGAGGGACACAGTAGAGCGGTTGATTATGGAAGGTAATGTCGAGGACAAAAGACCGAGAGGACAGTCTCCCACACGGTGATCGGACCACATTAAAACAAATTCCCAGAAGCAGGTCAAACCCAAGATCGAGAAACATGACCTAAAATGGTGACACAAATACCATGATATCACCACGTCATTACGTAGGATGACTTATAGAGGAGGAGGAAAGATATCGGCGAAAATGTCGTAAATAAGTCGGTTTGGTAATAAAGTAGGACTAATTTAAAAAAAAGACATGTTCCATTAAAATTCCCAAAATTCCATTATAAACATATAAAAATAGATTTTGTAAGTTCCTTTAACAACTCTTTCATGCAATTAATACAATGAATTAATATTAAGTCTATATAAGATCGCAGATAAGGAATGAAAACATACCTTTACGGGAAGGAATGCAATTTTTATACTTCTTACTTATTAATTATGCGTTATGTTGGGCCTCGTATCTTGGTAACACACTGCTATGTTCGCAAGTTACACAGTATAGTTTATACGTTTAAACATTTTTATGTGTGAAATTTACTTTATTTTTTAACATAACCTCCTTTTAGCTTGATATACTTAGTCCAAAGTTTTTCTATATTTTCTATCTTTTCTAAAAAATACGATTTCTCCTATTTTTCAAAATATGAGCTAGTTTCAGCAATGACCTCATCGTTTGAGTCCAATTTTTTCCGCCGAGCCAATTTTTCATATTTGGAAATAGAAAATAATCGCTGAGGACTAGATCTGGAAATATGGTGGATGCATGAAGCAATTCGTATCCTAACTCTTGGAATTTTGCCATGACGAAGACTGGAGTGTGTACGCGTGCATTGTCTAGATGAAAGAGAATTTTTTTCTTCTCCAAAAGCGGACGTTTCTCTTTCACAGCGTGGTTGAAACGATCCCGTAAGTTGACAATATACTTTCCATTAATCATTTTGCCCTTTTCAAGGTAATTGATGTGGATTATGCCTCGTGTATCCCAAAACACTGTGGTCATGACTTTGTTGGCCGATAAAGTCAACTTGACCTTCTTTGGCGCCGGCTTGCCACGGAAAACCCACTGTTTGGAGTGTTCTTTGGTTTCTGGTGCGCTGTAAGGAATCCATGTCACGAATCGACATCAAAAATCATTCCGATTTCGCTTTAACATCGCCAAACATTATTTTAAAGTTGATACACGTCCGTGTTTATTGTCAATTGTGAGCTATCGCGGCATCCATCTTGCGGACTGCTTTCTCATATCCAAATGAGTTGCTAAAATGTTTTGCACCCCTTCAGTTGAGATGAACATCAGCTGCTCATGTAAATATCCGCTGACAGCAAGATACGTTCAACATAACAGGGATCTGGAAGAAATTCTATCTGGGGGCGACAATAACTAAGTAGAATTTAATAGTATAAAAAATTCCAGGCAGCAGTTTTTTTTTAAAATGTTAACGTTGCTCAACCCGACAGAGTTATATCGGAACACTCCATTCCTGTTTATTTATAGTAAACTCAATAATGAACTTTGCTTGAGAAACAAGTTTTGTAGACAATTACGAACGCTGTACTTTTGACAATTCAAATGGTGGACTTCGCATCCCATGTTAGTATGTAGCGCAACCTGGCGGAGTCACCAATTATAATAATAATAATAATAATAATAAACCCTCAGGGGCTAGGGGAATCCCAGGATTCTCCTAGTACGGGCATTGACGATCCCGAGGTACCTGAGTCATGTTGTGCTGTATTGTGTTGTCCAGATTATGTGTAACAAAAACGCAATCTTAAGGTGTTTACCGTGCCGAGAAGATGAATGGCTCAGCGTTTATGAGTCGCGAACGGTTCCCCCGGATACCGGGCGCCCTCCGGGAGTAAGTAGCCTTGCTGTGGCATCCAGGCTCTGCCGCAGTCGACCCCTCTTTCCTAGGATACTCGTGGAAATACTATGTCAAAGAATAATAATTATAGTAATGATAATGGAAGGGTGTTGCGGAGGCGGACTCCGGTCGTACAAACAGCTACAGCAACACCACAACAACAACTACAGACGAACCAAACAACCGCCTCAGTCGAAACTACTCCCGATAGTTTTACCAGATCCGACATTGTAGGTGATTGAAAATGGCCTTTTCCGTGCAGTTAGCTTATACTTATATGGCCACCAGAACCATCATGAGAAACTCCGAGAGGTTGCTCTAAGATATTTACAACAAAACTGGTCGGAACTTCACACATTTTCATTAATTGAAGTCGACGATATAAAAGACTTCAATAACTATTATAATTATATGAGGAAAAATGGCACCTATGGAACGAGTCTAGAGATACTTGCCCTCTCGGAAACACAAAATAGCAACTTTCATATCTTCTCAAAAACAACGAAGAACAAGACATACAAAAATAACTTTTACGGACAGACCAACAATAATAAGCACGGGAAAATACAACAAAACTATTTACCTTCTACTAACAGGCAACACAATGTCGGGACACTTTGAGCTTCTGACACCACAAAACATTAAGAATATTCCAGACAACAGCAGACCAATAAAAGAAGCATCGGGCGAGCGACGTAACGGTCGAGGACGTCGCGGGAAATGGCAGCTCGACCAAAACGATGAAGACCAGGCAACCGAAAATGGACCTGCCAAAAGTGTTGTGTTGGCGACTAAGCCGACACCCACCAAGGCGGGAAAATCACAGCAGCGCATGAGTTGCACCACAGGAACCAACGAACAGGCCATGCGTTGCTGTAATGAAAACACAAAACCTGACAAAGAAATCACTGAGAAGAGAATCACTCGCCGCTTGGACCCACCAACATCAATCCCAAGCGCAACCGACGTAGATACGGGACAAACACAACCACCAGAGCCAGGCCAGGGCCCGTATGTATTGCAAGGACAACATGCAACTACCAAGGCTGGAAAACCAAGACAGCGGTTAAAGTGGACGGATGAGATGAATAGGACGGTGATGCGCTGTTACTACACCGTCACCAAACTCGAAACAATAACATCAGGCTACAGACAGCAACTGCACAGACTTTTTTTAACCGAATATCCACATCTGCAATTACTTGTTTCAGAACAGAGAGTAGTAGACCAAAAAAGAGTTATTACCAAGAACAATCGTCTCACACCTCTCGAATTGCAAACCATCAAGGACACAGTGGCTGTTGAACTGAACACAGACCAACCAAACAATGGAAACAATAGAGCGGATTCCGAACCAGCCTCACACACACAACCACCCAGTCGAACACAACAATACCCACCACCCAGGAGGAGCATAACGCAAAATAATATTGCGAGTACCGCGCAACACCATATCACAGACAACAATATGAATCACTCGCCACCCTCAACGACATCCACACAACATCACCCCGAATCACCTCTCATACAAACACTTAAAGCAAAAATGGAGTCACATCTAGCTCGATGGTCAGGCACCGACCCCACAACAAGAAATCCCATCCCTCGTTTAATCTTCAGACAGAGCACGCAACCAATCCTCAACACACTAAACAAGCACATAATACCTCAGTATATAACAGACTCAAGCACAATCGAAGACATTCACACAATAATATACGCAGCAGCAATCACCACTCTAACACAAAATAATCAAAAACTCCCTCAACGACAAGGAAACCCCAACAGGACAAAACCAAAATTCAAATGGCAAATAAGAATAGAAAACAAAATCAACAACATCAGGAGAGATCTAGGACATCTTACCCAGTTTATAAGCGGGAACGCGTCCAAACGTGTCACACAGGGGGCAAACAAGATCAAATCTAAGTCTCCCAACAGAACACTGCCAGAAATCCTCGATACTTTGAAACAAAAACTATCTGTATATGCCGCAAGACTCCGTAGATACAAAGAATCAAATGAGAGGAAAGACACCATCAACCTCTTCCGAAGAAGCGAACAACAGTTCTACCGGAAAACTATGTACAACAAACAGATAGCAGTGACTGAACCACCAAACAAACAAGAACTCACAGATTATTGGAAAAGTATCTGGTCAGAACCCAAACTACACAATAATAACACCCCCTGGATCAAAGCCGAAGAAGACAAACATAAACATGTGACAGAACAAGAAAATACCACATTTAATACACAAGAAATTACAGAAACTATCAAACACACACACAACTGGAAATGTCCTGGAATAGACAATATACAAAACTTCTGGTACAAACAATTTACCACCACACACGAAGCACTCACACACCAAATCAACAAAGCCATTCTACAACCACACACATTTCCCACTTTCCTTACACAAGGAATAACATACGTTAAAGCTAAAAGCTCAGACACTGCAAACCCGTCAAACTACCGACCTATCACCTGTCTTCCAACCCTATACAAGATCATCACAGCCACAATTTCGAAGAAAATAGAACAACACCTAACAGACAACAATATCCTCACAGAAGAGCAGAAGGGATGCAGGAAAAATAGTCGAGGATGCAAAGAGCAGCTGATCATAGATAGCGTGATTATGGAACAAACCAGAAAAGAACACAGAAACCTTCACATCGGTTACATAGATTATAAAAAAGCCTTCGACTCCATACCCCACAGCTGGTTAATCAGAGCCCTAGAAATCTATAAAATCAACCAACACCTCAGGCAATTTCTAGCGCAAATTATGAAAACATGGAAAACCAAAATACGCCTAGAAACACAAACCGAACGCATCCAAACAGAAGAGCTGTACATCAGACGGGGTATATTTCAGGGAGACTCGCTCAGCGCTCTATGGTTTTGCCTTTGTCTCAATCCACTCTCAAATATCCTAAACAGAACAGAGCATGGCTTCAATATCAGACACCAAAAAGTGAATCAACATAAAATAAACCACCTCCTATATATGGATGACATAAAACTCTACGCTGCCACAAAAACACAGCTGAAGGAACTCCTCAAAATCACAGAAATATTCACCTTAAATGTCAATATGGAATTTGGTATAAGTAAATGCAAAGTGCTCCACATCAACAAAGGCCAATGGAAGTACCACCATGAGACAGAAACCATCAACAATGAAACACTCGATAACATGTTCGACAAAGAAACATACAAATATCTAGGCTTCCAACAAAGCACCAAACTCAACCATACTCACATCAAAACGGAGCTCAGAACCGAATTCAAGAACAGACTGACGAAACTTTTACAAACAAAACTCAACTCCAAATATCTCACTAAAGCCATCAACACGTTCGCTATACCTATACTCACATATTCATTTGGTATCATCAAATGGTCACAAACAGACATAGAAAATATTCACATCCTTATACGATCTCAATTCACCAAATACAGGAAATTACACCCCAACGCATGCAAAGAAAGACTTACCATCGAGAGGAAGGCAGGAGGAAGAGGAATTATAGACATCAGATCATTACACACAAAACAAATACAAGCACTTAGGAAATTCTTTCACAGCAAGCAAACCAGCCTCCACACAGCGACAGTGAAAGCAGACAAAAACTACACACCTCTCGACTTATCCCGGGCAGACCACTCAGCAGACACACACAGTCACACCCAATTACAACAGGAAAAGATGAAAACGTGGTCAGAGAAAACACTCCACGGAAAACACAGATTCCACATAGAACAAGACCACGTAAATAAAAAACAATCATACACCTGGTTACAGGATGGGCAGCTATTTCCTGAAACAGAAGGCTTCTTACTTGCCATCCAGGATAAAGTCATATTAACCAGAAACTACCAAAAGCATATCATCAAAGACCCGACTATTGCAGAGGACAGATGTAGGAAATGCCACCAGCAGAAAGAAACGATCGAACACATAACGAGCGGATGTAGAATATTGGCCGGAACAGAGTACACAGCCAGGCATGATTCAGCTGCCAAAGTAGTTCACCAAGCACTAGCCACAACATACAAACTCATAGAAAACACAGATCCCTACTACAAATACACGCCAACATCCATACTTGAAAATGAAGATTACAAGCTCTACTGGGACATCAGTATCCATACAGATAAAACAGTCTCCGCCAATAGACCCGATATTACTTTTCAGTGCAAAAAAGGAAAAGTCACCTATCTAATTGACATAGCTGTCCCCAACGACACAAACATCCAAACGAAATACACAGAAAAAATTTCCAAATACACAGACCTTGCAACGGAAATAAAAAGGCTATGGAAACAAGAAAAAGTCATCATTGTCCCCCTCATTATATCAGCCACAGGCCTTACACCAATAACATTCACACCACATTTAGTACAATTAGGACTCAACACAAACATACACAAAAACATTCAGAAGTCAGTGATTTTGAAAACATGTAACATTGTCAGGTCATTCCTTAATACATAATGGTAATAGCGTTTGTGCTGACTTGGTTTTGGCCCGTCAGCCAAACATGGAACCACATTGATCAAATGTGAGAAAGAAGAACTTTTTGAAATAAATAATAATAATAATTTATTGATCATAAAGAATACATAGTATTACCAGACACGTCAAAAGATTTAAAAACTAAAAGTGTAGATCACAAAATACTGTACATCTAAATGTTAAGGATCGATACAAACAAATAGAAACTCCACACATATCACACAACTTAAAAGGTTTGGTCTATATCTATAGTTAAATGTAGTGCTTAAAATTCTCTCTATTCCTAGTCAGTGCATAAAATTCACTGAGATTATAGATAGCGGCATTGATTATAATTTTTTTTTAAGCTACTTTTAAATCGACCGAGCTGTTGCAATCTCATCTCTCGAGGCAAAGCATTAAATAATTTAATCTCCTCCATGTTTGTTCTGGCCAATCTAGTTACGGGCAAGAGCAGATTGTCTCGACTCCTGGTACCATGTGCATGAATATGCGATAATGTACAATACCTAGCAACATTCTTTCTGACATATATGAGTTTTTGGTAAATAATCAAACCATAAAGAGTCATTATTTTCAGTGACTTAAAATAAGGTCGACTGGACTCATCCTGTTTTAAGTTTGCAATGCATCTTATAGCAGATTTTTGCACTCTAAAAACTTTTTCAAGGTGAGTGCTTGCCGCAGAACTCCATACTAGGATTCCATAACGCAATATTGAATCAAAAAGAGAGTGGTAAGTTGTAAGTGCAGTTGCTTCGTTTATTGTATTTTTAATTTGTCTTATAGCATATATTGCTTTTGTTTAGTTTGTTACATATATTATTTACATGATCGGTATATAAAAGCTTGGTGTCTAGAGTAACCCCTAGGAATTTTATTTTGTTTTTTACATCAGTGCTAATAGTTTTTGCTTCAAATATTGTGTGTCATTTAAGACTAGATGATTTGAGAGGAACCATAGTTTGGCTTGATCCGTCATTTCCTCAAGCAACTGAGCCGGATCCTCACCTCCATGGAAAGACACTCCAAATGTTGCATCATCCACATAAATAGTGCTCTCGATATTTTGGATATTTTTTCCAAAATTTCAAATGCCTGTGGAAGATCATTCACGTAAAGGAGGAAGAGTAGAGGACCCAGCACAGACCCCTGAGGTACACCGATCTCCGCAAGCATCGGAGCACTCATGCTGTTACCATTACAGCAGACAACTTGATATCTCCCCTTAAGATATGACTGCAAGAGCTTAAAGGCCACACCCCTAATTCCATAGAAATATGCTTTGTCTAACAGAAATTTACGGTTTACGCAGTCAAAAGCTGCAGTTAAATCTGCAAATAACCCTATAAATTTATTTCTTTTTTCAAAAGCATCTCTTATACATTTTACAAGAGTTAAAATAGCATTTGAAGTTGTTACATTTTTTCTAAAACCAAATTGTCTTGGGATGATTATACAATGTTTATCTAGAAAGGCAACAAACTGCTCAAATACGACACTCTCCAAGACTTTTGAAAATACGGGTAGTATTGATATTTGCCTAAAGTTGTGGGGAAGGCTCGGTTCACCTTTTTTATAGAGTGGAATGATTTTTGCTAATTTCATTTGAGATGGAAATGTTCCTTCCTCCAGACAGGCATTCACAATATCTACCATTGGTGGAATCACAAATTCAGATGCTCTTTTCATGCTAAAAACACTCACTCCAAAGATATCTTCTGTCTTCTTATTTTTAAGTTTATTTATTATACGTTTTATGTCGTAGAAATCAACTGGTTTAATGAACATAGAGTCTGTTTGTTTTAATTTTTTATCTAGATATGAATTTATATTTATGCTTGATTTGAAAGATTTCGGGTGAGTGACTCTGCATGAGTTATATAAAAACTATTCAACTCATTTGCAGATATGTTTTCCGGGGTAATTTTCAATTTATTTTTTCTCCCAGTTTCAGTATTTATTATATCCCAAACAGTTTTGCTGTAATTATCTGTTTTCTCTAGCCTATTTTTATAATATTGTTTTTTGGAAATTGATAGGACATTATTGTATACTGCCCTGTACTGTTTATTTATCTTTTTATTTCCTTCAGCAGGATACCGCTGTTTAACTTCAAAATAAAATCTAAGCCTATCTTTTACTTTAACTACTTCTGGAGTTATCCAGCTTCCCGTCTCTGGCCTATTCTTTTTTTTACTCTGAGGAAAACACATATCATAGTAGTATAAAAACGCTTTTATGAAAAATGGTGTACTTATATTCTGCAGAATTTTCCCTATATGCATCAATCCAAGTTTCTTTCGAAATATGATCGATCCATGTTTTATATTTATTGTTGCTGTATAATCTCATAGGATTTTTTTTGTTCTATACCTTGGATTGTAAAAATTTGTTTTTAGAGCATAGTGATCTGAAAAACCAGACACTCTACCTTTGTCTGGATACAACAATAGTTACTGAAAATATTATCTAAGCAGTTACCCCCTGTATGTGTAGGTTCAATTGCCTGTTGGTGAAGCCCAAAAGACGTAAAAAGCTGGACCACTCTATGCATGTTATCATCAGATTTATTATTAAAATGCACATTATAGTCTCCGGCTACAATAATATTTACTTTTGGAAGAGTTTGTAATACAAACCCCAAAGCACTACACATGACAATAATAATAATCTTTATTGTCAGATAGAATATCCATTTACAAGACAAAGGTGTAAATTACAAAAAAACTAAAGAGAAAAAAAACTACAATTATTGCATAAAATAAGTATAACAGCATGTATAACCAACTCAATTCAAAGATGTGGACACGTCTACCGAGCATCAAAAACCTTCTTCTTCATCAATTTAGTAAACTAAGCATGAGTTAAGTTATGCATATCGAAATCGCTACAAACCACATTGAAAATATTCATGGATTGATACAAAGGAGTCTGCATTAAAAATATTAGTTCTTGGTGTACTCCAACAAAAAAACATGAGGAAATCTGGTAAGTCGAGAAGACACATGAAAGTTGATCTGGGAAAAAGGTCAGGGCAGTCAATAAAGGATTTACATATCTTGAACAAAAATTGAACCAGCAAGTAAATCCTGCGATTCATTAACGACGGCATATTGAAACGCGGTAACAAGATATTGCTTGCTATACCTCTAGGAGGGTAAGTACCGCCATCTCTGAAGCACAGAAACTTAAGGAACTTTCTCTGTATGTTCTCTATTCTATCAATGTATTTGTGATCGATTGGGTGTCAAATCACTGCGCCGTATTTCATCTTAGATCGCACATAGCAAAAGTAGAGCATTTTAATTGACCCTATATCTACCAAGCCCCTTGAATTGCGAAAAATAAACCTAAGCATTTTCAACGCCTCTCCACAAACACGAGCAATGTGATCGGCAAATGACAATCGGGTATCAAATACCACTTCCAGGCCCCTGAAAGTATAGCGACGATTCATAATCGCTTTATCCAAGACATACCCATAATGAGTGGGGTTCGGTTGGTGGGAGAATGACATAACAAAGCCCTTCCCGAGATTCAAGGTCAACTTATTGATAGCATATCAATTTTCGATAGTACGTATGTCTTTCTGAAGTATAATACAATCATTAGTGTCATGAATTACCCGAAACAGCTTAAGATCATCAGCAAATAAGAGTGTGCTACTAACAATGGACTCAACCATGTCATTTATGAAAATTGGAAACAACAATGGTGAGAGGTTACTGCCCTGTGAAACGCCGCTAGTAGCTACGAATTGAAATGAATGATGGCTTCGGATATCAACATATTGAATACGATTATGAAATATGACAGAAGGAATGATATCAAATCATCTTGGAACCCCATACTAGCCAGTTTATGTGCTAGAATGGAATGATCAATACGATCAAATGCCTTTGTGAAGTCTGTGTAGATAGCGTCTAAGCCAAATTGCTGACCGTGCTGCGGTTGCCAAAGAAACCATGTTGAGCCTGCGTCAAACCTCCGTTAATTTGCTTATACAATGAGTCATATATTGCGATCTCGAAAACTTTAGCAAATGGTGACAGTATTGACACAGGCCTGTAGTTGTAAATGATACTAGTATCGCCCCTCTTGAATACAAGTGTCATTCTTGTCGTTTTCCAGATTTCAGGAAAAATGTTAGATTTCAGGGATAAGTTATAGATCAGGGGTCGGTAACCTATGGCACGCGTGCCATCTCTGGCACGCCAAGCAATTTTGAATGGCACGCGTACCTTTTCAAAGTTTACACATTAATTCTGTAATCTGTGACATGTTTCGAAATTAAGTAAATAATCGAAGACAGTATTACTTTAACGATACAAACAAACACGATATATTATATAGGTCACTAGGTATTATTACCAAAACTACAAAATATATATATTGTAATTTATAATTTTACTGAATGCATTGGTTTGGCTTTAATTTCGGCAAGTATTAAAGACGGCAAGCCTCAAAATATAAGCCTAGGCAAAAACACAAATAAACGTCCTCAATTCAGATCAAAAGAGTCGCTATAAGGCGGTTTTTGTTTGACTTGACTTCAATCGTTCCGACGCGCGCCGTAACTCTTTTTATATTGCCGAACTTTAGTTTTTGTTAGATTTAACTTCTAGGCGGCCCTTTGATTGCAATGGGCGCGTTGTAGATAATAATTTTTGTTCTAAGAAATTTAATAAACGTAATTATTGGAATTTTCTGGAAACATTATTTTTCTATATATAGCAAGCGGCTACACGTTTCGATCATTTAGTATAGAAGTAACATCCGTTCCAGTCAATTTCAAACTTCATGGACAACAGATTACGGTTTTGTACAGCAAAACGATCAGGCCATTTGTGTCCTATGTCGGGAAAGCGTAGTTTTCCGGACATCTAGTGTTCAACGACATTTCCAGATAAAACATTAATCGTCATTTAAAGATAACGCTGATAAAAGGGAGGCGATACAAAGAGCAAGTAAACAATACGAGAAACAGTCAACATTCTTTAGCAAAGTTTTCCAAGGAAAAAATCAGGTAACTGAATGCAGTTTCAAAATTGCCCAATCATTGGCACAAAAGGGTAGGCCGTTCACTGTTGGAGAATTTATGAAGCAAATGTTTTTGAGTACTGGCGAGATTTTATTCGACGACTTGCCCAATAAGTATACAATATTGGCCAGGATTAGGGATATACCGGCATCAGCGCGGACCATCGAGAGACGAATTACCGAAATGACACAAAATGTCCAAAAACAGCAGAGAGACGCTATCAAACGGAGTTTTGTATTTAGTGTAGCATTGGATGAAAGTGTCGATTTTAATGACATTGCCCGTCTGGCAATCGTTGCGCGATACTTCGATGATGGCAGTGTGTATGTAGAGCTGATTTGTCTGCTCCCATTGCAGGGAACTACAAGAGGAGAGGATATATTTTCAGAATTTGTTAAACATTTTGAAAAGCAGAACATTGATTTAAATAAAAATTTTTGCGTAACGACATATGGCGCTCCTGCTATGATTGGGAAACATAAAGGATTTGTTTCCCTTCTTATTGAACGCATGGGTCGAACAGTTTTGAATTTTTATTGCATAATTTACCAAGAGAGTTTGTGCGCTAAAATCTCCGCTGGAAATTTAAAATCCGTGATGGATAGGGTGGTTAAAATAGTTAACTACATTGTCGGTCGTTCTTCACTGATCCATAGACAATTTAAGGCGTTTCTGCAGGAATTAGAAAGTGCAGATATACCATTGTACAAAAATGTGCGCTGGCTCAGCCGTGATAAAGTGCTCTCTAGATTTGTGCAATGTCAGTGAACTCAACTTAAAGTTACAAGGTTCAGGCAAAACAGTTCTGGATTTATACGAATTCTGGAAATCATTCAAATTAAAAATAGGTTTATTTATCAGCGATATTACTACAAATACATATAAATATTTTCCAAGTTTAAAAACTTATATATCCAATGTCGACGATGGTGCACTAACAGACGAAATTCTTAAATATATGACTAATTTAAAAGAGGAGTTTATCGAGAGGGGTCAGGATTTTGATGAACATGGTCCTATGTTCGCTTTTTTAATCAAACCAGATTTAATGAATTTTTCCAGCAGTTGCTTCGACATATCTCTTTTCTCATGGATGGACATTAATGATTTTGATCTTCAATACATTGAATTTAAAAGCTCCGAGTTATGGAACACGAAATTTGTAGAATTAAGAAGGGTATTAGAAGGTGACTGCCAGAACCATTCAAACGAGTTACTCAGTTGTTGGATGAGACTACCAGAGAAAACTTATTTGTCTTAAGAAAGTAGCGTTTTCCATGCTTACAGCTTTCGGATCATCCTATATCCGCGAACAACTTTTTTCCCATATGAGAGTGATTTTAAACCAGTACCGAAGCAGGCTGACAACAGACAACTCGGAAGCATGTGTGACACTGAAAATAACCAGACATGAACCGGATATAAGAAAACTCTCTAAAGAACTTCAAGCACAGAGTTCACACTAGGTCCTAGGACTAGTATAATAAAATTATTTGTTAAATGTTAAAATTTTTTTGTAATTAAACCTTCTAAAAGCAATATTTTAAGTTAATTTAAGTTAAGTTTTGTTAATTTTAGTTGTAGTAAGTACCTATGTCGGCACGCAAAATGTATGGATGAAAACTGGCACCCGTTAGTAAAAAAGTTGCCGACCCCTGTTATAGATGAAAGACATGGGCCTCAACAAGGCTCGAGTACAGTCCTTGATAGCATTCAAACGGATGAATAGAAGCAATGAACAACAAAACGTCTTAACTATTATTGCTAACAGCTATTGATCGATGTCACTGAGCTACTCATGCGCTGTCTGTTTACTTATAGCAAATTCAACTTGAAAAACAAGTTTCGTAGAATCTCAATGTCAGATAAACACATACAATTATGAACGCAGTACTTCTGACACTTTAAATTGCACAAATTAATTACTGCTAGTTATGTATGTAGCGCAACCAGCAAGGTGTGCCTCAACTAAATGTTCAAGTAATGGCCACAAGAATCACCTTTTCATGCCTTAGCCGTATGTAAATGACTGTAAGTTCTGTTAATGTGTCTTTGCGAAAAAGGATGATAAATTTCGTCATTGTACTATATTGCAAATGACTGCATATTTAACGGAGAAATAATATTATCTTAAATTTTAATCTGTCTCTTTTGTAGATGGTGAAAAGGCGTATAAGCACAATGTACACAAAGAAACAAAAAAGCAAGTAGTAAACTGTGTTTTATTTGCTATGAGTTTTTCTTCAAGTTGTTGATGCTTTCCGGTTTATTTGTAGCTCATAATCGGAATTTCATAGTTTCCTCTTCTGTTCATTTATTATCATCTAATTATCGATTGTTAGAGATTTTCAACTAGCGTTTAAAAAATGAAAAAAAAAAATGCCTCAAAATATACCTGAAATAATTAGGCTTAACCTTTACCCCATATGCGAAAAAATTTACAGAGTGATTTAAATTATTTTATTCTACGTCAATATCTACCTGTTGTTAAGTAGAACAAACTGCTTTGGATACCGTAGGGCTTTTGTCACTGATTTTTACCACTTAGTTATACAGTCCCTGGCCAAATTATTAGACGCACTGTATTTTTAGTGTTCCGTACGGAACACTTATAAGATCACTTCGGTGTCTGTCTGTCTGTCTGTCTGTCTGTCTGTCACACCCGATTTTCTCGGAAACTGTTTGACATAGAAAGGTGAAATTTGGTAATAATATAGGAATTGATGGCCTCATCAGAGCCATGTAGTTTTGAGAATTAAATTTTGACTTAAGGGGTTAGTTTTGGGGGGTGAAATCGGAAGTGAAAAAAAAAATTTTTTTTACTAGGCCATCGAGTGTGGTGTCAAATGAAAGCTTGTGAAAACACGAGTAAAAAATATATATATAATATTATACTTGCGCGCACTTTTCTTTGTATTATTTTTAAAAATTCGCGAAAAATCGCTGTCCCGGGCCTTATCTCGAAAAGTACTTATCAAAAAATTTCGAAAAAATTCTGGAATATTCTCCACGGGGTGTAGATTGAACGAAAATTTTCACGAGCGCATTACCTTTAATAATTTATATGGTATATAAAAAAAACAAAAATTTCAAGGTCATCAGATTTCAGTAAAGATTGGACACAAACTTTGTTGAAAACTCATTTGGGGTGTGTTTTGTGAAGTCACTGATCATTTTATACCACCGTAACATAAATTTTGACTTAAGAGGTTCGTTTTGAGGGGTGAAATCGGAAGTGAAAAAAAAATTTTTTTACTAGGTCATCGAGTGTGGTGTCAAATGAAAGCTTGTGAAAACACGAGTAAAATATATATATATATATATATATATATATATATAATATATATATATATATATATATATATATATATATATATATATATATATATATATATATAATGTAATACTTGCGCACACTTTTCTTCGTATTACTTTTAAAAAATCGCTGTCCCCTACCTTATCTCGAAAAATACTGATCAAAAAATTTTGAAAAAATTCTGGAATATTCTCCACGGGGTATAGATTGAACGAAAATTATCACGAGTGCATTACCTTTAATAATTTATTTGGTGTATAAAAAAAAAAACAAAATTTCAAGGTCACCAGTTTTCAGTAAAGATTGGAAACAAACTTTGTTGAAAATTCATTTGGGGTGTGTTTTGTGAAGTCACTGATCACTTTATACCACCCTAACAAAAATTTTTATTTGAAAAACAATCAACGTACGGAATACTAATTGTGCAAGTTCAACTTGCACTTGACCGGTTTTTTTTAGTAATTTTATGTTTCTTAAGAGTTTTTATGCAATAATGGTATATTTAAACTACAATATTATTGATTTTTATTTAAAAGAATTGTTGTAGACTACATATTTGTATTTATTTTTAACATATGGTAACACTGTGTTGACAAAGTGATACATGAACGTAAATAAGTACAAACCTGTATCAGTCGCGATCGGAATCGAGTCAGGTACGGACGTGTTTCTGTGGCTTTATGGACTGTGATTGTTTGTTTAACAGTTTTATACTAGTCAGTTATTAGTTTATTTTGTATCCAGTGTTTTAAAAAAGTAATTGGACTATTTTCATTATGGGTAGAAAAGGCGATCTTTCACCACGTAAAAAAGCTGAAGTGATTGCGAAAACATTTACAAATCGAGAAATATCACGAAGATTGGAGGTTTCTGAAGCTAGTGCACGACGCATAAAAAAGAAAATTGAGTCAGGGAAGGAATTAAGCCCGAAAAGAAAGAAAAGATGCGGTAGAAAACCAATTTTTACTCCACGGTCAGAGAGATGTTTGAAGAAAATTTGTGTAGAAAAAACAGATTTGCTACCACAAAGGTAATAAAATCACAACTCCAGGATGCTAGCGTAAATGCTTCTGAGCGCACTGTTCGAAGAAAATTGAAAGAATTAGATTTTAAGGCCTGTCGCCCCGCCAGGAAGCCCAAGTTAACAGCTGCAATGAAAGCAAAGCGCCTGAAGTGGGCCAAACAATAGCAAGACAAAGATGTGGACTTCTGGAGATCGGTAAGATACAGCAATTTAATCAATAATTGATACATTATTATCATTTTCAGTTAAATAAAGCAAATAAACATGGAAGTTTACATATTTTTCCTATTTTTGACAGGTCTGCTTCAGTGACGAAAGCACATTCGAAATTTTGCAGAATAAAGCTCAGTATGTGCGTCGTCGTCATGGAGAAAAGTTTCATCCTGATTGTGTCGTCCCGACGGTTAAACATCCCCACCAAAGTGATGATTTGGTCAGTCATCAGCGGCAAGGGCACTGGACGTCTGTACGTCGTCAAAGGAATAATGAGGCAAGATCAGTACAAAGAAGTATTACAAAATCGGTTGATTCCGCAGCTCAGAGAATGGTTTCCAAATAGGGAACCATTCACTTTCATGCAAGATGGAGCTCCCTGCCACACTGCTAGGTCTGTTAAAGCTTTTTTGGCAGAAAAAAATATCCCTCTGTTGGATTGGCCGGGTAATAGCCCTGATATGAACCCCCTGGGAGCTGATGAAAAGAGAAGTGGCTAAAGATGTGATTACCAACAAAACCCAGCTCCTAGAAAAGATTATTCATGTGTGGAATCATCATCCTCAAATGCAGGAGACAGTACAATCTTGCATTGATAGCATGCCGCGCAGAATTAAAGCTTTGATAGCGGCTAAAGGTGGCTCAACTAAATATTGACTTTTACTAACATTAATTTCACTTTTCTTTAAAACTTAATAAACTTATGCTTTTCTAAATTAATGCTGTTTTATTTATGTCAAATAAATAGGTAATTGATTGGATAATATAAAATAAAAAACAAATCAATTTAAAATAATAAAACGGTACAATATCACTCGGTAATTAATATTTTACATGAAATCTTGCAGTGCGTCTAATAATTTGGCCAGGGACTGTATAGAGTTATATTGGCTTTTATAAACTTGTTAAGCTGAAAAACACATCCATAGAATATTAATAAGACTACAGTCTTATTTTAATAACCTTACTTTAATACCTTTACAGTAAATTATCCTATAATCTTATAAAAGTTGTTAATCGTAGACTTTTCCTGGTGTGAACAGGTAATTCATTCGTCGGAATATTGCTACTGTAAACTAACTTACTGCACAGTAAGCTGCGGTACTTCGACGAGTCAGCACTGAAAACGCCAAATGAAACCTTGGCGAAACATCTGCAAAATTCCTCATGGAATCTAGCAAATGTATTCCCGGATTGAATCTTCTTTTTTATGAACATGGGACACGTGCTGCAGGAACATTCCTGAAGCGCTACAGGAGCGACGCGTGTTGAGAAAAAACGATTCATCTTGGTCTTGAATTGCTGTAAGTTTTACTCGGTGGCCTCCTGAGTTTTTGTAGCGTTCAATTCTACTTGGTTACTGTCACCCAAAGAGAGAATTTCTTCCAGGTCTTTATTAAGTTGGGTCTACTTCCTGCTATCTGCGGATACTTGCTTGAGCAGCGGATTCTTGAGAATTCAAAGAGAATGAAGAAAAAAGCGTACTCTCACCTACAAAGCTAGGATTCCTGGTCCTTTCCAGCAGATTGTGAATGCAAATTATAAAGTTGAAAGCGAGAAATTATGTATGTATATATATATATATATATATATATATATATATATATATATATATATATATATACATATATATATATATATATATATATATATATATATATATATATATATATATATATATCCCTTTTTTCTACCATTGCTGTTTGTTCTGCGCCAACCGGTACCAGAATTTTTCTGCGGTTCTTTTTACATCGTCTATCCATCTTGCCGGTGGCTCTCCTGTGCTTCTTTTGTGTATTCTAGGCCTCCATTCTACTACCCGTTTCGTCCCTTTTGAATCTTGTATGTCCAATCCAGCACCATCTCAAGGCGGCTACTTTCTTGGTAATACATATGTATATATATATATATATATATATATATATATATATATATATATATATATATATATATATATATATTCTCAAAATTGGAAAGTTCATAGTTTAGTCGGGGGCAGTTTACGGCTATAGGTCGATAAAAGAATGGTCATCAAATTGCCAATATTTACTGCAGCCAGCGAAATTCGATAAGGGTATAGATATGTAAAACCATTGAAAATGGACAAAGTCTATATTTCAGCGATCTACTCACTGTTCTCTCATTTGTGAATTCATGTCGAGAGGCGTTTCGTCGTATCGCGGTTGATCACTTGAATTAGAATCGACATACGAAAGAAAAAAACTATTACTTATTCCTGTACTCATGTAACATGGTGGCGCGTCTCTAGATGGATTTGCAAATCAGAGAAGAGTTGATAGCCTACTGCGATATGGCGACCAAACTGATAATGTTTAAACAAAAAAATTGATTTTTATATCAAAAAACGAATAACATCAAAAAAAAAAAATGAAAATTAATTCTTGGGGGTTTCCGAGGTTACTAAATTAATTTTTACGCTTAGTTTTTGATTTTACACCCTTACAAGGCATGAAAATGGGAGTTGGGATGACTAATTATCAGAATTTTTAAAAATTTAGTTCTGTAGATTGAGGAACGGAAATTTAAAGTTTTTTATGCTTCTAATTATATTTTTTAAGGGTAGTTTTCAAATTCGTACCCCGTATAAAGGTGAAAAATAGAAGTTGGGGGTGAAATATTGACGTAATTATGTTCTATTGTGTCTGGGATTAAAAATTTGTTATCAGAGGTTTTCGAGGACGCATATTAGACAATATAACGTAAAGTTCCTGTTCCTGTTTTATAAGCTGTAGTATGTCAGGTTAAGGTAGTTTAAGTTGTCTTTCTGTGGTGTGGGCTAAGGAATGGTAAATTAGTATAGTTAAAAATATAATTAGAAGCATAAAAAAACCTTAAATTTCCATCTTCTCAATCTGCAGAACTAAATTTTTACAAATTCTGATAATTAGTCACCCCCAACCCCTGTCTTCATATCATGTAAGGGGAGTGCAAAATCAAAAATTAACAGCAGAAGTGGATTTAGTATCCTCGGAAACCTCCGAGTATGAATTTTCAAAATTTTTTTTGATGTTATTTATTTTTTGATATAAAAATATAATTTTTTTGTTTAAAGATTATGAGTTTAGCCACCATATTGCGTTCGCCATATTGAATTTTTTAAAAGGCACCTGGCCTTCTAAAGTAGATATTTTAGTAAAAATTTTGAGCCATTACACATATGTGGGTGTCTCTCTCAGTTTTGGTCACACGGGTATCCCCGTTGACGTGAAATGTCCCATATTTTTATATATATATATATATATATATATATATATATATATATATATATATATATATATATATATATATATATTATATATATTTATATATATTTATATATATTTATATATATTTATATATATATACATATATATATATATATATATATATATATATATATATATATATATATATATAGTGGAATGTTATACATTAAAATTCCGGCTGCTGCCGGTCGAAACTAACTCAGTTAGCTTCGAGCGGTAGCAGCAGCAAGATCATAGTATCGAGCAGCAGCAGCAACAAGAGCACTTGAAAATGTCAAATGAGATTTTGGCGAAACGTCGTGCAAAATTCATTGTTAGACGAGCGGATTAAAACCCGGAATTATAATGTATTATATATATATATATATATATATATATATATATATATATATATATATGTATATATATACACATATATATATATATATATATATATATATATATACATATATATATATATATATATATATATATATATATATATATATATATATATATATATATATATATATTAGCCGTGCCCTCGACTCCGCTCGCGTGGACTTGATTTACTACTGTCGTCACTGCTTATTCCTTACCTAACGTAATAAAATATCTGCCATTATTTTCCCTTATCTCCCATTTTTTTTCCTTATCTCCCATTATCTCTACATAATTTCCATTATCTAGGCTTATCTCCCATTATTTCTCCTTATCTCCCATTATTTCTCCTTATCTCCCATTATCTCACCTTATCTCCCATTAT
>CM032451.1:111569501-111593807 GCA_019049505.1 Pachyrhynchus sulphureomaculatus
GCAAGAATCGACTTTATGTATAAAAATCTTCTTAAAAATATATATGATAACGCGACATTGCACATTAACATTGCAGAGGACATTAAAACAAACAAAATTGCAATCGAAAAAAGGAGTCAGACAGGGAGGTACCATTTCCCCAAAGCTATTTACCCTCGTATTGGAGGATGTTTTTAAAAAACTGAATTGGGATGAAAAGGGTATCAAGATAAATGGTAGGTACCTGAGCCATCTGCGCTCTGCGGACGACATTGTACTTATTAGCCAAAATATAACGGAACTACAGACTATGTTAAAAGAACTTCAAGAAGAATCCGTAAAAACTGGACTAACAATAAACATAATTAAAACTAAAATCATGACAAAGGATGAGGTAGATGCACATATAGGAGAACAAGTTATTGAAAATGTCGAGGAATATACATACCTAGGTCACAATACAAATTAGGCAAAGAAAATCAAACTGCCCAGATAAGTAGACGTGTTCGGTTAACATGGGCAGCCATAGGTAAACTGGCACGTATTTTAAGAAATGAGAAAATTCCGATAAATTTAAAAACAAAAGTGTTTAACACCTGCATATTACCAGTAATGACATACTGGATCGAAACCATGACGCTCACCATTAGATCAGCCAACAAACTCAGAACAACACAAAGGGCTATTGAACGAATGCTGTTAGGAATAAGTCTCAGAGATCATATCACAAATGAGAATATTAGGAATAGAACAAAAGTTGAAGATGTTATAGAACGCATTGCTCAATTGAAGCGGAACTGGGTGGGCCATGTTTCACGACAGGAGTGATTCAAGATGGACAAGGCGTATTGTACAGTGGAGACCTCGCCTTCATAAGCGCAGTGTTGGCAGACCTCAATTACGCTGACTAGATGACATCAAGAACAATGTAGGGAATAAATGGCATCAGATAGCACAGGACAAAAAACTATGGAAGAGTATGGGGGAGGAGTATGTCCAGGAGTGGGACTGTGAAGGGTTGTTAGAAGAAGAAGAAGATGAAGATATATATATATATATATATATATATATATATATATATATATATATATATATATTGTGACTTTTTGTTTTTTAATGCACATACGACAACAAAAATTGTAAAAAATATATATATATTTATATGTATATATATATATATATATATATATATATATATATATATATATATATATATATATATATATATATATACACAAAAAAATTATTTTGCTGTCGTTTGTGAAAATATGAAGGCAGTTTACCTCTAAAATGTTGCAAAAATGTTAGATAAATATTACTTTTTGATGGATTTTATGAAGTTAATTTTTCTCTGTGGCAATGTAGCTTAAAGAAGACTGCGCGCGCGGACTCGGGCGTTCTTTCAAACTTTAAATCATATATATGCATTGTACTGATCGGACTTTCTTTTAAAAGATACTAGAATAAACGCTGCCTAGCATGCGCATTTATTCAGTTATCAATAATTAATAAATAATCGATATATTTTTTATAAATAACACAGGGGAACAGCTGTTTTGGTGTCGAGGTTTTTTGAGCTGATTCTATATCAATTTGCTGTCCTGAATTCAAATAACGTATTCATTTGTACCTGGGAGCTCAAATTTTTAAGATATACAATTTTAGAGAAATATAAGTTACATTATTGTAACTCAAATCCGTAAGTGTAGTAAACAAAAGTAGATACGAAATTTTTATTTTAGTTATACAAAATACAATATTATGTCGTACTTACAAACAAAAAAAAAAAAATTGAAGAAATGAAATAGTCACTCAACACTTGGAAAGCTTCTTTTCCGCGACATTCTTGAATGTTTTTTTAAACAGTCTCTTTTTAAACTCCAGCAGTAATCTGCCATCATGTGCATGTCCTATCTTCCTTGGTAGCGGTCCTCCATAACTTTAATATCTTGGTGAAATCTTTCACCTTGTTCCTCACTCATGTCTCCTAAATTTTCTGGAAAACGGTCTAAGTGGCTGTGTAAATAGTGTATTTTAATACTCATATTGCACCCTAAGGATTTGAAACTATTAAGCATCTTGTTAACCATTTCAACATAGTTTTGAGCTTTATGTTTGCCTAGAAAATTTTCTACAACTGCAACAAATGATGTCCAAGCTTCTCGTTTAACTTGATTCATTGAATTTATGAAGGCAGGATCCTTAATTAATTGTCTTATTTGTGGGCCGTCAAATATCCCTGCTTTGAGTTTTTCTGTGCTCAACTGATGCATTTTTACCCCTATATATGCAAAACAAGACCCATTCTTATCAAGAGCCTTTACAAATTGCTTCATTAAGCCCAACTTTATATGTAACGGAGGAAGTATGATTTTTTCTCTTTCAACCAAAGCGTCGTTAATGACATTCTTTTCCCCAACGTCCATGTTTTCTCTCTGAGGCCAATCTTTTCTAACCCAGTGGTGTGTTTTGTCCCTACTATCCCAGAGGCACAAGAAACACGGATATTTCGTGTAACCACTTTGCTGCCCAAGAAGAAAGTTTACCATTTTTAAGTCTACACAAATCATCCATTGATGTTCGTAATACTTTATCTTCTGACCAAAGCTATGGTATTATATTCTTCTTTCAGTTTCGTTGAGTGAGCTAGTGGTATTGAACCATATTTATTCCCATTATGTAGAAGGACACATTTTAAACTTCGCTTTGAACTGTCAATAAATAGGCGCCAATCATCTGGAATATATTCAGAAAGTCCCATTTCTTTCATGAGTCCCCTAATTTCGTGACAAAATACAAGATTGTCTTCTTGAGAAAAGAATGGTAGCAGATCTTTTTCTCTTGTACGGTAAAAGGTAATTTTGGTTCCTTGTTCCAGTAAATTTTTGTCGTTCAACCTAGAAGCCAGTACTTCAGAAGTTTTTTTCAATAAATTGAGATCCCTGGTGAGATCATTTAATTCATTTTGATTAAAGCGTTGAGGAACTGATGACGTCCCCTCATAGTCACTGTTAGTTTCATTAGCATCAGAACTTTTATTAGCATCAGAAGAGCGATCAGAGGGAAAATATTCGTCATCAGAGATATGTGGCAGCTGATGAAATGTTGGAATCGGTATTTCATCTGAGTGCGGGATAGGGCGTATTGCCGAGTCTAAATTGGGATAAGTCCACTTACTGCGGTTATTTCGATTGATTCCATTAGTATTTACTAAACAGAAATAACAATCATTGAAGTGGTTTTTTGGTTCTCTCCAAACCATTGGTACGCCGAATTTTAGACATTGTCTTTTCCCGGTAGTCCACTGCCGTAAATGCTCTGTACAAGTTTTACATACGAGATGCGGGGCCCACGTTTTGTCCTGATCGCCAAACTTAACTACAAAGTATCCAAGATACGCTCGCTTTACAAAGTCAGTAATAGTTTGTCTGTTTTGTTGAAACATGTATTCTCCGCATATATAGCAAAACACATCAGGTTGATTTACACAACTTCTTCTTGAACTGGAACCTGAACTCATTTTAATTCTGTTCAATAACACAAAAACACTCTTTTCTTAACATAAAATAACACACAGAATTCGATCTACTCTCATTAGTAAGAACGCACAAACTGACGAGACTTACCCGAGTTAGGTGATTAAAAGGGTCAGTTCAGGTACCTGATAGGCAATGGTTCCACTATTTATAGATTTACCTGGAATTTACTCAATTACAAACTGACAATAAAACCATTGTACCTACATTAATGAATATATAATAATTTTAGAACTCTCATAAATGAATATACTGAATAAAAACCACATTGGTAGATAAGTTGATGTATCTAAAAAAGTAGAGCTGATAGAGAAAAACGGATTGCATGTATAGATTTAGCGTCCCAAATATAGTTAAAATCAGCTCTAAAATCCCAGGCACCAAAACAAAAATATTTTTTTGTTGCCCTGTGTAATCTAAAGTATTATTTTAATTAATTATGCATAACTTTTTTTGTATATCATGTAAAAGTATCAAGGTTATTTAATGCAGTAAAAAAAGGTCAAAATAATGATAAGATCGACAGGAGTATTGTCCTGAGTTTTGAACCTCGAAAAACTTGTGCTCTATTGTTTATAAACAATTTAAGTTTTGAAAATTCGTTTTCTGAGCTTAAAATGTGAATAACTCCTGTTATATAAGTCGGATCAAGACAAAAAAACTCTTCGTAATGAAATTTTCAACAATTCTTCGTTAGTTTTAAGTTGCTCAAATACATTCATAAACTACAAACTTAAGAAAATAGGTAAAAAACTGGTTTTTTTTTTTTTCATTTTATTATACAAGTCGACCAAGTGAACTGATCGGCTTAAGACTTTCAGAAAATATGGTTTTTGTTATAGCAAAAATACCCTCAAATTTTTGGTCAAAAATATTGACCCCAGTGGGCACAATTGAATTTGTTATTTAAAATTTGAATTGCCTGCCATTTTTTTTTTTAAATTTGCTTAATAATCAAATAACAACAAATGCGTTTTGGTTTAGCGATGCCCGATGCATGTTAGCATAAAGTCGGTTGTGACCTTTTCGTCATTCAGGGTCCTTACACTGAAGTAAATAAGTATTCTAGCCTGCCGGGGATCGTAGTCAGGACTCGCGCGTTTACGATATTTAAGTCTTTGAGGCTCTGGAAAAAAAGACGAATTCGGATGTACCTAGAATATTCTACAGGATAAGTTACAGAACAGGCTGCATATCTGAAATATTTACCTTAAGTGTGTTCATAGAAACATACACATGATAAAATGCGGCCAGCTCGCTAACTTCTTCAAGCTTGATTTAAAGTTGTTTGGAATTATTTATTTTAAATAAAATAAAGTAAAAATGGAGTCATTAATATTAATATAAAGCGTAAATCGGACAATTTTTATTTAAATAAAATACCTCTTAAGGTTTATGGACTGAGATATGATGGACGGAAGCGTTTGTTTTGATTATCAATCTAATTACCGCTTGCGTACCTTAAACTCAATTATAGTCAATACACATTTCAAACAACCACCAAGTCTATACACATGGATTTCTAATGTACAGGGTGAATCAACGATAGAGTAAAGTTCATTTGTTTCGGGAATCACGAAAAAATGTTAAATACAATAGTTTTAGGGAACGTTAAGGTGCACAGTTTAAAATTATTTTTGAGCATACACGGTACTTCAAAAAAGTGGGGGCCGATATGACATATGTTTTTTTAATTGGAACATCCTATTTTCTAATTTATTTTCAAATTCTGGCGAAAATTTTATAACTTTTTTTGTTAATAATGTTATATACCTAAACCTAGTAGTTTTTCTAATATTTCAATTTTTTTAAAAAAATACTAGTTTTCAGTTTTGTAAAAAATTGCCAGTAGCGCCATTGTTCCTGAAGGTGGAATACTCATAATTGGTATGAGCATTCTATAGAGATGAAAAAAAGATATATGTAAATAAATTTGAGTTAGATGCTACAGGGTGCTCAAAATAAATTTATACATTTCGACTATTTTAAATTGAAAAATTTCAAATTTTCTAAATGGCACATTATTATTATTTTTCTGATAGAATTTACAAAACCCTCCAACTTTTATCAAGTATGTCATATATCTATTTCTAATAGTTTTCGATTTATTTTGAATTTCTCAATTCTTACTCTCGTTTTTAATACACTTACGCTATTGTGAAAACATAAACAAATAGTTAATTGTTTACGTTTTCACAATAATTATTATTAATTTTAATATAGTTTAACTTATCTAATGATTAATTATTATAACGTAATAAATGTTCAAAAATATGCCCGTCTACTTGAATACACATATTTAGCCATTTTACTATATTTTCCTTCACTTTGCTTAGCACAAAGGGCGTTATTGTCCTGCACGTATCCCGTATCCTATTTTCCATATCTGTTGGTGTCGTAGGAGGATTCACATAAACACGATATTTAATGTAGCCCCACAAAAAGAAGTCTAAAGGTGTTAAGTCACATGATCGTGGGGGCCACTGAATGAATTCATCCCTACCGATCCATTTTTGTGGGCAACGATAGTTTAAAAATTCCCGAACTTCCCGGTGGTAATGAGCAGGAGTTCCGTCTTGTTGAATCCACATTTGTTCCCTTTCAAAGTTATCAACTTCTTCAAGAGGCTGGGGTAATTCGTTTGGCATAAAATTTGGATATCTAGGCCCTTTAAGCGGTTCGCGGAAAAAATATGGACCAATAATTCGAAAATTTAATATTCCACACCATACATTAAGCGATCAATGGTTTTAGTTTTGAACTTAGCGGACCGAAAATGGATTAATTGTTGAATAATATTGCATGTTATGGCTGTTAACTGCTCCATTACTGCGAAAAGTAGCTTCATCAGAAAACATTATTTTGGATAAAAAAAATTGGATCCGCCTCTATTGCTCCATTCATGGTGGTATAAAAGTTTACTCGTCGTTCAAAGTCACGGTCTTGAAGTTCTTGGTGTAGTTCCATAAGAAAGGGATGATACTTGTATTTTCTCGTGGTGCGATTAGCCGTAGATTGGGATGTGTCAGATAGGTCAGTACTTGACGGCTGCTGACCTGGGGATTATCTTCATATATATTATATATATAACAAGGATTTTCTACAGCTGACGCTGTCTTCCTTCTCTCAGCCTTTGATTCCATCCGTTTCTATCTTCCCAGTCTCCATCTGTTAGACCCCTGTCCTCCATAGCCTCGTACACATCGTCTCTCCACGATCGTCTGGATCTTCCTCTTTTTCTTCTCCCTATAGGGCTCCACTCCGTTATTTTCTTTAACCACCTATTATCTTCGCTTCGTCTTATGTTTCCATACCATTTTAATCGTTTTTCTTCAATGGTGTTTATTGCGTTCTCTTTGATGTTCATTCTGCTTCTTATTTCTTCATTTGTTATTCTCTCCATACGTGACATTCTACAACATCTTCTGCAATACTCCATCTCTACCGCGTTAATTTTAGATTTATTTCTTTTGTTGATCGTCCATGTTTCTGACCCGTATGTCATTATGCTTTGTATTACTGATTTGTATATGCGTTTCTCTTTGTAATGTGCTTGTCCCACAGGATCGAATTTAATTGTCTTGCATGTTCGCATTTGTCCTAATCTAGCTTTAATCTCTTCTTCTGATGTTGCGTTTTTTGAAATGATGGTTCCTAGATATTTAAATCTATCGGTTCCTTCGATTATTGTTTCGTTACCTACTTCTGGATTCTCCACGTTTCCCTCCTTTGTTATTAGATATTCCGTTTTATCAAAGTTTATTGCTAATCCTGCTTTAGTGTATTCTTCTTTCAGTTTTCTTACCATATAACTGAGATCTTGCGTTATGATTACTTGGTCGTCTGCGAAACTTAGAGTGTATAAAGTAATCTTCTTGTATTGGGAATCCCATTCCACTACATTTTTGCTTCCATTTTTTTAATGTTTGTTCGAGGTATATTTTGAATAGTGTTGGGGATGTAGAGCATCCTTGTAATAGGCCTTTTGATGTTTGGAGTCTTTTCCCTATTTTATGTCCTATTTTTATGTTCACCGTGTTGTTTTCGTAGAGAGCTTTTACTGCGTATATTAGTTGTTTGTCAATGCCTATTTCTTTCATTGCGTTCCATAATCTTTGTCTTGGTACTGAGTCATAGACCTTTCTTAAGTCTATGAAGGCTAGATGAACTTCTCTATTCTTTGCCAGTTTTTTTCCATTATTTGTTTTATAGTGTATATGTGGTCTATACATGATTTTCCGGCCGTAAAGCCTGCTTGGTCTTTTCCAATTTTTCCTTTTATATTTTCCTCCATGGTATTTTTAATAATTTTCCCATACAAACGTCCCATACTTGGTATTATGCTTAGGCCTCTATAGTTTGTGCATTTTCTGCGGTCTCCCTTTTTAAATATAAATACTATATAAGCTTTTGACCATCCCTCTGGTATTTTTTTCTCCATTTATCGCTCTGTGGAACATGTTTCTCAGCATTCGATGTAATTTATTGGACCCGTACTTAAACGTTTCATTTACCATACCCCCAGGCCCTGCAGATTTATTATTTTTGAGTGTTTTTATTGTCTTCTTTACTTCTTCATAGCTTAGTTCTATCTCTTTTATTTCCTTATTCTGATCTTCTTCAAGGTTCTCTTCTTGGAATTCTTGTCTATCTTCTGTTAGCAGCTTCTTATAACATTCTTCCCACTCGCTTTCTGGGATGTACCCTATATACGTCTTCTCTCTATTGTTAATCCTTAATGCTTTAATTATTCTCCATGACTCTGTACTTCTAGTACCTCCTATATACTGTTCTACATGTTCGCACGATTTTTCCCATCTCTCGTTCTTTTCTTTGTTTATCATCCTCCTCGTTTCTGCATTTTTCTCTTTATTTTTCTGTAGATCTTCTTCTGATTTTGTATTCAGCCATTTTTTGTTTAGTCTTTTTTTCTCCTTTATAGATTCTTTGGTTTTTTCACAGATTCTAATTTTATGTTTCTCATTCTCGTTGTCTTCTTTACCTAATGCTTCTAGGGACGCCTGTTTGATGCATTCTTTTATGTGGTCATACATCTGTTGGAGGTTATCGTAGTTAAATTCATTTAATTTTTGATCTAATTGTCGTCGATATA
The DNA here is from genome assembly GCA_019049505.1 of Pachyrhynchus sulphureomaculatus. Classification (NCBI taxonomy): domain Eukaryota; kingdom Metazoa; phylum Arthropoda; class Insecta; order Coleoptera; family Curculionidae; genus Pachyrhynchus; species Pachyrhynchus sulphureomaculatus. The sequence continues at coordinate 111,578,130 of CM032451.1, forward strand.
GGTCTCTTATCGTTTCGTCTTGCAGTAAGTGTATTTTGTATTTTATTTCTTTGTCTGCTTTTTCTGTTATCTCATTAGTATTTCTGTTTTCTTTATCTATTGTTTCTTTTTGCTTTATTATCTTGTACCACGGTACTTTTATATTTGCTATTAATAGTCTATGGTCTGTTCCACGTTCTGCCCTCTCTTTACTGTTACGTCTTTTATTTTGATAGTGGTATCGTTTTTAATTATAATGTAGTCTATTATTGACTTTAAGTTTCGTGTTTCTTGGATCCAAGTATATTTGTGGATGTCCTTGTGTTTGTAGAATCCGTTTGTTTTTTTGAGGCCGTTTAGTTCACACAGCTCTATTAGTCTCTCTCCGTTGTCGTTAGTAATGTCTTCTCCGAATGGCCCCACGGTATTGTCTTTTGTTTTCCTTCCTGTTCTCCCGTTCAGATCTCCCATAATTATTAATTCTTGGTTTTTTTTTCTTTACTTTTTGTGTTTCTATTTCTAGTGTTTCCGTGAAATTATCTTTTTCTCTTATAGTGCTGTCTTCTGTTGGGCCATATACTCCTAATATTACCATGTCTTTTCCTAGCATTGTTATATTTAGTTTTATGATTCTTTCATTGATGGGTTCCCAAGATGTTATTTTCTTTTTCCACTTCTTTTTTATAATATTCCAACTCCGGCCTTTGCTCTTTCTTCCTTCTTTACTCTACTCCAACAATGCATCACTTCATCTATTTCTTCTATTCCACTTCCCTTTTTCTTCGTCTCGCTTATTACTAAAATGTCTATGTTCATATTCTTAAACACCTGTATGACTTTGATGTTCTTTGTCCTCCATCCCTGTATATTCCAGGTGCCGAGAGCAGCTATTCTGTTTCGGGATTTCTTTGTTTGGCTGAGTTTTAAGCTTGGGTTAACTATTCGCTTTGAAGTAGAATTGCCCCCCCCCCGTATCCGATGGGGCTCCCTTCTTCGAAGGTGTGGATTGCCACCCGGAGATTTTTGCTTATCTTGTGATTTTTCATCCTACTTTTCTAAGACAACTAGCATTTAGGTTTTACGTGTGTTAGGGTGCTAACTCCTAACGCCAGAACCCTCCTCCTTTATCTTCAACATGAAGTAAAATCTCCATTTCTTTTTCCTCGTTGGCAGCATTCAGGTTTACTACTTTCCATTTCGTATACTCAACGCTACCACTACAATCAAACCGTTCCATTAAGCACTGAAATGATTTTCTAAAATGGTATACGTCTGTTAGGGTACTTCGCTCCGTAAAGCCTTACTGCCAAAAGACAATTTTTTCCCGCCTCGCCCAGTATATAAATCATATCAATTAATTCATTTTTAGGAAAATCCATAACTATTACCTTTATACTATACACACTTACTGTAACAAATTAGATTATTTGTACTTGCTTAATAGACATGTCAAAATTTGACAATGCCTACATATTTGTTTTGTCTTGGCAACTATGATGGAAAAATTCAAAATAAGTCGAAAACTATTAGAAATAGGTATATGACATACTTAATAAAAGCTGGAGGGTTTTGCAAAATCTATCAGAAAAATAATATACTGGGTGGGCCGTTCAAAAAATTTAAGATTTTTCAATTTAAAATAGTCGAAATGCATAAATATATTTTGAACACCCTGTAGCATCTAACTCAAATTTCTTTACATATATCTTCGTTTTCATCTCTATAGAGCGCTCGTACCAATTATGAGTATTCCACCTTCAGAAACAATGGCGCTAATGGCAATTTTTTACAAAACTGAAAACTAGTATTTTTTTTTTAAAAAATTGAAATATTAGAAGAACTATTGGGTTTAGGTATGTAACATTATTAATAAAAAAAGTTATAAAATTTGACGCAGAATTTAAAAGTAAATTAGAAAATGGGATGTTCCATTTAAAAAAACATGTTATATCGGCCACACTTTTTTGAAGTACCCTGTATGCTCAAAAATAATTTTAAACAATTCACCTTAACATTCTTTAAAACTATATTTAACATTTTTTTTCGTCATTCCCGAAACAAATAGGATAATGAACTTTACTCTATCGTTAATTCACCCTGTATATAGGAATGCGCGCAATCAAACAGACTTTATCATTATTAATAAAAAATTCAGAAATACCATACAAAACGCTAAAGTCTCGATTTCCTGTATTTGTATCTTTTTTTCTCACAATAAATTTATTTTTCAAATCTGAGCCATAGAGTCGTATTCTAAATAGCTTTGGTACCTTTCAAGCTTTACAAAAAAATTATTTGAAGACGGCAAACGGTATATAGCTCAATTACACTTATAGAAATAATAATATCAATGCCCGAGTAAATTAATTAGGGGCTGCCTAAATAAGATAAATTATTTTAAAGAATTGCTGATTTAAAGCAATATTATAGTTTATTTAGGAACATCATGTCCTTAACTTTACTTTCCTCATTGACAAAAGACTTAACGTCGACCGTAGTAAGAATTAAACCAGACAATTTCCTCCATTCTTAAATTGATTCTTTTACAAGGGATCGATTGCTATGTGTCTTCTCAGATCGGTCCATTAGGTCACTAATTTTCGTCGCGAAAACCGGAAACGGGATAATCGAAGTTAAGACGCGAGTCGGGTGTCTTAAGTCGACCGATCCGAACGTGTTGCTGTGTTGTCTCTTCGGACTTCTTTTGTTTTTTTCTTTCTTTTAATTTGTTCGTTTAATTATCCCGAGGTTTTTTGTAACTTAAAGGTATTGCAAAACGTATATAAATGGTTTATTTTACTATACATCAAGTTATGTTGAGTATTAACATCAACTTTTTAAAATAGAAATTGCAGTATTTACCTTGTAACTACAGTGTGACTCTTAAATAAGATTAAATTTTCCGGGTTTTTCTGATATCGCAGCAAGCAAGAGGCATAATAGTGCCGTAAAAAACGGTCAAAATAATGATGAGATAGACATAGGCATAGACCAGGGGTCGGCAACCTATGGCACGCGTGCCATCTCTGGCACGCCAAGCAATTTTGAATGGCACGCGTACCTATTCAAAGTTTACACATTAATTCTGTAATCTGTGACATGTTTCGAAATTAAGTAAATAATTGAAGACAGTACTACTTTAACGATACAAACAAAAACGATATATTATGTAGGTCACTAGGTATTATTACCAAAAACTACAAAATATATATTTTGTAATTTATAATTTTACTGAATGCATTGGTTTGGCTTTAATTTCGGCGAGTATTAAAGACGGAAAGCCTCAAAATATAAGCCTAGGCAAAAACACAAATAAACGTCCTCAATTTAGATCAAAAGAGCCGCTATAAGACGGTTTTTGTTTGACTTGACTTCAATCGTTCCGACGCGCGCCGCAACTCTTTTTATATTGCCGAACTTTAGTTTTTGTTAGATTTAACTTCTAGGCGGCCCTTTGATTGCGATGGGCGCGTTGTAGATAATAATTTTTGTTCTAAGAAACTTAATAAACCTAATTATTGGAATTTTCTGGAAACATTATTTTTCTATATATAGCAAGCGTTTTTTAGTATAGAAGTAACATCCGTTCCAGTCAATAGTCGTCGAAAAGTTTAAAAATTAAAATTACGTTGCGTTATGGCCGCGAAGAAACAGAAGGTAGACGTTCGATCATTTCAAACTTCATGGACAACAGATCACGGTTTTGTATAGCAAAACGATCGGGCCATTTGTGTCTTATGTCGGGAAAGCGTAGTTTTCCGTACATCTAGTGTTCAACGACATTTCCAGATAAAACATGAATCGTCATTTAAAGATAACGCTGATAAAAGGGAGGCAATACAAAGAACAAGTAAACAATACAAGAAACAGTCAACATTCTTTAGCAAAGTTTTCCAAGGAAAAAATCAGGTAACTGAATGCAGTTTCGAAATTGCACAATCGTTGGCACAAAAGGGTAGGCCGTTCACTGACGGCGAATTTATGAAGCAAACGTTTTTGAGTACTGGCGAGATTTTATTCGACGACTTGCCCAGTAAGGATACAATATTGGCCAGGATTAGGGATATACCGGCATCAGTGCGGACCATCGAGAGACGAATTACCGAAATGACACAAAATGTCCAAAAACAGCAGAGAGACGCTATCAAACGGAGTTTTGTATTTAGTGTAGCATTGGATGAAAGTGTCGATATTAATGACATTGCCCGTCTGGCAATCGTTGCGCGATACCTCGATGATGGCAGTGTGTATGAAGAGCTGATTTGTCTGCTTCCATTACAGGGAACTACAAGAGGAGAGGATATATTTCCAGAATTTGTTAAACATTTTGAAAAGCGGAACATTGATTTAAATAAAATTTTTTGCGGAACGACAGATGGCGCTCATGCTATGATTGGGAGACATAAAGGATTTGTTTCCCTTCTTATTGAACGCATGGGTCGATCAGTTTTGAATTTTCATTGCATAATTCATCAAGAGAGTTTGTGCGCTAAAATCTCCACTGGAAGTTGAAAATCCGTGATGGATAGGGTGGTTAAAATAGTTAACTACATTGTCGGTCGTTCTTTACTGATCCATAAACAATTTAAGGCGTTTCTGCAGGAATTAGAAAGTGCATATTCAGATATACCATTACACAATAATGTGCGCTGGCTCAGCCGTCATAAAGTGCTCTCTAGATTTGTTTAACGTCTGGGCGAAATTAAATCGTTCTTGTTGGAAAAAAATCAAGTGGATGCTTATCCTGAACTAGAAGATAAGAACTGGATCTGTATGTTAATGTTTCTTACTGTTATTACAAACCATCTCAGTGAACTCAACTTAAAGTTACAAGATTCAGGCAAAACAGTTCTGGATCTCTACGAATCCTGGAAATCAATCAAATTAAAAATAGATTTATTTATCAGCGATATTACTACAAACACATATAAATATTTTCCAAATTTAAAGACTTATATATCCAGTGTCGACGATGGTGCACTAATAGACGAAATTCTTAAATATTTAACTAATTTAAAAGAGGAGTTTATCGAGAGGGGTCAGGATTTTGATAAACATGGTCCTATGTTCGCTTTTTTAATCAAACCAGATTTAATGGATTTTTCCAGCAGTTGCTTTGACATATCTCTTTTCTCATGGATGGACATTAATGATTTTGATCTTCAATACATTGAATTTAAAAGCTCCGAGTTATGGAACACGAAATTTGTAGAATTAAGAAGGGTATTAGAAGGTGACTGCCAGAACCATTCAAACGAGATACTCAGTTGTTGGATGAATTTACCAGAGAAATTTATTTGTCTTAAGAAAGGAACGTTTGCCATGCTTACAGCTTTCAGATCATCCTATATCTGTGAACAACTTTTTTCCCATATGAGAGTGATTTTAAACCCGTACCGAAGCAGGCTGACAACAGACAACTCGGAAGCATGTGTGACACTGAAAATAACCAGACACGAACCGGATATCAGAAAATTCTCTAAAGAACTTCAAGCACAGGGTTCACACTAGGTCCTAGGACTAGTATAATAAAATTATTTGTTAAATGTTAAAAGTTTTTTGTAATTAAACCTTCTAAAAGCAATATTTTAAGTTAATTTTTGTTAATTTTAGTTGTAGTAAGTACCTATGTCGGCACGCAAAATGTTGTATGGATGAAAACTGGCACCTCTTAGTTAAAAGGTTGCCGACCCCTGGCATAGACAATACCGTCACAAAAATCAAATAGATTATATATTGATTAGGAAGAGACGGAGAACTTCCATCACAGATATTAGAGCGAAACCCAGTGCTGATTGCGGATCTGATGATAAACTACTAAGAGCAGAATTCAAAATCAAACTACATGCCTCTTACTTATATATTTATACTTATATACCTAATCAAGCGTTCCCCCAAAACTCGATCCCTCAAAGAATATCTTCTGTGCTCTCTCTACACAACATTACCCCTCCAAAATACAAATATCCCCTGCAACCTACTTTCCTCCTTGGCTCTCTCCTACTCCTCTCCTCCAATAGATCTTGCAATGTTGCCATACAACAAAGCTGACTATTCCTGCACTCATCTCAACAAAATATTTCTAGATAACATTGCTACCAAATACCTCGACCATTTTCTCATTTACACCGATGGGTCTAAAACTGAAAAGGGAGTGGGCGCCGCTTTCATTACTAACTCCACCATCAGAATGTTCAAACTCCCTCACTATGCATCCATCTTTACATCGGAGCTCTTGGCAATCAAGGAGGCTATGAGATTTGTCCTAACAACTCCGACATACAGAAATATCCTCATTATCTTGGACTCCCTCAGCGCACTGTCCTCCATCAAATCTAGAAACCTGCCTTATAATTATATCAGACAGATCCTCGATCTTAGTTAGACTGCTCAATTGAAGCATCGATCAATCTCCTTATTCTGGTTGCCTAGCCACATCGGCAATCGAGGAAATGACAGAGCAGATCACTACGCTAAACTTGCCATCGCGAGAAGCATACCAAACCTGCAAAAACAATCACTTCTCTAATTTTAATTCTCATTTAAGTTCCATTTACAATTCCCCTTTTCAATTACAGTGGGACCTTGAAAACCCCAACAATAAACTAGGGCCCCTTAAATCAAATGCACTTCTCCCACTACATTTACCAAACTTAACAAGAAGAGAAAATGTCATCATAAGAAGAATTGCATTTGGCCACACACAAGCCACACACAGCCATCTTCTCAACAACGAACAAGAAGCGTCATGCTCCATATGTGGATCTCCTCTCAACGTTGCTCACATTTTCGAGGCAAGTCACCTACAACCATCCAGAAGCATACACAACATTCCATCTAACTTACATTCTATTATTAAAAATCCTGCAGAACTCATTACTGATGTTATAAAAATACCTCAGACAATTGAATTTCCAAGTCTAATACATTCAACTGGGTGCTAAAGAACCTTGTAGTTGATGCGCTCGGCCCCACAAACATCAATCAATCAAAAAATCTTTATACTTACTTACTAACTTAATTCTTATGCTTTTCTACCCCTTTTTTTAGGAGTGTAAGGCCCGTGGAATTGAGTTATTCTATATTTGTCTTTTCCATATTTCCTACTATATCTTTCTATCCTGTTTAAATTGCTGATTGCCTCTTTTGTTTCTTCTGTATGAGTTTCTTCTGTTTGTGTGAGTTCTGTATCTTGTTCCGGTATTATGTCTCTATGTTGATTTTTGTATGCTATGTCTTTCCCATCTAATAGTTCTTTATAGTATTCCCTCCATCTTTCCATAATTTTGCTTTCTTCTTTTATGATATTTCCTTCTAATTTTTTGTATCCATTTCCTTTCCTTTCTGTTTCTGTGATTCCTACATAGTACATTTGCAGTTCATTCTCTTTTCCGTTTAATTTCTATTATTTCGTGTTCTCAATCTAATAACTCGATAATTATGTCCCATTTCTTTCCTCCTATCTATTTCTTTGATTATCTTCTTATTTGTATTCGTTTCATTAGTCCTTTCTTCCGTATCCTTTATCTTTGCCAGGGTCGTCGTGAATCTACCTATCTCCCTCCTTTTTCTCAGTTTTTTGACTTGATGGTCGTAGTGTTCTTTGTTTGTTCTTTCAGTTTTTCTTTCTCAATGTCCCATTTATATTATCTTCCTTCCATTATGATTTTTTGATATCCTATTTTCATTCATTTTCCATTCTTTCTCTCGTTCTCTGCTATATGCTTCAATTTGTTTTGAATTTCCCGTTCATGTTTTGTTAAATCGTCGTTTATGTAAACTCTCTCTCTTAGATTTCTCAGTTTGTTTTTATTTTTCATCACGGCTTCTTTATCTCCCGTGTTTCTAAATTCTATCTTGTATATAGACGCTCCTATTTTTATCACATCTTTAATCTGTCCTTTTGTGTCCATACTTCTCTCCATAAAATGTTCTACACTCACTTTCAGATCTAGTTTGCTATTCGTTTCAAATATCATTCCCGATATTACAATATTATTCCTTACGTTGTCTTTTTCCAGCCTACTTATCTTCAAATCCATACTTCTCATGTTTTCTGTAATTATCTTACTTTCCTCTTTCAATACTTCATTCTCCTTTCTTAGTTCCTTCAACTCTTGTTGGTATCTCTTCTGATCTTGTTTTATTTCCTTTATATCTGACATTAGCTCTCTGATCATATCTATCAAATTCTCTATCTTATCTACTCTTTCATTTTTCTCTTTCTGTGGTGTGGTTTTTAACTCTTTTTGAATAATCCCAAACTTTTTTTTCTTCGACTCTTCCTCTTTTAGAGTCTCCTGAAATATAAGGACACACAAGGACGAATCATCAGCAACCCTGAAGGCATTGGAAAGTATGGAAATCTTATTGTCAATCATTATACAGTAGTAGGGATAAGGAAAATACTACCAATCCCATATCATTTAAAAAAGAACCCGATATACTTAAAACTGAAGTCACCTCCGCGCTGAGAAAATTAAAAACTGGGAAAGCTAGTGGTATAGATGGCATAACTGCAGAAGCGCTAAAAGAATTTTATGACAACGGAACAAATCTGATACACACAATATGACAAGAAATTTGGAGAACTGGAATATGGCCAACAGACTGGAACCAATCTATCTTCTTTCTAATATATAAAAAAGGTTCTCCTATGGAATGTAGAAACTCAGAAAATATAGAGGAAAAATGAATGCGGAATTGCAGAGCGTTACACATGCTACAGGATTTGACTACAGATGGGAAGAAAAATAAAATTAGTAATGGAGAGAGTCAGCAAGGAAACCATTTGGAACCAGACCGAGAAGACAGAAAGGAAAGAATGGTCCAATAAAGAATGTGAAGACTTGGCAGAAGATAAAAAGAATGGCAAGACAAAAAATGCTAACCAACGCCAGTGGAGATAAGAAGCAAAATTATAGGGACAAAAGGAGAACCTTCCAAAAGAGATGCAGAACTTTAAACAGACAATATATTGAAAGAATAATCCAAGGTATTGAAGACAAATTCCAAAATAAGGAGATCAAATCGTTTTATCAAGAAGTAAAACAAAAGAAAAACGGTATGAAACCAGGAATATCTATATGAGAACAGAAGAAGGGACACTTCTAAGCGAGAACGACCAAATAATGATGGAGTGAAACAATTTCTTTGAACAGTTCCTAAACGGAAGTAGTGAAAAAGAGGAAATAGCGGACCGGGCAGTGGCGCAAGAAGAAAACATACATAGAACAACCAATAGAACAAGAAATAATAGACAGTATCCAAGAATTAAAGAATAACAAAAGCCCGGGGTCAAACGAGATACGGGCTGAAATACTAAACGCAGGTGGCGAACAATTGCACAAAAAAGATATATGACACTGGTGGAAACAATATGGGAAATGGAACAAATGCCAACAGAGTGGTCAGCGGCACGCATATGTCCAATTCTCAAAAAATGTAACGAAATGTTATGTGAAAATTATAGAGGCATTGCGCTTTTAGATACATGCTACAAGGTCTTCAGTAAAATCCTGAGGAAAAGAATGGAGGAACATACAGAAATGATAGTGGGGGAATATCAAGCCGGTGTCCGCAGGAATAGGTCAACAACAGATCAAATTTTTACTTTAAAAGAGATTCAGTCTAGCTGTTACGAGTACAACCTGACGCTGTATGTCCTATTTATAGGTTTTAGGCAGGCATATGACAGAATAAACAGAAGAAAAATGTATCAAGCATTGTTTCAGCTGGGCGTCCCAGAAAAACTGATAAGACTGGCGTAAATGACACTGAAAGAAACGAAGAATGAAGTGACGTGCCGTGGACAACGATTGGAGAATTTTCAGGTCAAAAATGGCTTAAGGCAGGGCGATCCCTTGTCCACGACGCTGTTTAATTTAGTTATGGAGGCAATCATAAGAAACTGTGGAATGGAAAAAGGAGAAAAAATTTTCAGAAATAACCACCAATGCTTTGCTTATGCGGACGACCTAACGCTACTGGCGAAAACAAAAAGTGAACTCAGGTAGTAATAAATGAGAAGAAGACACAGTATATGATTATGGGGATGAGCAGAGGGGAAGATGAAGAAAACCCGAAGATAACCTCTTAGAGAAGTAAAAATTATACCTGGGGGTAGTACTGGAGAAGAATGGACATAAGGGTAGGGAGATACAAGCGAGAATAGCGAAAGGAAGCCAAAAATTTGGCAGCTTGAGAATGTTAATGAAAAACAAACACTTATCTAGGAAGATCAAAATGCGAATATATCAAACTATAATAAGACCAACGGTGACGTATGCTTGTCATACTTGGGTGTGTTTAACAAAAAAGAAGAAAAACAACTGGAAACATGGGAACGAAAAATGCTGGGAATTATCCTGGGAGGAATAAGGACGGACGGAAGAAGGATGGAGGAGAAGAACGAACCTAGAGGTTTATGCACTCTATAAGGAACCAAGAATAACAACATATGTGAAGGCACAACGTCTAAGATGGCTGGGACATATACAGCGGATGCCGAGAGAGAGAAATGCCGACGATAGTACTACATAGAAAGCCTATCGGAAGAAGACGGAGGGGAAGACCGAGGACGAGGTGGATGAAAACGGTGGAGAAAGATCTTAGGAGTATGGGTGTCGGCGAGTGGAAGAGGGAGGCAATGAAGAGAACCCGGTAGAGAGTAGTTGTGAGCAATTTTGAACATTATTGTGAATATGAAATGTAAATGATACCCGAGGTCTACAAGGCCTGTAGCGCTGTTTAATAATGATAATAATGGTATGTGCCAGGAAAAGTAATGGGTGAATAACTCACTATCGATTTATTTCTTTAATTTTTTTTTTATTATTACTATACAATACCATAAAGAGAAATCCATAAAAAATACAGAATAAAATGTTGCATGATATATTCCACCTAATCGAGACATTAGCTTAATAATCCATACAAAGGGTAATGCATTAGAAAAATTCATTGTATGATATTTAAAAAGATATTATTTTAATGCATTTATTAATATCCAACAATTACTAACAAATGGTATCGTATGTCAATAAAGGTTTATTAATGCACCCATAATGTATCATTACACTTTGAACTAAAAAAAAATCTTTTTTTTTGGGTACAACAAGTAAAATAGGTTTAAATAAACACTTTCTGTTCATTTACATAGCTAAAAATTAGCTTAATTATTTTAATTTTTCATGATTCATTGCTTTACTAACACTAAATGCGAAAATAAGTTGTAAATATACCACTTCCTATGAAAAAAAAATTGTAAAATTTGCTACCCTTCACAAAGTATATAAGCCAGCCTCCCTGAAAGATTTTCAGTTAGTCGCGGCTAATCTCAGCTGCTCCAATAAAATTAAATATCTTAGCAATGTTAAGCGCAAAAACTTTAATCTTTGCTGGCCAGAGGCAGTGAACGATCTACTGCAGAGGTTCCCAAACTTTTTTTTCTCGTAGACCACTTTCAAAAATTTTACTGGTTTCGGTGGACCCCCTGCTGCTACATTTCTACCATATTCCCAAAACTCGTCAAAAAATGTGAAGACTAGATATAACGATGGAAATTTGCGTCATGGCTGAGTTCCAACCCTAAATTAGGAGTGGTAAAAATAAAAAGAAAAATAATATGTGTTGTGTTCTATTTATTAAAATAATATGTTTACAGACTTAATAGAATTAAAATTAAACATTAATAACGTACCGTAACTTCAACAATGCAAATCAACAATTAAAAAAAAATAGTCACAATTTTAATGGGAGGGATGTACTTGATGGATTGACAGCAAATTATCAATATTTGGCTTCAGTTTTGTAAGGAATAACCGCAAATCTCCCCGTTCTGTGATGTTCAATTTGCTCCTTTTTTTGTTAATAGGTTTGTAACGACACTAAAACTTTTTTCGACAAGGTATGACGAGGGAAACGCTAACAAAAGTTTTCTAGCAATTTCCCACAGCCCAGGATATTTTTCGGGTATTTCTGCCTGCAGCCAAAATGTTTGATAGCCTTTTTTAAATTTTACCTTCAGCTCCTTATTGGTGCTAAGCTCGAGTAGCTCCTCATGTAATACCACATTCGCGCCTTCCGTTTCATCAAATGGATTTATGATCCATGGTGGTATTTCCATCGTCAGAATATCTTCAAATCTATTTGTCATCATGCAGGGCATTTAAATGTTGAACGTATGTCTGAATATCCTCATCAAGACATTCTGCCTGTGACAAGTTTGGAAACTGGGAGAAATTCGCGCCGACTAATATTTTGGTTCATAAATTTCAATTTTTCAAGAAAAGCGGAAATTACACCCTTTGTTTTTATTAAATTAAGGCTGCCCTCTTGTAACTGCAAGTTAATGTCATTAAATTTTTTGAACAAATCTGTCAAATACGCGATGTCTGCTTTCAATTTGATCAGGTTTTCTTTTAAATCTGGATCTTTACTTTCCAGAAACTCTAAAACTGATTCAAAACGTGAGTAAAATCTTGTTAAATATGCACCTTTCGACAATCAGCGTACTTCAGTATGTAAGAGCAATCGTTGGAAGTCTTCATCATTTTCGTCGCACAATTGTGCAAATAAACGGGTATTCAAGGCATTGCTTCTTATTTTGTTAACTGCTTTAATCACAATTTGAAGCGATTGGTGCAATCTATCACCCAAAATTTTCGCTACCAGGTGTTGTCGGTGGATGACACAGTGAATTGCAGTTACTCCTGGTATAATTTCTTTTAAAAATGGCTTATAAAACCCACGATATCGCCCGAAGATGGCAGGAGCTCCATCTGCTGCCACCGAAATAATGTTTGTAAATGGAATCGATTTTTCCTTAAAAAAATCACTCAGGACATTAAATATTGATTCGCCTTTAGTGTCCGTCTCCAAAGTTTTCGCGAATAGCAGCTCTTCATGGATTTCTTCGTCCATAACAAATCGAACATATGCCAATAATAATGCTACATTACCAGGTAAAGTTGACTCGTCCAGTTGAATAGAAAAATGAGTTGTTTGCAGATAATTACACAAGAAGCTTTCAATATCAGAGCTCATTTCATCAATACGTCTTTGTACAGTGTTGTTACTCAAAGGAATGGAGTCTCAAAATACTCCCGACGATTTTCGCGTCCTATAAGTTTAGAAAAATCAATACAGTGCCACCTCGATAATCCGGATCTCTATTAAACCGGATTCTTTAATAATCCGGAAAAAAACATTTCTATTGCATTGATAGTACTAGGTAATCCGAAGTTGCGTTTTTAGACATCTACTTAATTTAAACTACATGGGAAAACTGAAATCGATAGTGATGGGATTCCCCTAACTTCCAGTCTAAAACAGCTGGGATTCACACAAACTGTAGGTGCCTTTGATTTGCCTACAACGCATCGCGTATCGCGTCTAAAGGTTAAGGACTTTGTAGTTGTTTGTTTATTGTCACAAGTACAACATACCTACGTTCTATTTTACTTTATGTGGTTCATGTAAGTATGTAAATGTTTTTTTTACGTATATGTACCTACATATTAAAATGCCTTCTAGAAGAAAACATATTACACTAACAATAAACAAAAGTCCGATATATTAGAAAGACTAGTTTTTGGTGAAAGCGGAAAAAAAGTATTGGCAAATGAATACGGAGTAGGAACATCCACAGTTTCAGATATAAAAAAGAAGCAAGAGAAAATCAAAAGGTATGTATATATGATTTATTTTAAAGATAATTTTAGACACTCACTATGGACGTGTAACTTCTCTTAGATTTATTTCCAAATGTGATTCCGGTCCTGGCGTCAAAAAACCTTACGAAAAGCCGAATATCCAGAAATGGAAACTCGTTTGTATACATGGTTTTGTACGCAACGATCAAGGCACGTCCCAATTTCCTACGAAATTTGATCAGGCAAACCAAAACAGTTTTACACTGAAACCTACGGGAATTATAATTTTAGAGCTAGCAGAGGCTAGATTTTTAACTTCAGAAAAAGATGTGCAGATGAATCAGTTCTGTATTGGAAAATGTTGCCTGAAAAAACGCTGGCTCGTTCGCAGGAAAAGACCGCACCAGGTCAAAAATAAACAAAGAACGCGTTACCTTTCTAGCATGTTGCAATGCTGATGGATCACAAAAATTAAAGTTGTTAGTGACAGGAAAGGCAAAAAATCCGAAGACTTTTAAAAATGTGAACATACCTGTTGAGTACAAATCATCTGCCAATGCATGGATGACCACAGCAATTTTCTTAGGCTGGTTTCATCATTCTTTTATTCGTCAAGTCAAAAGTCATTTAAGAAGTCTCAATTTGCCTGAAAGAGCCCTGCTAGTCGTTGAGATAACTCTTTGAGTCATGGAACTATAGAAGAGCTGACTAGTGAGGATGGACAGTTTAGAACATTATTTCTTCCACCAAATTGTACTGCACTTTTGCAGCCTATGAACCAGAATGCAATCAGACTGACAAAATCATTTTATCGGAAAAGTCGTTTAGCCCATATTTTATCAAATAATGAAGAGAACCTTCTTAGGTTATTAAAACGCATTAACCTAAAAGATGCTGTATGTCTACTATGCAATTCATGGGAAAAAGTCTCCCCTGAAGTCTTGAAAAAGTGCTGGCACAAAATTATGGCTTATGTGGCAGATACCAAACCAGACACTGATATGATGCTGAAGATCTGATTCCTCTGAGTGAATTGCGGCACAATTTGCTTTCCACGAATGAGGAAATGAAAGGTAAAGCCTGAAAATTTTTCTTTTAGTATTTTTTTGGTTAATTCGTAAATATTTAACAGATTTTCAGTTATGCTCAATGTTCTCACTGAGCAGAATCTCACGAACGTGGAAATATATAATTGGCTTGAAAATGATGAAGATTTGCTACCAATGGAAGACATAGATGATACAGATGAACAACACTAGAGTGATAATGAAAGTTCAGAGTTAAATACTAATACAAACCAGACTGTTAAGAACACTGTAAAGAATGATGAGGCAGTTAAAAGTTTCAATGTGTGCATGAGATGGGCAGAAGAAAAAATGATATCCCTCTAAGTGATGTTCTTGTACTTCAAAGATTAAAAGAAATTGCTTTTATGATGAACCAGGGAAGGGTCAAGCAAACAAAAATTACAATTTTTTTTACAAAATAAGATGAAACTTGATAAGATATGCTTCTATTTTAAATATTATTCTATGTATGTACTATTTTTTAGTTGTTTCGTATTAAATGATTCGTTTTTAAAATATAAATAATGTCCTGCTTCAGTAATTCGAATTATTTACTAATTCGGATCACCGAGGTTTTAGTTAGTCCGGATTATCGAGGTCGCCCTGTATTTATAAAAATATAAATTAAAATAGTACTTCTTTCTTAGTGTCATCAAAGCAAGGAAGTATGTGCCATGCATTTTTTGGCAAATAAATAAAATTTTAAACAAATCCATAAACATTTATTTGTTTTAAATTATTTACGTTAGAGGCATCATGGACAGCATTTACTTGAAGCAATTACAATAAAACAAGAGATTACATCGGTTGTATATAAATTGGCAATAACTGAATATCTGCATCTGTATGTAAAACAAACGCACATCAGGAAAATTTAATTTCCTTTCCACTGTCACTGATTTATTAGCGAGCTCGAGCTGCGTGGTCGATCGGCAATTGCTTCTTGTTTATAATAGTTAGTCCAAGATTTCATTTAA
>CM032451.1:111593907-111661407 GCA_019049505.1 Pachyrhynchus sulphureomaculatus
ACTGTGTTTTTTTTCGCTTTTTTACTATTCACTCTCAGCTTATCCATAGCTCAAAAGTTATAGGTTCCATGCGTGCCTCAAGTATACTAAATGTGAAATCAATATCTATTTTTGTTGGAAAATTACAAGGGCACATTAATAAGTTTCAAGCCTTTATTGGAGACAACAAGCGAAAGTAAATATTGACGGCAATATGTTAAACGAGATCGAGACCTGTAAGGGTGTCCGACAAGGCTTTGTTCTCTCCCCAACCCTCTTTAATATTTACTTCGAGCGAATAATCCAAGAGGCACTGGCGGAACAAAACGGTATAAAAGTAAACGGACAGTACATCAGCAATATCAGATATGCCGATGATACTGCCATCGTTGATGGTATTCTTAAAAACCTACAAAACTTAGTAGAAAGAGTCCATCAATATTCAGAACTATACCCTCAATATTTCGAAAACCAAGTACATGATAGTTTCTAAAAAAACCAACCCATAACCCTTGACAATTAAAAACGTAGTAGTAGAGCTGGTGAAGATGTATTTGGGTATTACAATTTATGACACATAGGCTATGGTGCAGAAATTAGATGTCATGTCGATAAGGCCAGGGTAGCATTCCTTCAGATGAGCACCTTATTCACTTCGAAAGATCTGAGTCTGCAACTGAGGGTCAGAATATTGCGCTGTTGTGTCTTTTCTGTTCTACTTTACAAATTGTGGAATCAACGAAGCAGTATTCTTCTTCTTATTCTTCTTCTTTTTCCTACGTTAGGACCACGTCCTGTGTTCACTTCAAAGGTTTCCCAGAAACAATTGCGATGATGAAGACCAGCTCTCATACCAACTTATTGGTGGTCTTCCAAGCGGTCGAGGTGTGTTTGGTCGCTTGTCTTTTGCAACCTTAGCCAACCGGTCATTTGGCATTCTGTCGACATGGTCTCTCCATTCTCTTCTCCTATTCCTTACCCATCTAACCACATCCTGTATTTCGCACATTTCCCTTATTTCTTCACATCTCTTCCGGTCAAATAAGGTATGTCCTGTTATCGATCTAAGTGCTCGCATTTCTGTTGTTCTTAGGAGTCGTTTTGTTATTTTGTTCTCCGCTCTGGTCTCTATCGCGTACGTTATGATCGGTCTTACGCATGTTTTGTATATTCTTACTTTGCTCCTGGCGCTCATATATTTGTTTCTCCAAATTATATCTCTTAAGATCCTGATATTAATGATGCCTTTGTTGTTTGAGTTTTCACTTCCTCCTTAAGGTTCCTGGTACTTGTTATGTTTGCCCCTAGATATTTGAAGGACATCACTTGTTCTACACTCTGATCATAAATCCCATCTTTTCGGTTCTTTAGATATTGTAAGGGATTTTGTTTTCTTTGCAGATATTTGCATATTAAACACTTTTCCTGTTTGTTGGAACTTATGTAGGAGTCTCTGTAAGTTATCTTCGTCTTCTGATATGATTACTGCATTATCGGCGAAGCATATTATTTTTATTTCTTTGTCTCCCAATCGATATCCTCTCCCAGTTTTCTTTACTTCGTTTATAATTTCATCCATTATGATGTTAAATAAGATTGGGCTTAGGCTATCTCCTTGTCTGATTCCGGTTGTCACAGATATTTTATTGCTTAATTTATTTGCCACTCTTACATATGTGTGGTTGTTGATGTTCAACTCTTCGATAATTTTTATTATATTCGGGTGAATTCCCCTTTTTTATAGTAGGGTTATGACATCAGTTAACCGTACCCTATCGAATGCCTGGGTAAGCTCAATGAAACACATAAAGGCTATCTTATTAAACTCTATGGCTTTTTCGGTAATTTGGCGGATTATAAATATGGCGTCTATAGTAGACCTGTTCTTTCTGAACTCTTGCTGTTCTTCGTAGATTCCGGTTAACATTATTTCTTCTGCTAAAATTTTAGTGAACAATTTTAGTACTGCACTCATTAAGCTGATACCTCGATAGTTTTTTTGATCTGTCCTTTCTCCTCCTTTTTTGAAAATTGGTATCAAGATGCTTTCTTTCCATTCGAATGGTATAATCTTGGCTGTGAGTATTTTGTTAAAGAAAATCTGTAATTCTTGTAGCAATTTATCACCTTTATTTGATCATTTCGTTCTTAGTTTCGTCCATGCCTGGGGCTTTTATGTTTTTTAGTTTCGCTACCATGTGCTGTATTTGATTCAAGGAAATGGTCCTATTTGGTTGGACAACATTTTCATCTTCATGCTGTATTTCCTGTGTTAATCAATTGGTTTCTGAGGGACTATAGAGTTTTTCAAAATATCTTTCCCATTCTTCCACCGTAATTTTTGTATTTTGTATGTACTCATTTATTGTTTTTTTTTCTGTTTCTCAGTAGATTCCATATTTTTTTTTGTCCTCCGTACAGATCGTGTTCCATATCGTTCGAAAATTTCTCCCAATGCTCTCTTTTGATTCTCTGGATATTCTCGTTGACCCTGTGTTTGGTTTTCCCCCCTTCTTTATAGTCCTTCTTCCAAATGCTCCTTCTGCTGCTTCTAGCATATTAGTTTTTCGTTTTGTCCATGCCGTTTCTATGTCATCGGACTCTCGAATATCATTTGTGGCTATTTTTTCTATTAACCTTTGTTGATATAGATATTTGGTTGAGTCGTCGGATAGAGACTCTATATTGATTTTGCTTATTTGTTCGACGGGTTCGCTACGAAGTCGTTGCATGGTTGTTCGTATTTTTGCTATTACAAGATGGTGATTCGTTCCAGCATTGGCGGAAGCTAAAGTTCTCACGTCCTGTATTCTTATTAGATGAATGAGGAGAATAAATGCCTTTGAAATGTGGCTATACCGACGTATCCTGAAAATTTCCTGGACATAACATATAACTAATAACTAGGTGCTCAGGATAATGGGAAAGGCTTCGGAACTGACCTAGGCGCTGAAAAAGCGCAAATTAGAATACCTTGGATGCGTCACGAGGTACGACTGGTATAGACTGTTGCAACTGATACTTCATGGCAAGCTTGAAGCAAAAAGAGGGCCAGGCAGAATACGTCACTCCTGAATGAAAAACCTATGAGATTGGTTCGGTCTTAGTTCGATATAGCTTTTTCGTATCGCTGCTAATAAAGTTAAAATAGTTCTGGTAATCGCTTATGTCCAGAACCGATGAAGAATATATATATATATATATATATATATATATATATATATATATATATATATATATATATATATATATATATATATATATATATATATATATATATATATATATATATATATATATATATATATATATATATATATATATATATATATATATATATATATATATATATATCTATATATATATATATATATATATATATATATATATATATATATATATATATATATATATGTATATATATGTATCACGATCTTGGTAAGCCTATTTCCATCCACTGCTGAGCGCGGGCCTTTCCCATTGCTGTCCATCTTTTCCTATCCGTAGCTATCGTCATCAAATTTATTCCAGCATGCCTCCTGATGTTATCTCGCCAGCGAGTTTTCGGCCTTCCCAAACCTCGTTTGTTATCTATCTTTCGGTCTCCATTCCACCAAGCGCCTCGTCCATCTCGCATCCCGCATTCGTGCTATATGACCTACCCATTGAATAACTCTCTCTAGACGTCTGAAATCTTGGTCTGCATTCGAATTGAAATATTATTTTTTCGTTCATTTAGTTTGACGCCAAACATTTGCCTCTTGTGGCCTCTCTGAGCTCTTGCTAGTTTTCGGGCATTTTCTTTTGTCAGCGGCCGCGTTTCGGCACCATATGTCATAATTAGTACGATGCATGCATTATACACTTTTGCCTTAAGTGAGCACCATCCCAGTCTAATTCTTCTTCTAACTTTCTCATCGATGCTGGTTTTCTTTATCTTTATTCTTTGTCCCAAGTAGATGTAGCTGACCACCATTTCCAAGGGTGTTCCGTCTAGCAGGATGTTGAGGGGTACTTGTGTGTTTGACATAATCTTAGTCTTATTTATATTTATTTTTAGTCCAATGTCCTTGGTTGCGTTATTTAACTCATCTATCATATCCTGCAGCTCTTCCGGTTTACCACTTATCAAGACAATATCATCTGCAAATCTCAGATGGTCCAAATAAACCCCATCGATTTTAATCCCTTTACTAGACCAGTTGAGACTGTGCATTACGTCTTTTAAAGCACTAATAAACAATTTAGGAGACAGTGTAGCCTCCTGGCGTATTCCTCTTTTGATAGGAATCGAAGCCTTAACGTATATTTGAGTATTTTTATAGATATTTTCTATGAGAGTAGTATATCTGCTATCGATGCCGCAATTTTTTAATGAGTTTAATATTGCCCATATTTCCATAGAATCGAAAGCCTTTTCATAATCTATAAACGCCATGTATAGTTTGATGTTGTACTCATTGGCCTTTTCTATTACGTGCTTTATTACATGCATATGATCGCAAGTATTGATCCCTGATCGAAAGCCAGCTTGCTCGTAAAAATCCATTTTTTTTTTGGTGATTCGATTTGCGATTATTCTAGAGAATAGCTTGTACATCTGAGAGAGAAGACTTATAGGTCTATAGTTGTCGAGTTCCGATATGCATCCTTTTTTTATGAATTAATGGCCATCTGCCATTCCCTCGAGATGTTACCCGTTTCCAAGTCCCTAAAGCGCTCCAGGAGCGGCATGTGTGCGGAAAAGGCGATTAACATTGTTCTTGAATCGCTGTAAATTGTACTCGGTGGGAAACATAGCGCTGAGCAAATCATTCCAAAGGGATGATATTCTCCATATAAAAGACTGCTTGAAAAAACGTTGTACTCGGAATAAAAAGCTGAACGTTTATTTCTAACATGCCCCGCTCTGGGAGGAATTACGCGGGCTACATCCTTCGAACACTTTCCATGAAAATACTTATAGAACAGACTCAAGTCGCCAGCCGTTCTTTGATGTTCCAGCCAGTCAAAGCCGCCGGTCAGTTCCGGGTTCCCAATCAGACGAACAGCTCTTCTCTAAACAGAATCCAACAACTGCAGTGTGTGTTTGGGAGCGGAGCCCCAAACATGGGAGCAGTATTCCATGGTTGGTCGAATTTGAGCTTTGTAAAAAATTAACAGTTGCTGGGGAGTGTAAAGTTTTCTGGTTCGAAATAATATTCCCAACTTTTGAGAAGCTCTCCTTGCTATGCCTGCAACATGTTCACGCCAGGACATATTTGCTCCCAAATTAACGCCCAACAAATTGAGTGACGATAATAGGGGAATGGAGTGCCCCGACATGACTATGTCGGGTTCAGCAACGTTAACTTTTTTAGAAAAAACTGCCGCCTGGGTTTTTGTAGCGTTAAATTCCACTTGGTTACTATCACCCCAAGATAGAATTCCTTCCAGGTCTTTGTTAAGTTGGACGACCTCCTGCTCTCTGCGGATATTCGCCTGAATAGCCGATGTCCGAGCGTTCAAAGTGAATGAAGAGATAAGTGGACTCTCATCTGCAAAGCGGTAGATTGGATTCCCGGACTTTTCCAGCAGATCGTTAATGTATATGAAAAAGAGAAAAGGAGAAAGTATGGAGCCTTGGGGCACACCGGCGTTGATAGCGAAGGTGTTAGAAAGAAATCCGAAGACCGCCACTCGTAAAGAACGCTCTCTGAGGAAACATGAGAGCCACAAACAGAACTTTTCAGACATACCACAAGAGCGTAGCTTAGCCAACAGTCCATCGTGCCAAACACGGTCGAATGCCTTGGATATGTCATGAGCAACCGCTCGAGATTCTCCAAAATGTTCAATTGCATTGTTCCAAATTGTTGTAAATAGTTGCTAGTTTAATTTTAAAAGTATCGTCTGTTTGTGTAATCATTTCTACCGTTACGTTATCAGATCCAACGGGCTTTGTTCTTTTTCATTGATCTTAAGACACAGTTAAGTTCAGCGACTTCAATTTCAGGGACTTCCTCTGATCCAATGTTCCTTACTACTCTTTTGCTGTTTAGCTGGTGTAATATATTAGGTCTGACTTTAGATGTATACAGCTTTGTATAGTATTCTTCCATTGCTTTTAAGATACTTTCTCTATCTGTTATTGTTTCGCCTTGTTCATTGTGAACTTTTACACGTTTCTGTTTTCCTATACTAAGTTGGTTTTTGATAGCCTTTGGACCTTTATTCGCTTCTATGGTCTCCAAGATTATTTTTTTGTTGTGTGTCTTATGTCCTTTCTTATTTCCTTCTTCGTTAGTTTGTTTAGTTGTTTAGTTCGTACCATTCTGTTTTATTCCTGTTGTTTTTATGGTCAAAAGCCTATATAGTATCTATATTTAAAAAGGGAGACCGCAGAAAATGCACAAACTATAGAGGTCTAAGCATAATATCGAGTATGGGACGTTTGTATGGAAAAATTATTATAAATATCATAGAGGAAAATATAAAAGGAAAAATTGGAGAAGACCAAGCAGGCTTTACGGCCGGAAAATCATGTATAGGCCACATATACACTATAAAACAAACAATGGAAAAAAAAACTGGCAAAGAATAGTGAAGTTCACCTAGCCTTCATAGACATAAGAAAGGCCTATGACTCAGTACCAAGACAAAGATTATGGAACGCAATGAAAGAAATAGGCATTGACAAAGAACTAATACACGCAGTAAAAGCTTTCTACGAAAACAACACAGTGAACATAAAAATAGGACATAAAATAGGGGAAGAGACACCAAACATCAAAAGGCCTATTACAAGGATGCTCTACATCCCCAACACTATTCAAAATATACCTCGAACAAACATTAAAAAAATGAAAGCAAAAATGTAGTGGAATAATACGAGAAGATTATTTATATACTAAGTTTCGCAGACGACCACGTAATCATAGCACAAGATGAGGAAGACCTCAGTTATATGGTAAGAAAACCGAAAGAAGAATAAACTAAAGCAGGATTAGCAATAAACTTTGATAAAACGGAATATCTAACAACAAAGGAGGGAAACGTGGAGAATCTAGAAGTCGATAACGAAACAATAATCAAAGGAACCGATAGATTTAAATATTTAGGAACCATCATTTCAAAAAAAGCAACATCAGAAGAGATTAAAGCTAGACTAGGACAAACGCGGACATGCATAAGACAATTAAATTCGATCCTGTGGGACAAACACATTACAAAAAGAAACAAAACACGCATATACAAATCAATAATACAAAGCATAATGACATACGGGTCAGAAACATGGACGATCAACAAAAGAAATAAATTTAAAATTAACGCGGTAGAGATGGAATATTGGAGAAGATGTTGTAGAGTGACACGTATGGATGGAGAGAATAACAAATGAAGAAATAAGAAGCAGAATGAACACCAAAGCGAACGCAATAAACTCCATTGAAGAAAAACGATTAAAATGGTATGGCCACATAAGACGGAGCGAAGATAATAGATGGATAAAGAAAATAACGGAGTGGAGCTCTATAGGGAGAAGAAAAAGAGGAAGACCCAGACGATCGTGGAGAGACGATGTGGATGAGGCTATGGACGAGAGGGGTCTAACAGATGGAGACTGGGAAGATAGAAACGGATGGAATCAAAGGCTGAGAGAAGGAAGACAGCGTCCGCTGTAGAAAATCCTTGATATGTATGTATGTATGTTTTTATCCGGTTTTAAAGCTCATCTTTTTTCTATCGGTGCTTGTGTTCTACCACTTATTTTCTTCTTTTGTGTTGTTTTTGTTCTGAGTGTCACAGTACGAGCTGCAGACAGCAATGCTATGTCTATATACCCTCGATAGCTGCGCTGCCTGCTGTGAAGTGTTGGCTGTATCAAGTCTATCGGTTTGTAGCTGTCGTGTTAGCTTCCGATGGCGTATTAGTATAATTCGTTGTATCTTACCATTATACGTGGTTTTCCCATAATTAATACTTTTTATAATTGTCACCGCATCTATAATGCGTTTTTACAATTATTACTGATTTTTTGTTGCAGAACAACCAAGAACAGATGACAAGCCTTATAACTTTAAGGCGAAAAAATATTCACAAGCAATAATAATTTGATTCTGATGGGACACCCCTTATATATTGCGCCATCTTTGAAGTGAATTTTTTTAACATAAATAATACTCTTAATGTTAAATAGTAGCATAAAATCCAAGATGTCCATTTCAAAGTTACAAAATGATTGCATCTCAACCAAAACCCGTAACAATGGAAAAAAATCTGCATAAAAGAATACTTAACCAAAAAAATTTTGACCCCTTAATTTTGATGCCCAGTCACTCTGAAGAATTTTTATATGTGTTTATGGTTTCGACTGCCATTATGAAGATCGATATCTCGCGAGAGAGTTGTTGAATTTAAATTTTAAATATCTCGGTAACAATATTAGTATAAGACCATGTCTTTGTTGTTATACGTTTCAGGAAGTACGAGGGAATTTTTGCGTTAAAACGATAACATTTTTTTCCGCTGAGTATTCGGTAAAATGGTTTGTATGGAGGAGTGATACAACCCTTGAATCTTAGAATTATAATAATTCCTTTCGCCAAATGAACTCTTAGTTCAAAGTACTTTTAATAGAAATAAGGGAATACGTGAAAAACTCACATTTCGAGATGTTTATGTTCATAAATGGCCAACGAAGAGGAATGATAGTGTTTATCAAATCACCCTGCAGTTGAATGAGGAGGTATTTCGGAAGGTAATGTCTAGGGGTTCTGTATTGGTGGGTCTGGATAGATGTACTGTCTATGAAGCTTTTAAGTTAACCCGATGTTTTAAATGTAATAGTTTTAACCATAGCTCTAAATCATGTCAAAGCATTTTGAAATGTCCCCTTTGTGCTGAATCTCATCTGGTAAAAGATTGCAAGGTTGATAATTCCACTCAATATAAATGTAGTAATTGCGCATTAGTAAATCAAAAACAAAATAGCAAAATTGATACAAATCATGCTGCTTGGAATTATAAATCCTGTCATACCTATAAGCAAGCATTGGAAAGGTTTAAATTTCATGTATTGGGTCCTCAATAGCAATTAAACCCGGCCTCTAACATCAAACCAACGACTGAGTTTTATAATAGGTCCTCAAATTCTGTTCCCCTTAGGAGCGTGGCTTCTGACAAGGTAGATAATTTATCTGTCTATTATCAAAATATCCGTGGTATGAACACAAAAATTAAGGAGATTTACAATGCCGCTTGCTCTGGAAATTATCAAATTGTTGCCCTTACAGAAACATGGCTCAATGATAGTGTGATTGATTCTGAAATTTTTCCTCCAAATTTTATAATATTCCGAAGTGATAAAAAGATCCCTCTGGTTGACATGCAGAGGGGTGGTGGTGTTATTCTAGCCCTCGGATCTGAATTCTGCGTATTTCCATTAGATATGTCTATGTTTGACCGTCTAGAGATTATTGATATAATTGGCGTAAAAGTCTTTTTAAATAACATAACTCTGTATATCTTTGTTTTGTACATTCCTCCAAGAGTATTGGTCGAGATATACGAAATATTATTTGAGACTTTATTGTCTTTACCGTTTGTTATGAATAATAAAGTGCTAATTATGGGTGACTTTAATATACCCAATTTTATTGTACCTGAGAATACATTGCGTAACAGTAGTAAAACAATAATTGAAAATTTTCTGAACTTCTCCGATCTATCTCAAATTAACGTCATAGAAAATAATTCAGATAGACTTCTTGATCTCGTGCTGATAAATAACGATGGCAGTCTTGAGAGAGCCATGGATATTTTGACAGCGGAAGATAATCACCATCCTGCTTAAGATATTTTTTAAAAGTACAGTGTGAATCCAAGAAACATAAGCGAAAGAATTATTCAAACTATTATAATTTCAAAAGAAGGAATTTAGTAAATCTATATCTTAACTTTTCGTATATTAACTGGGACTTTCTGTCTCAATTTACAGATGTAAATAAAGCCTGCGAAAGATTTTATCAAACAATTTACACTACTTTAGATATACACATTCCTAAGACACAAAAGACAAATAAATATTATCCGCCTTGGTTTAGTAGTGAAATTATACAAAATATCAGAACTAAATACAGCTCTTGGAAACAATTTAAAAGAACGGGAAATTTATTCCAACTAGTAAAGTCTAAAAATCTGAGGCGAATCATTAAAAATGGCACAAAAGCTTCCTACAAAATATACTCTTTAAATATTGAAAACAACATAAAAAATGATCCTAAAAACTTCTGGCGCTATATTAATGACAAGAAGAACTCTCATGTTATACCAATCACTGTCTTATAATAACAACATCCTTAATAATCCTAGACATATAGCCGAAAGTTTTGCATCCTTTTTTCAAGACTCTTATGTAATGTCTTCTCAGAAACAAAGAAACGTGGAGAACAATTTATTCCCATCACAGAATCCTATTAACATGGAGAAAATAACGGAACAACTTGTTTTTAAAATATTAAAAAAGTTAAAACCTACAGCTACTGTTGGTCCAGATAGAATTCCTGCCTTCTTGTTAAAAGACTGCGCCTCTGCTTTTGCTCATCCTCTTACAATATTATTCAATTTATCACTTGACACATCTATGTTTCCAGACACATGGAAAACATCACGTATTACGCCTGTTTTCAAAAAAGGTGACAAGAGTTGTGTAACAAACTATAGACCGATAAGCATTATTAATAACTTTTCAAAAGTCTTCGAAATCATATTACATGATTATTTATATAATTCAACTGGCACGCAGATATCACTGCAAAAGTACGGTTTCGTGAAAGGTCGTTCGACGGTTTCAAATTTATTTAGTTTTACGCAAGACCCTGCCGAATCATTTGATGGGGGTGAGCAGACCGATGTGATTTACACTGATTGCTCTAAGTCCTTTGATCGGCTGGATCATGGGATTCTGTTGGACAAGTTGTTCGCAACTGGCTTTTTGAGTAAGTTATTATCTTTTTTTAAATCATACTTGATAAACCGCTCGCAGTTTGTACAGTGTCTTGGTCAGAATTCTTCTAGCTTTGTTGCCACATCGGGAGTGCCGCAGGGATCACATTTGGGGCCACTCATTTTTAATATATTTATAAATGATCTTACTCAGAGAGCGGGTGTTGAATACCTACTTTATGCTGATGACGTGAAGCTATATTGCAGAATCAGAGACCGGAATGACTGCATAAGACTACAGGATGGCTTTAATCTTGTAAACAATTGGTGTAGTAACAACAAACTCCTTTTGAATGTATCCAAGTGCAATGTAATCACCTTTACAAAAAAATTGAGTCCCATACAATTCAATTACAGTATGAACGGTCAGGTCCTAGAGCGATGTCAGTCGGTGTCTGATTTGGGTGTTTTGCTGGATACTGCCTTGTGTTTTCGTGGCCATATTGCAAAGATTACGGCGGAGAGTTTTAAACTATTGGGTTTCATCATACGTAATAGTGCCGACTTTGTGAGATCACGGCTTGAATACTGCCTGGTGCCCCTTTTATCAAGCGCACATTCAAAATATTGAAAATATTCAAAAGCGTTTTTTAAAGTACGCTAGTTTTAAACTCGTTGGAGTATATCCCGAAATAGGTTATCCCTATGAAAGTCTCTTGGCTAGATTTTCGATGGAAAGTTTAGAGGCACGCCGAAACAAAGCCCAAATTATATTTTTACATAAGATAATATCAAACAAAATTGATGCAAACAAAATCTTGCAGTGTCTGCCTTTTCAGAACCGCGGCACGTAGTGTGCAAACTTTTAATTTACCAATCCCAAGAACAAATGTCCTAAAATTTTCTCCCCTTTTTCAAATTTGCGAGATTAATTTTTAAACTAACCGCTCCTGAAGCTTCTTGAAGCATGTGCATCATAATTTTTGCTTCTTGGATACTGTATGTTATTAAGACAATGTCGTCGGCAAAACAAAGATGATTTAACTTTTTACCGATGTTAAGCTCCATTTTTTCCCAGTTTATTGATTATAGCATACTTTCTAGAAGTGTTACGAAAACCTTGAGAGAGAGCGTATTACCCTGGCGCAATCCTCTTTCGATTTGAAATTTGCTAGTGGATTGGTTAGTTTGTGTTTTGACATTAGCGATGGCATTTTCATCATCATCACCATCACACAGTAAGTCGCGTCCACTGCTGGGCATAGGTCTCCCTTAATCTTTGCCATTATATACAATCCCTAGCAACAGTTATCCAGCCTGGAACTATCCTCTTAATACCGTCGGATCATCGTGTCGGGGGGCGTCCTCTGCTTCTAAATGCATCCTGTCTGAGTCTCCACTCAATAATTATTTTAGTTCAGCAGTTATATGTTCTTTCATTTCAAGCAGGCTATTCTTTCTACCGCATCTGACAGTCCCGTCATCCTACTCAAGGCTGCATTTGTCACCCTGTCTGTTAGGGACAGACCAAGCATTACTCTTTCCATTCTTCGCTGCATTACTTGGATTTTGCTTATGGTAGCTTTTGTCAAGGTCAGAGTTTCCGCACCATTAGGTTACTGATGGCAAAATGCACTGCTCAAATAATTTCCTCTTTAAACTAATGGGGATTTCGTATTTGAAGACATGCTTAAGCTTGCCGAAGGCTGCCCAGGTCAATCCTAATTCTTCTGTTTATCTCACAGGTCTGGTTATCATTTTCATATATGTATTTAATTACACTGGAGTATCGATGATCAATACGACATTAAGCAAGCACTTCCAAAAGTCTCTGCTGGTTTACAGAATCAAAAGTCCACGATAATGAACATCAGAGGCTTATTATATTCTATACATTTTTCGATGAGGACTTTAACTCTCTGCAGATGGTTGTTTGCTCCATACTCTGTGCGTAAATCTGTCTGCTCTTTTGAAAGAAAAAACTCAAATTTGTTTATTAGACGTTTGATAAGTATTTTTAGTAAATAATTGTGTATATGACTCAGGAATAGCGTTGCCAGGTGTCCCGATTTGCGCAGGACGTTCCGATTTTCAATGGTCTGTGGACACGTTCCGATTTACCCTTGATCGGAAAGTCGAATGGCTCGATTTTGGGCCAATCGGTAATTATAAATCAAAATTCACGCGTATCGTTTTGTGACTGCGAATAGCGTGATAGAGGTATCACATTGCCCCGTCTCGTTATATTTAAAAATAAGTTTATCAGAATTATTATAGTTATACCAAATAGATACTGCCAATTTGACTATCCTCCCATTATATTAACTCTTTAATGATAAAAACTTTCTCTTCTTTAGTTGTCCCGATTGGACAACGAAAACCCCGTTTTTTTTTTAACCTTCCGCCTCGAAATTTGGCATACTGGACCTGGCAACACTACTCAGGAGGCTAATGAGTCGATAGTTTGTAAAGTCTGAAGTATCCTTTTTTATGTATGATGACAACAGTTGCATTCTTCCATTGCGATGGAGTTATGTCTTTCAGGAGGCATTTGTTAAATAACATTTTCAGAGCTTTGATAATTTCTTGTTCTCCTTGTTTAATTGCCTTTATTACAATAATATCTTCACCCGAGGCTTTGTTATTTTTCATGTCCTTCATGACTGATGTGATTTCTTCTTCTGTGTTCTCTGGGGTCTCTTCTGACCACTGATTTAGGATTTTTGGTATGTTGATTTCTGTTTTTCTATCGTGTAAGATATCTAATTGTTAATAAAATAATTCGATGAACATTAAAATATCCCTTTTGTTTGTTATTATATTACCATGTATGTCCTTAATCTTGCATATGTCTTTCCTTCCTATTGTGTTCTTTTTTCCTGAAACTTCTAAGTTTTTATTTTGTTCTACAACAGGGGTGCTCAAACTTGAACTGCTGGCGATCTACCTCAATATTGTTAGACTACGATCGATCGACTCTGAGAGGCTGCAAGTAAGTGTGATGCAGGATTGTCGTCTAGGTAGGGTGTATCGTGGCATAGATATTAGTTTTCCGCACAATATGCATTTTTTTAGTAAAGATAAGTGTAGGTCTGCTCTAAAATGTCAATGAAAAAACTCATAATTATTCAAAATTGCGAGTTTATTGGTTCTTACAAAACAAACGAGTTCTAGTGTCTAAACTTAACTAAAGAGCGACTTTGGATGTTGAAGCGTGGCACTGCATGTCCTCAGCATACTTTTCATAAGATGGTACGTAATTACCGAGTGCTAATCGCAAGCATGATGACATATGTTCGTCAGTTAGTCGATTGCGATATTTTGACTTAATTATCTTCATTTCAGAAAATGCAGACTCGCACAAGTAAGTTGACCTAAACATTGCCGTCAGTTGAAGGGCGATTTGCCTTAGATTCGGATATTTATCTTCAGATATAAAACACCAGAATTTTGTATCAGATGCTGTGACTTTGAGATGTATATCTGATATAATCTGCACTAACTCATTTTCAACAGAACATGAGTCCATGTTAAACTGACTTGGTATTTCAGTAGCTAATTCCTCAATGTTTTTACACGAAAAAGGATAACTCATAAATGATGCGATATTTGCCAATTTACTGAAATCATAAAAACGTATTTCGAATTGGCCCAAAATATTTGATAATTCTGCCTCATAATTATCATAATTCAACTGAGGAATCCTTGCTTTCAAAGACGGAAAATTTTTCAGATCCTTCCTTTTCAGTTGATCTATCATAAGTTGCAGTTTACTTTTAAATGCGTTTATTGCGCTAATCATCCCAATAATAGTTTTTCCTTTAGCTTGAAGCTCCAAATTAATGGTGTTTAAATGCATTGTGACGTCTGTCAAAAATGCCAAATCAGTCAGCCATTTTCCGTTTTTCAGCATCTGAGTGTCATCACCTCTTTCGTCCAGAAAAGCTGTTATTTTGGGCAATAATTCTAGAAACCTTTCTAAGAATTTTCCGCGACTCAACCACCTATTTAAAGAGCCGTCGTTGCAAGCTACGTGCACGGATAGAATTCACAGTTTTTATTGCAA
This sequence comes from Pachyrhynchus sulphureomaculatus, assembly GCA_019049505.1. NCBI lineage: Eukaryota > Metazoa > Arthropoda > Insecta > Coleoptera > Curculionidae > Pachyrhynchus > Pachyrhynchus sulphureomaculatus. The sequence goes on from CM032451.1 coordinate 111,608,879, forward strand.
TGCCCATAATCTCCTCCATGTTTAGAACTTTTGAACACAAAACTTGTTGATGTATAATGCAATGGAAGGAGAAAAATGAAGGGAAATCATCATTAGCTCGACATAATGCCACAAAACCTTTTTTGTTTCCAGTCATTGCTGGTGCTCCATCGGTTGTAATGCACACTAGTTTATATATTGGTAGCTTGTAGTTTGTTACAAAATTGAAGAAAACGTCATATATATCTTCGCCACGGGTCTTTCCTTTCAGAGGAATCATTGTCAAAAACTCTTCCTTAGCCGACATGTCATTGAATACCATTCGAATAAAAATACACAGCTGGGCAGTGTCTATCATATCGGTGGATTCGTCGAACTGTAAAGAAAAGTATGTACATTCCATGATATCATGTTTTAGTTTATCTGTCATGTCGTGACTCATAACTTCAACACGCCTTGTGACAGTCGGACGAGATAACTGAAGTTCTCTAATAGCAGACATAATCTCTGTTTTATTTTTAAAATCTCCAAATAAAGTCTCACCCGCTTCAATAAATGCTTCCTTCACAACCAATCCATCATCAAATGGTTTCTTGTGTTTCGCCAATATATGAGATATTTTAAATGACACGATCGTTGCAGCTTTTGATTGTTTGGCTGGTCTTGTGAACATGGTTTGCTCTTTTTTCAAACAAGTTATCAAATCACGTACTTTTCGTTTTCTTAATTCACTCTGTGACGGAAAATCCTTTTCATAGTTTTTATGAACCATTTTATGATGCCTCTCTAAGTTCCCACGCTTAGGTATTGCAACTGACGCAAGGCAAATGAGACAAATGCACTTATCCTTTACCATACAAAAGAAAAATTCTGCCTCCCAATCGCTATTAAAATGATAAGTTTTACTTTTCTTCGCCGCACTCATTTTGGACTATTTATTAATAAACTTTGTATCGATGTATCGCCTTCAAGTTACAACTCAGACTGACTCCTATTCCTGCAGGCGCAACATTTATATCTACGCGAACGAAATCTCGAATGTTCCTGTCAAACACGCCGCCCGAAGTTTCTAGAAAAATTGGCGGGAATCAAAAACGCGGCTTTTCTTTGACAAGTACCGCGCGTTCCTTTGATAAAGCCGCCTTTTGCCGCTAGCAGGGGGTTATTACAATAAAAGAAAGTGATGAGGGGGTTATTCTGGCCTAATTGTGGATCGAATAAATTTTAGTAGTTTATTCATTACATTTTGTTTTAGTTACCTAAAACAAAATCTGTGAATAGTTTTATATCGGAATTTTTTTCTGGAGATCGACTCAAAAAGCACTCATGATCGACTTGTCGATCGCGATCGATCGTTTGAGCACCCCTGTTCTACAACGTGTTTAATTTCCTCTGCATTTATTTTTCTTTTGTTTTTTCTAATTTCTTCGCCTTATTTATAGTCCTATATTCGTCTGTAATCCTATCCCCATTCCTCTCCTTTGCTTCATTAAATGTTTTAATCTTTAATTCAATTTCTGTTCTCCTTGTTGTTTTGGGCAAGTTTCTTCAGTGTCCTTTTCGATACTATTTTTGATGTTCTCAAATATGTTATCAGCTGTTACATTTTCGTTGTGTTCCAAGGACCTTGCTATGTCCGTTCTATAAGAATCTATATTTTTCGGGGTTGTCCATCTCTTATGAATTATTTTAAGAACTGTTTCTTTCCTTTTTAATGTTTATAAGTACTTTTGCTCTTATAATATGATAGTCACTTCAGGGCCGAAATTACACAAAATATAGTTTTCAATTTCTGTCATCATTTGCCGGTCTGTGTGTTTGTCTGTAGCTCTCTATCTGCCTCTGCACGATAATTATGGAACGAAATAAAATATCGATTTCAAATTTGCTACCTATTATCAGATAAGTGAAATAAACATTTATGTTAGTTCTAAATTTCCTCTATATTTTGTATCTTATGACAGTTGCCTCGGTACCCAGTACCTTCGTCAGATAATCGGTACCTAACAAATCAAATATATAAAAAGTCATATGTACTTTGGTATGTATGTACGAGGCTGGTTTGATAAGTCCGTGCAAAAATAAAAACTACTTATGTGTTTGGGATAAACTTTTTTTATTTTTCGACATAGTCTCCTTTTAGGCTTATACACTTCGTCCAACGATGTTCTAGTTTGTTGATCCCTTCCGAATAATAGGATTTGTCCAAGTCTGCAAAATATCCATTAGTGTCTGCAATCACCTCCTCGTTTGAATAAAATCTTTGTCCCGCCAGCCATTTCTTCAAATTAAGGAACAAATAGTAGTCCGAGGGAGCCAAGTCTGGAGAATAGGGGGGATGTGAAACGAGTTGGAATCCTATTTCCATTAATTTTGCGACCACAACTGCTGAGGTGTGTGCTGGTGCGTTGTCGTGATGGAAAAGGACTTTCTTGTGGGCCAATCGCGGGCGTTTTTCTTGCAGCTCGGTTTTCAAACGGTCCAATAACGATGAATAATATTCACCTGTAATAGTTTTACCCTTTTCCAGATAGTCGATGAGGATTATCCCTTGCGAATCCCAAAAGACAGTTTTTTGGTGCAGATTCCCCCTTGGTAACCCAATGTTTAGATTGTTGTTTGGTCTCAGGAGTATAGTAATGTATCCATGTTTCATCCACAGTGACGAAACGACGCTTAAAGTCCTCCGGATTCTTCTGGAATAGCTGCAAACCATCCTTGCAACACTTCACATGATTCGGTTTTTGGTCAAGTGTGAGCAATCGCGGCACCCATCTTGCGGATAGCTTTCTCATGTCCAAATGTTTATGCAAAATATTATGTACCCGTTCAGTCGAGATGCCCACAGCACTAGCAATCTCACGCACCTTAGCTCTTCTGTCATCCATCATTTGATCAATGATTTCTGGAGTCGTAACCTCCACAGGCCGTCCAGAACGTTTAGCGTCACTTGTGCCCATATGGCCAGTCCGAAAATTTTGAAACCACTTATAAACTGTTCTAATCGAAGGTGCAGAGTTACTATAATGTTTATCAAGTTTCTCTTTAGTCTCCTGAGGCGTTTTGCCTTTCATAAAGTAATGTTTAATCACCACACGAAATCCTTTTTCGTCCATTTCTTGAAACTCACTCGACTTCCTTGATTCACACGAATGCCAAACACAAAGAAATAGACCAATATGGCTGAAACTTGGTGTGCGTTCATTCAAGAGATGCTACTAACTAAACATGACCTCGATACGCGTCGGTGGTGCCATCTCTCGGACTTTGCACGGACTTTTCAAACCAGCCTCGTACATTTGATTTGTTACTTACCGATTATCTGAGGAAGGTACTGTGTACCGAAACACTTGTCAAAAGATACAAAATGTAGTGAAAATTTAAAACTAATGTAAGTGTTTATTTGAATAATTATGAATTTCCATCAAGTAATGGCTACTCCAATCCAACATATTATCAGATAAGAGTTATATGTTTAATTTGAAGTAAAAACAATACGGTATAAGATATGAATGTGATTTTTGTTTTATTTTGTAGATTGGTTCATGACATTTTTATTTAAAAATGATTTCACGTAAATGACTGCCACTAGAGTTTTTTAAATATTCGATTCTGAAACAATCATTTTTGGTCCACTGTTCCACAGAAATCAGCACTTATTTCACCAGCGACACGGATAATATTGGTTTTAAGGTCATTAAGTGTTTGTGGTTTATTAGAGTAAACCAAGGATTTAACATAACCCTAAAAAAAAAGGTTCAATGGAGTTATATCGCATGATCTTGGTGGCCAGTTCACATCAGCATTTCTTAAGAACGTTTCTCGCAATAAATTGATTGTGTCACGAAATGTATAACATGTTGCATCATTTTGTTGTAACCAGATGTTTTCTAGATTAAAATCATCTAATTCATGCCAGAAAAAACCAGTAATCATGTTCCTATAGCATTCTTCATTGATAGTAACTGCATTGCCATTTTCGTTTTCAAGAAAGTGCAGTCCAATTACACCTCCAGACCATAAACCACATCAAACCATTAATTTTTGTAGACGTAAATGTATTTCAAGAACAGCATGTCGGTTTTCATTACTCCAGATGCGACAATTTTGCTTATTTACGAAGTCATTTAACCAAAAATGAGATAATGCTATACAGAGATCAAAGAGCAAAAATAAAAACTAAAAGACCAGTTGGCAGAAAGCTTTCCAGTTAACAAAGGACTACGACAAGGATGTTGCCTCTCGCCTACATTATTTAATATCTACATAGACAAAGCGTTGAAAGAATGTTTGGAACAACGCAATTGAACACTTTGGAGAATCTCGAGCGGTTGCTCTTGATATATCCAAGGCATTCGACCGTGTTTGGCACGATGGCCTGTTGGCTAAGCTACGTTCTTATGGTATGTCTGAAAAGTTCTGTTTGTGGCTCTCATGTTTCCTCAGAGAGGGTTCTTTACGAGTGGCAGTCGACGGATTTCTTTCTAACACCTTCACTATCAACGCCGGTGTACCCCAAGGCTCCATACTGTCTCCTACTCTCTTTCTCATTTACATTAACGATCTGCTGGAAAAGACCGAGAATCCAATCTACAGCTTTGCAGATGACAGTACACTTATCTCTTCATTCACTTTGAACGCTCGGACATCGGCTACTCAGACGAATATACGCAGACATCAGGAAGTCATTCAACTTAACAAAGACCTGGAAGAAATCCTATCTTGGGGTGACAGTTACCAAGTGGAATTTAACGCTACAAAAACCCAGGCGGCAGTTTTCTCTAAAAAAGTTAACCTTGCTGAACCCGACATAGTTATGTCGGGGCACTCCATTCCTCTAACATCGTCACTCAATTTGTTGGGCGTTAATTTGGGAGCAAATATGTCCTGGCATGAACATGTTGCAGGCATAGCAAGGAGAGCTTTTCAGAAGTTGGGAATATTATTTCGAACCAGAAAGCTTTACACTTCACAACAACTGTTAATTCTTTACAAAGCTCAAATTCGATCAACTATGGAATACTGCTCCGATGTTTGGGGCTCCGCTCCCAAACATACACTGCATTTGTTGGATTCTATTCAGAGAAGAGCTGTCGTCTGATTGGAGACCCGGAACTGACAGGTGGCCTTGATTCGCTGGAACATCGAAGAACGGTTGGCGACTTGAGCCTATTCTACAAGTATTTTCATGGAAAGTGTTCGAAGGATGTGGCCCGCTTAATTCCTCCCAGAGCGGTGCATGTTAGAAGTACACGTCACGCTAATACTTCACATCCGTATGAGGTTCAGCTTGTTACTTCTCGTACAACGCTTTTCAAGCAGTCATTTATATGGAGAACATCATCCCTTTGGAATAATTTGCCCAGGACTGTGTTTCCCACCGAGTACAATTTACAGCGATTTAAGAACAACGTGAATCGCTTTCTCCGCACACGTGTCGCTCCTGTAGCGCTTTAGGGACTTCCCTGTAGCACGTGTGCTAGACCCATAAAAAAAAAATATGTGACGTAATCTCCTTTCAAGTTTATACACGTAGAGCAAAGGTGATAAAGTAAATATAGAACTCTGAAAAAAAAATTGTTTGTTTGGTGCGACAACATCTGTTACATCTTCATTTGAGTGAAGTTGTATATGTAACAGTTTCTTCTTCTTCTTTCTTATATGGTGTGGCATACTGCCTGTTTTATCCCCGTTAGGTCTCTTCCGATGTGAACCTCCAGCATTCCTTCCATCTTTTTGGAGGTCTGCCCCTAGTTCGTCTACCGCAATGTTTATTCAGTTTGGTCCTTTTTATCAGTCTGTTGTCGACCATCCGATCTACGTTTATATTCCATTCCGTCTAGTTCTGGTTCATTTGAATATTTTTTGAATCTTACTTAGTTCTTGTAGATCTTTGTTGCGGATTCTGTAGTGGATAGTTTTTCCATGTATATTCCTAATCACCTTAATTTCTGTTGTCATCATCATTTGTGTTGTTTTAAATGTGTCATATCTTGTTTCTACAGCATAGGTGAGGATCGGTCTCATTGTTGTCTTGTATTGTATTCTTATTTTACTTTCCAGTAACAGTTTGAGGAAGCTTAAATGGAGAAATATTATATATCATTTCAAAGTCTAATTTATTTCAGCCATTATAAGCAGGCACATTGTCTTGAAAAACTACTACACCTTCAGACATTAGTCCTCGGCGTTTTCCTCAATTTATTGATGAAGTTTGGCTAATAATGAAGAGTACTGTACTAATTTGCCGAGTTTCAGGTAATCTGTAAAAAATAACCCGTCCTCTTCCCAAAGAACGGAAGCAAAAACTTTTCCTGCAGATATCTGTGAGAGACAGCCTGTCGTAGAAGGCGACTAAAAGGACAAGTTAGATGGTAGATGCCCAGACCCCACCAGGCATCGCCAGATGTGATACAATCGCATCGACTTAGGCTACATGAAGTTGTATAATGTTTCGTGGCTATGCCGATGTCCCGGACTTCTATTCCCGATTTAAGCGTAACTTTGGAATCTGTCTTTTTGTCAGAAGCGATATTTCTTTCCTACTAGTGGAGGCTCTGGAGCCCCGGAACTTTGATGTTATGTAGTTGAATATAACAACTCAACAAACCACAACGTTTATTTGGTACCTCTATTCACCACCAAGTGATATTAATTTTTGAACACTTTTTGCTTCTCTTGCAAACACCATCAATCATTTATAGATTAACGATCCAAATGCCGAAATTGCCATCCTGGGCGACTTTAATGTCCACAACATCAACTGGCTTAAGAACTGAAATACGACAGACGAACAAGTTGTGAAGCTGAATTATTCCTAATCAGTGTGACTTTACTTACCAAGATGGATCCCTGATCGAGACAGAGAGTTCGTCAGTCTCCTTGACCTCTTTTGTCTAAGTCAAATAGTTTTCGAGAAAATCGGCTGTGACAGACGGACAAACGGACACCCAAGTGATCACATAAGTGTTTTGTATTGAACACTAAAAAATTATTGCCGTTATCTCTGTAGGCACACGACGCCGCCGAAGCTGAAACCTTCAAAATACATCGACCTCTCTGAATTTCTTTGCATTGGAGTAGAAGTTTCTTTTTAACCGCTACTCTATGCCAGACACGAATATTTGACATAAAGTTCATAAAGCCGTCATAGTTACTTTCGCTTTAGATGACCTGTGGTAAGTTTTGCATCCAACCATTCTCCTGGGTATTCTTAGGGCTTTGTTCAGTCTTAACTATTTCTTTTAGTCGTAAAAGGACTGTTTCCTTTTTTAAAGTCACGAGCTGTAGTTTTTCTGGGTGTATCATCTTAAATAAGACCGTATTACCAGGGTTCCAAGCAACATCTTCTGCAAATTCAGTTAAATTGTTCTCTATATGCAGGTCGATCTTTAGAAGTTCATATTAAATCTACTATGGAACGTTTTAACGTAACAGATGCTAAGACTGTCCATAAACATAACTGTTCACCAGTGATGTTATCAACTACCAACATCAATAATAATAGATAATTGTAATTCCTCAAAAGAAACCCGGGTAAATGTCTGCCAGTGACAGATTTGAATATTTTCATTGTTAAAATCATCTTTATTATTCTTTGCCTTGATATTATTAGCTTTATTATTATAAGTTTTAAAAAAATACGTTCGTTATTTTAGCTTTTAATATAGATCGTTTTTGATGATAAATGGCATTGTTTGTTTTGAGGTTTTCTTTATGGGAACATTAAATTTATGAGAAATTGAATTAGAAAATATACCGTAAGGTTAGTTCAAGTTATGTTCTTAAGATGAAACATTAATGGCAAGTGAAATGGTTTTTATATTACAAAGATCTTGCGACTCCTATTTTCAGCATATCTGTATTGTTATCGTTATAAAAATATGCGCAATATAAACGCGAAGAGGGGCCAATTTTATTAAGCTCGTATATACTATGTTCCCTAGTTGCATCATTATACATTTTATATATATATTCTTACCATCTACCTATATTTTTTTGCATGTTCAACAATTAATCTTCTACTACTACTATTAGAATTAATATTCCGCAAAAAAGAATCTTACGGCTAATTTGGCACCTGTGTATGCCTCAATAACGTAAAAGCATGTTTGTCAATTTAATGCGGTAAAAAAAAAATCATTTGAAATTGCATAGTTTAGATACAGGAATATTATGATTTTATCCTCTCTGGGGTGAATGTGCTCTTTTGTTTATAACTAACACAGGTATACAAAAAAAATTCTCTGTCTTTTAAATCAGACACGTGTTTTTTCAAGTATTTTTTTATGCTGAATCCAAAAAAAATCATAAAAAAAGACATCCACCATGAAGTTTTTTCAGAAAACATACTTAAAGTTGCCAGAAAAAAAAAAAAAAAAATATTAAATTGGAAAAAATATATGGTAATAAATAAATGTAAGACTTTTTGGATGGTTGTAGCTTCTACTTGATGGAAATTCATTATAAATATATAATAAAAGACTGTTTTTAGTCAATTTCCACTGGTTTATTTAAATTGCGATGACGCGTTTTGCTGTCGATGCAGCTTCTTCAGATCTACATTTTACACTGTCAAGTTAGGTTTAATATTCACAGTTTTGTATAATTTCTTAATATAATATTACCTCTAATTAAATTACATGATAGTATTGGAAAATCCACACAGATTTGGAGTTAGGAGAATAAATTCAATAATGGTGAATTGCCTAAATCTAGCTGGTCGTTGAGTAAAATACCTGTAGTCCTTAATTTATTTGCATTGTCTCTAAAAGGTTTAGTTTTAAACCTTTTTGTTGGGTGTGTAAAATTTTAAAATTCTTGTTAAATGTGTGATTTTCTGTTAAAAGATGATTAGCATATGTTGAATTAGATTTTCTATGGATGAAACTTTTTTCGTGTTCTGTAATTCTTTGTCTAAATGTACGTCCAGTTTGTCTGATGTATGTTTTAGGACATGACCCACATGTTAATTGATAAACCCCTAATTTATTGTCTTTATTGATTTGTGGTTTGTAGTTTTTAAGATATTTCCCTATAGTATTGTTAGTCTTATAAGCTATGTTGATATTTTTTTTGATTTAAAAATTTCCCCAGTTTTTCCGTTGGTTTGCCGAAATAGGTTAAGCATTTATAAGTGGTATTTCAGTCCTTAAAACGTGGGTATATTTCTGAGATTGCCTTGTTTCTAAGTTTTTTCCTAACGATACTATTGATTAAAGTAACCGAATAACCGTTGTTAACGGCTACTTGTTTTATGTAGTTTAATTCTTTAGTAAAATTTTCTTCTGATAAGAGGATATTAGTTAGTCTATGTATAAAACTGTGATAAGCTGCAAATTTATGATGGTTAGGGTGGTGAGAACTATTGTGGATTGTGGTGTCTGTAAGACAAGGTTTGTGATATATTGCAAATTCATGTTTTTTCATGGCTTTACTGATTGTTAAGTCTAGGAAATTGATTTTCCCTTCGACTTCTTCTTCCATTGTAAAATTGATATTTCTATGTAAAGAATTAATATACTCTAAAAAGCGAGTTAATTGTCTGTCCGTACCTGTAAAGCATACAATTATATCGTCTACGTATCGATACCAGTAGAGACAATTATTACTATTGTTATTATGGTTGTTAAATATCATTGTTTCAATACTGTCCCTGAAAATTTCGGCACATAAAGAACTACGAAATAATAATAACATGTCCTTCGTAAAGGAAACTATTCCGGTGTTTAAATGGTACTAAATGTAAAATTATATGCAAGAAATAATAAAAAAAATGTTTTTTAATAATATTTTTTATTAAACTCCTCAAAAGTAAACTGAAATTAAACTTTCTTCTTAAGAATAATTAACAAAAACTAAACTTTACTCATTAAATCACAATAATATATAAATTCAGTGAAAAACATACGAGATCAATTGTTACTCTTAAATCTAAGACAGGGGTGCTCAAACGGTCGATCGCGAGTGCTTTTTGAGTCGATCTCGAGAAAAAAATTCCGATATAGAACTATTCACAGATTTTGTTTTAGGTAACTAAAACAAAATGTAATGAATAAACTACTAAAATTTATTCAATCCACAATTAGGCCAGAATAACCCCTTCATCACTTTCTTTTATCGTAATAACCCCCTGCTAGCGGTAAAAGGCGGCTTTATCAAAGGAACGCGCGGTACTTGTCAAAGAAAAGCCGCGTTTTTGATTCCCGCCGATTTTTCTAGAAACTTCGGGCGACGTGTTTGACGGGAACATTCGAGACTTCGTTCGCGCCGATATAAATGTTGCGCCTGCAGAAATAAGAGTCAGTCTGAGTTGTAACTTGAAGGCGATATATCGATACAAATAGTCCAAAATGAGTGCAGCGAAGAAAAGTAAAACTTATCATTTTAATAACGATTGGGAGGAAGAATTTTTCTTTTGTATGGTAAAGGATAAGTGCATTTGTCTCATTTGCCGTGCGTCAGTTGCAATACCTAAGCGTGGGAACTTAGAGAGGCATCATAAAACGGTTCATAAAAACTATGAAAAGGATTTTTCGTCACAGAGTGAATTAAGAAAACGAAAAGTACGTGATTTGATAACTTGTTTGAAAAAAGAACAAACCATGTTCACAAGACCAGCCAAACAATCAAAAGCTGCAACGATCGCGTCATTTAAAATATCTCATATATTGGCGAAACACAAGAAACCATTTGATGATGGATTGGTTGTGAAGGAAGCATTTATTGAAGCGGGTGAGACTTTATTTGGAGATTTTAAAAATAAAACAGAGATTATGTCTGCTATTAGAGAACTTCAGTTATCTCGTCCGACTGTCACAAGGCGTGTTGAAGTCATGAGTTAGGACATGGCAGATAAACTAAAACATGATATCATGGAATGTACATACTTTTATTATGATATTTATGAGGCAGAATTATCAAATATTTTGGGCCAATTCGAAATACGTTTTTATGATTTCAGTAAATTGGCAAATATCGCATCATTTATGAGTTATCCTTTTTCGTGTAAAAACATTGAGGAATTGGCTACTGAAATAGCAAGTCAGTTTAACATGGACTCATGTTCTGTTGAAAATGAGTTAGTGCAGATTATATCAGATATACATCTCAAAGCTACAGCATCTGATACAAAATTCTGGTGTTTTATATCTGAAGATAAATCTAAGGCAAATCGCCCTTCAACTGACGGCAATGTTTGGGTCAACTTACTTGTGCGAGTCTGCATTTTCTGAAATGAAGATAATTAAGTCAAAATATCGCAATCGACTAACTGACGAACATATGTCATCATGCTTGCGATTAGCACTCGGTAATTACGTACCATCTTATGAAAAGTATGCACGCTTCAACATCCAAAGTCACTCTTTAGTTAAGTTTAGACATTAGAACTCATTTGTTTTGTAAGAACCAATAAACTCGCAATTTTGAATAATTATGAGTTTTTTCATTGACATTTTAGAGCAGACCTACACTTACCTTGACTAAAAAAATGCATATTGTGCGGAAAACTAATATCTGTGCCACGATACACCCTACCTAGACGACAATCCTGCATCACACTTACTTGCAGCCTCTCAGAGTCGATCGATCGTAGGCTAACAATATTGAGGTAGATCGCCAGCAGTTCAAGTTTGAGCACCCCTGTTCTAGGGATTCTATTTTTCATTATAGTGCCTGTTCCACAAAATCCCCGTTTTATTAGTTCATCGCTAAGTTTCGTTGTAGTAAAAAAAGGTCAGAAAAGCAAATCTCCGGGGATCAGAGTTTGTGTCAGGAGTATAACAGCAGCCTCTCCTAAATCACCTCCTTGACTGATCAAGTATGGAAGAATATCTCCCTGATAAACCACCATGTCGCATGCAACACCTTGTGGAGTAGCTAGAACGAAAACTTTGAGGCCAACGAGTTTGGGCGTATTAGAGCAGTACTGCATCATAATCATCTCATCAATATTTAATTTCTGAGGACGATTTTGTTTGTGTCGTCCAGCTAATAAACGATCAAATAGTGGCTGTATTTTCCAATTTTTTTGTAATCTTTGTTTTGGCGTTACTTCAGCATCGTATACACATTTCAGACGTAGACACTTCTTATATCATAATAGAAACTTGAATAACCAGAGTAACAATTTTCTTTCCCTAGAAAAAAACCTATTTCGGGTCATAGCCATTGCTATCTGAGGATACTGAAGCGCAGACATTATCATTGTAATACCTATATATATTTTAAGCTCTTTTAAAATCAATCCCAATGATTTTCCGGTCTCCGAAACGTGTACCCGGTAGGTACAGTTAACGATAGTGGTAAGAGTATTGTCATCTATATATTGTTCATAGAATTTGTGCCACTCCCATTCCTCAGCATTTTTCTGGATGTATGCTGGCTGCATTAAATTATTTATTTTTGGCTGCATTGTGTTATTCACCCAAGTTACTAACTTACCTTTGCGCGAACGCATGATCGCATGTCTCCCTTCAGAGGCCATTTTAAATAAAATGACAGAAGATATGTGACGTTTTATTTTTTACTGTAACCTACGAAATCAGTAGATGTGTAGATATTGAGGTGTTACCAATTAAAACACGAATAACAGATTTATATTTTCTTTATGTTCTATATAAAGAACAAATGTACGTAGAAGTTTAAGTTATTATTAGTGTAAGAAGTACTTATTTTAGAACTACGTATCTGTAAGGGTAGTACATAGACAAGGCGAAATCGGCGCCATCGTTGGAAAAAATTTTCTAATTGAATTTTTTTTCATAACCTTCTCCAGGAGATGCCCCTGAAAGAGGATCAACATGTTGCCGGGCGGTAACCTGGTCCGAATTTGTTTAAACAAATTTTTTTTAAAACAAAGTCCAAAAATTGAAATTTTCGCCCCGGAACAAGTTTTTTTAGGTAAATTGGACCATTTTGAACAAAAAATGTCTCTTGTGAATTTTCTCTAAAATGCGCCGTTTTCGAGATATCGGCGATTTTAAGTGCGAGAAAACGCGAAAATGGCCACTTTCACCTCCCAATATCGGGGTCAAAAATTAAAATTTTCAATGTTGCCAAGTGTCCAAATTAAAGTTTGAGATCTCCTCTACAAATTACCGTAGGAAATATTGCAATATCTTTATTTTTAAATATTGTTTTTTAACAGTTAACAAATTGCGTTCGAGCGCCCGCGGCTGCATCGAAACTGTATACATAGATATATACGCAACGCCCGTACGTAGGCGCACGGAACTGTATACGCACTGCGATGCTCTATAAAGCTTTGTTTCTTGATTTCTTATTAAAATTAATATATTTGAAAAGTATGTAAAAAATATTTATTTATTAAAGAGTAATTGTTATATCAAATTTAATTATTATAAACAAATGAATATAAATAAAAATTCAATATTCGATTAGGATGGTAGAAGAATTAAAACAATTTTATGAAATATAACTTATATATATTTAATAGAATTTTCGCAAATATTTAAATTACACCCACACATGAGTATACAACTTACGTTGTTGCTTTTGCAATTACATGCATTAGTTTTACAATTTTTTGTACATTTACATTGCCTAATTAACGAATCTGGTATCGAATTTTTTAACATGAATTTGGGTAACAATTCACCTGTTTCTATAGTGTAACCAAATTCTGTTGCATCTAAATGTCGATACCGAGAATACAATGACATTTTCCATATGTACGTTTGTAGTGAAGCTCGTGAAATGTGCAATTTTAAAGCATCGGATGTACATGGAATTTTTTTCCAAAATTAATACCCATCCCACAAGAACGTTCTAAAATTATTTGTCTAGCATTATCTGCTGTTTCTCCAGCTTTATTCAAAATTTTCAAATACAATTTTTCTAATGCATTGAATTCCATGGCATTTAATTGTAAGCCAGTACCAAGTGGGGTTAATGCATTTTGAGTATCTAAATCAAAGACTAAATCTAAAGCTTTATTTTTAGTACCTACTTTACTAGTAGTATCACAGCCTGTAAACGCATGTAAAGCAGGCAAAACTTGACAAACTTGACTAGTTAAATATTCAGCAGCTACATTACAAGACAATAATCTTGGCTTCTGACCAACTACTTTAAAATACAATCCTGTACAACCAATTAATTTGAAAAAGCTCCAATAATGAATTGCTAATATAAAAACGTCGGTATCAACTCGTCTAGTTAAAGTAGTGAGTTCAAAAGCAAAATCAGCTAAATCAATATCCTTAAGTACTTTTTCAAAAGCTTCACTAATAAATTCACCTGACGATTGCGAATTTACTGGTCTACCTACTGGTTTATTTAACGGACTAGCAATATAGTTGTAATCTTGTAAACATTTGGAATGATACTTTAGCTTTTGAACTAGTAATGACGTAGTTGAACTATATATGCAAATTTTCGTATAGACTTTGTCCATTTTAAGACGAGCTGTTGCCATTAGCTTTTCCGCTGCATTATAATCAGAAAGTGTATAAGTTGTACTGTCTTTATTTTTATAAATTTTTTCACAGATCATGCACTCTGCTTTTGACACACTTTTTGATCGCAATGTTGGTTTTTCTTTCTCTTCGGGTTCAATTGATAATAACTGTTTTTCATTATTAACAGCTTCATTATTTTCTGCTTCCAGTTTTTTGAGAGCATTTTCCCGACGTACAATTTTTTCTTTACTTACATAGGAAGCATAACACTTTCTGTGCCAAGAAAAAGTTTGTTCACTGCTACTTGGATTATATAAATCGTTAAATTTTGTACTTATGTCATCTTTCCGACGATTAGCTGCTTGTTGAATTTTTTGAAATGATTCAAAATTTGGTTGTTGTACAACATCATCACACTTACCACAGAAAATGCACTTATGATCACATTTAATTCGTTTAATAGAAAAAGACATAATTACACATGTACATACTTGTAAGGGCGGAAAAGAAATGAATAAACTATTAAAGTGTCCGACTCTTATTTAAGCAATAGCATGTTTGAACTTTTGCATGATACTTCACGTTACAGCGAGTTGCAGCGCGTATACAGTTCCGCGCGCCTACGTACGGGCGTTGCATATATATCTATGTATACAGTTTCGATGCGGCCGCGGGCGCTCGAACGCAATTTGTTAACTGTTAAAAAACAATGTTTAAAAATAAAGATATTGCAATATTTCCTACGGTAATTTGTAGAAGAGATCTCAAACTTTAATTTGGACACTTGGCAACATTGAAAATTTTAATTTTTGACCCCAATATTGGGAGGTGAAAGTGGCCATTTTCGCGTTTTCTCGCACCTAAAATCGCCGATATCTCGAAAACGGCGCATTTTAGAGAAAATTCACAAGAGACATTTTTTGTTCAAAATGGTCCAATTTACCTAAAAAAACTTGTTCCGGGGCCAAAAATTTCAATTTTTGGACTTTGTTTAAAAAAAATTTGTTTTAAACAAATTCGGACCAGGTTACCGCCCGGCAACATGTTGATCCTCTTTCAGGGGCATCTCCTGGAGAAGGTTATGAAAAAAAATTCAATTAGAAAATTTTTTCCAATGATGGCGCCGATTTCGCCTTGTCTAACAGGGTAAAACGCGTTACCAATTTTTGCACTAAAAAATATTATAAAATTGAAGTGTAGATGGGACACCTTGTATTTTAGTCAAAGACAACACGGTAGAATTTTTGAAATAATTAGCACGTATTTCTAGACACCCCAAATAATTAAAACAAGGATAATTATTATTATTTTAACCTTTGGCTCATCAAGAACAAATCCCAGTTTATAATTTGCCTAAATTGCTAATTGACGTCATGTTATTAACAAGTGCAAATTAATAATTAAAAGTGCGACCTTTTTGATTAATAATAAACTTGGTTTAATTGTTTTTAAGAGTCTCAAATTAAATATTCGGACGCGTTAACTAACGGAATAGATATCTTATAATGATGCAATTAGGAACGATTACATTTATTAGAACTAGAATAAAATTATTGTGGTTATAATACAAATTGTAAAATCAATATCGGATTTTACTTTTTCACCACAAAAACTAAATTATAGGTAGGGTTAGTGATTATATATAAACCACGCCTTTAACTGGGTCATTTAAAGAGTTTTTTACTGAGTTAAAACAAAAACAATCTCACACGTTGTTGATATATGACACAAGCTTTATATTTCTTCAGTGGGACATCAACGTCATCGTCAATTCAAGTCGGTTAAAAACTGACATTGACACAAAAAATTGGCGCCGATTTCAAAAGTTATAGATGCGCTAGAACACTGCTCAAGTCATTTGGGTTCTGGCTGTATTTTTTTCCATCGAAAAGCAATGTTTAATCAACACACGAAATTTTTTCGGTTCCATCGTCTTGTAAAAATCAAAAGTAGCGGCACTCAAACAGCTGTAAGACGCAAACGAATAAACAATCTGTCATGAAAATTTTCCACGAATCCTCTGAGATTTGTCACTAACCAAAAATCATACGGTGTTTTGTTTGTGCCGCCATCTCTCGGAAAATCTCGAGATTTTTTTACCCCATGTACTGTTTTTCATATTTATAGAACTGATAGTCTATCTATCTATCTATCTAATCAGCCTCAAACATCCATTTTCAGACATAGGCCTCCCCTTCGCTTTTCCATTGTACTCTCTTATGAGCGATTTGCTTCCCTCCTTATCCAGCGTGTTTTATTCAGGTCGTCTGTCCACCTCATTTGTGGCCTACCTCGTTTTCGTTTATACTCCCAAGGTCTCCATTGCAGGATCTTTTTATTCCATCTATCTTCTTTTTGTCATAAAGTGTGACCGGCGAATTTCCATTTAAGCTTGGCTATCTACGTTGACACATCGCTTACTTTTGTTCTGGTTCTTATTGCAGCATTTGTCTCTCCATTGCTCTTTGTGTCTTCGCTATTTTATCGATATTTTCCTTTGTAAACGTCCAGGTTTGGGAATCATATATAAGGACAGGCAATATTCATTGATCGAAGACTTTTGTTCTCAGGTACTGCTGATATTTTTTGTTTTTTAGGATGTATGAAAGGTTGCTCAATGACATCCATGCCTTCTTTTTATTTTCATTTGTCTTGTAGTCTATATTTAGTTTTGTTATTTTACCCAGGTATGTATATATATTCCGTGACTTCTTCTATTTTCTTTTGTGCAACTGTGATGTTTAGTTCTTCCATCTGGTTGGTCAAGATCTTTGTTTTATCAAAATTTATTTTTAAACCTATTTTTTGACGCCTCGGTTTCAAGTTCTTCCATCATTTTTTGCAATTCTTCCTTTTTTTTCTGTTATTAGTACGATGTCGTCCGGGTATCTTAGGTGATTTAGTGGTTCTCCTTTCATTATGATTCCATATTTGTTCCATTGCATATTCTTAAAGGTGTCCTCCAGGGTCTGGCTAAATAGTTTTTGGCGATATTGTATCTTCCTGTCTGACTCCTCTTCTCACTTCTATTGGTTTAGTAACGTGATCTTTTATTATTCTAATGGTGAAACATGCGTTTGTTATTAGATCTGTATATCTGTAGTCAATTCTGCCATTCTGTAATGCATTTTTAACTGCCCAGTGGTCCAGTCCTTTTCGAAGTCGATGAATGCCATATACAATGGGATCTAGTATTCTATGGCTTTTTCAATTAATATTTCCATTGTCAAAAGGTGATCGCAAGTATGCACCCCTTCTAAATCCAGCTTGTTCTCTTGTCTGGTAGCTGTAGAGCTTGGTAGTTAGTCTACTTGTCAGTATTTTCGTTAGTAATTTATACATAGTATTAAGCAATGTTATTGGTCTATAGTTTTTAATATCTTTTCGGTCTCCCTTCTTAAACAGTAATATAGTTATGGCTTCGTTCCAGCTAATCGGTATCTGCTTTGTACTGAGTATTTTATTCATAAAGGTGTGTAATGATTCTCTTGTTGTTTTTTCTCCGTTCTTCAGCATTTCTACCGTAATTCCGTATCTTGCAGGCGATTTATTGTTTTTCAATTCTTTTATAGCTCTTTTTATCTCGTTGTTACTGATTTCGAGTTGTAGATAAAAGTTGACGATTTTAGTGTTCCGTACGGAACACTTATAAGATCACTTCGGTGTCTGTCTGTCCGTCTGTCACACCCGATTTTCTCCGAAACTATTTTGTCATGGAAAGTTGAAATTTGGTAGTAATATAGGAATTGATGGCCTCATCAGAGCCATGTAGTTTTGAAAGTTAAATTTTGACTTAAGGGGTTAGTTTTGGGGGGTGAAATCGGAAGTGAAAAACAAATTTTTTTACTAGGTAATCGAGTGTGGTGTCAAATGAAAGCTTGTGAAAACACGAGTAAAAAATATATATATAATGTAATACTTGCGCGCACTTTTCTTTGTATTATTTTTAAAAAATCGCGAAAAAAATCGCTGTCCACCCGCCTTATCTCGGAAAGTACTTATCAAAAAATTTTGAAAAAATTCTGGAATATTCTCCACGTGGTGTAGGTTGAACGAAAATTATCACGAGTGCATTACCTGTAATAATTTATCTGGTATATAAAAAACAGAAATTTCAAGGTCATCAATTTTCAGTAAAGATTGGAAATAAACTTTGTTGAAAACTTATTTGGGGTGTATTTTGTGAAGTCACTGACCATTTTATATCACCGTAACATAAATTTTGACTTAAGGGATTCGTTTTGAGGGGTGAAATCGGAAGTGAAAAAAAAATTTTTTTACTAGGTCATCGAGTGTGGTGTCAAATGAAAGCTTGTGAAAACACGAGTAAAATATATATATATATATATATATATATATATATATATATATATATATATATATATATATATATATATGTATATATATATATATATATATATATATATATATATATATATATATATATATAAATGTAATACTTTCGCAAACTTTTCTTCGTATTACTTTTAAAAAATCGTGAAAAATCGCTGTCTGTCCCTATCTCGAAAAGTACTGAAATTTTGAAAAAATCCTGGAATATTCTCCACGGGGTATAGATTGAACGAAAATTATCATTACCTTTAATAATCTATCTGGTATATAAAAAAAACAAAATTTCAAAATCACCAGTTTTCAGTAAAGATTGGAAACAATTTTTGTTGAAAACTCATTTGGGTGTGTTTTGTGAAGTCACTGATCATTTTATACCACCCTAACAAAATTTTTTTATTTTAAAAACAATCAACGTACGGAACACTAATTGTGCAAGTGCAACTTGCACTTGACCGGTTATTTATTTAAGTGTTTAGACGGTTGAGGATTTCTTGTGGTGGTTCTTGTTTTGTGCTGTATAGGTTCATGTAATATTTGATTGGTTTCTACTTTTTCTTTGTTTTTTATACTATTTAACTGAGTTTTTTCTAGCTATGGTTTCAAGCATTTCATACTTTTGTTTTGCTGGATTATTTGTTCTATTTTGGTTTCTTCTTTTCTTCTTTTGTTTTCCTGGATGTTTGTTTTGTTAATCTCTGTATATTCTACTGTGTTTCTTTTTCCTTCTTTTAGTAGAGTTCTTCTTTTTTTCACTAGTTCTTTTGTATGTTGAGAGATATAATTGTAATTCTTTGTTGCTGATGTCACTTTCGCGGTTTCTTTTCCAGCATTAAATAGTGTATTAGTTAATATTTTGTTTATATCGTCAACATTTTTATTCTCCAGATCATTTGTGTTTTGTATACTTATCTTTTATTTAAATTTAGCTGAGTTATGCCTAAGCTCTACCATGTTAGGGATCTTTGTGTTTGGTTCATTTTCTTTCTAGTTTCAAATAAGCTGCAATTGCATTTAGTTTATGTTGGTTTATGTTTTTTCAGTGAAGAAAATAATGACCAGTATTGAAAGCCGATTATAAAATTACCACCGGACTAGGCGGACGTCATTCATGTTCGACAATGTACTATTTAACCAAAAATAAGGGTAAAAATGAATCTCTTTCCACAAACCATTGTTTGCAGGGGTCTCAACAATAATCCCAAAAAAAGGAATTTCTCTTACCGACTATAAGTTATAGGCGACACGTTGCAACTTGACCATGTATATATATATATATATATATATATATATATATATATATATATATATATATATATATATATAAAGGGTGTTTTTATAGAGGTATAGAACTTTGAAATGGAATAAAACAAAGATGAATTTTTTAAATTGACATGAAATTTACTTTATTCGAAAGATAATCTTCTGGCATTATAATTTAAATATGACTTCTGGCATATGACCGCCACGGCTGGCTCGGACGTAGTCTAATCTGGAGGTCCAATTTTCGATGACTTTTTCCAACATTTGTGGCCGTATATCGGCAATAACGCGGCGAATGTTGTCCTCCAAGTGGTCAATCGTTTCGGGCTTATCGGCGTAGACTAGCGACTTCACATACAGAAAATAGTCTAGCGGCCTTAAATCGCACGATCTTGGAGGCCAATTCACGGGTCCGAAACATGAAACTATGCGGTTACCAAACGTTTTCTTCAATAAATCAATTGTGGCACGAGCTGTGTGACATGTTGCGCCGTCTTGTTGAAACCACAGCTCCTGCACATCATGGTTGTTCAATTGATGAACGAAAAAGTCAGTAATCATGGCTCTATAGCGGTCACCATTGACTGTAACGTTCTGATCAGCATCGTTTTTAAAATAGTACGGACCAATGATTCCACCAGCCCATAAAGCACACCAAACAGTTAGTTTTTCTGGATGTAACGGTGTCTCAACATACACTTGAGGATTATCATCACTCCAAATACGGCAGTTTTGTTTAATGACGTATCCGTTCAAACAAAAGTGAGCTTCATCGTTAAACAAAATTCGCTTATGAAAATCGGGATCAACGGCAATCTTGTTTTGGGCCCATTCACCGAATCTACGCCTTACTAGGTGATCGTGTGGCTTCAATTGTTGCACGAGTTGGATTTTGTAAGCAAGCAAACCAAGATCTTTCCGTACGCACTGTACGACGTCTCTGTGGATGCGTATTATCATTTAGAGTAAACGTGGTGTGAAAACGTTCCATAGTTAATCGAATTCATTGCTCTGATGGACGATTATGTTGACCGTAAAATGGACGTAGTGCGCGATACGTACTTCGAACAGAACCATGATTTTCAAAATAAATTTGCACAATTTGGAAGCGTTGTTCAGGCGTCAGTCTATTCATGTTGAAATGCCAAACCAAAGTAAACATAAATCACTTGACAGCTGACAAAATGGCTGCCAGTTAAAAAAGTGTTGCCAACTTAAAGTTTTATACCTCTATAAAAAACACCCTTTATATATATATATATATATATATATATATATATATATATATATATATATATATATATATATCTATATATATATATATATATATATATATATATATACAGGGTGATTGGTAATTCGACCTATTCCTTAAAAAGTGTTATACTAGAGCTTATTTGAAACAAATTTATTCCTATAAACTGGGGTTCTAAAATCAGTGCTTTTTAGAGTTTCAGATTTTTTAAAATTTTCCGACTTTTGACCAAAAAACTACCATTTGTACAAAACTATTCCATTCTGGTCATTGAATTGACACTTTTCTAATAGCTGACGAAAGAGTGATCACCATGGCCAAAATTCCTATAGCTTTAGAAATAAAAGGTCAAAAATCACGTGTACTGGATATTTTTTTCAAATATGGCTTAAATCGTATAGCATTACTCAAAAACATTGTATTGCACCTGGCGTACAAATTACGGAAATAACTTCCTCGTTTCATGAGCTCTCCTAAAAGGTACAAATGTCAAATTTCGCACGGGTTTAGAAAATATCCAAATAAAACGCGCAGGTAGGTTATAGGTCTCCATGTAAATTTTGTCGGTTTTCAGAAATAAACGAAAAAAAAAGAGTAAAGAATCCTTTTTAATTACGACTATCGTTTTTCAATTAACCGTAACAAAAAAAATCACAAATTATGTTCAAATTGTCTCCCTCGGTTACGTATGCATGAACGAAATCTACGGTATACTTTAGATACAGTCACTAACTAATGTCTTATATCCTTTATTGATTACTAGTTAGCTTTTTGCTATAACAATTTCACATGATAGATTAAAAACTGAGTCTACATATTGGATCTTAAGATATATATATACATGTCAGGGTCCTAATTATATAATGGTGTTAGAGAACATAAAAGGTTTAAACTTTATGTTTCATGAACATAAACTAATTAAGGTTAACTTAAGCTAATCCAGCGGTAGGAGGTGCGAGGGTCCTGGAAGTCAGCATCGGGCATCGGAAGGGGGTAAGCATTTTTGACAGTGGGGTTGGGGTGGAGTGTGTCTTTGTCTAGGAATGTGAGCTGAGTGTTGGTCATGAATTCCTGGATTGTCGGAATCTGAAGGTCTCTATGAAGTTGTGTATTCTGTACGAAACATGGGGTTTTGGCGATGATACGAAGGGCCTTGTTTTGGACGGTCTGGAGGGTGGATCAATGAGAACGTGACATTTAGCATCTTGCCAGGCTGGAGTAGGTCAGGCCAGCTCTGATGATCATTCTATAAATTGTCATGTTGTTGCCAGTTGACAATTTACTGGTCTTGTTGTAAAGTGATACCCATTTGCCGAGGAGCTGGTTGGCTTTTTTAGTGAAGGTGGAATTTACATAGTTAACAACGACACGTCCGAACGCTAAGATGGTTGAAACTAACTGATTTATGATTATGTAATGACACAGGTAACTAAATTGAACTGGCTACAAGCAAGGCATGCTAAGAAATCTGCTACCTTCTGTGCGATTATTGCAATTTATTTTTCAAACCCTTGTGCGAGTTGACGAAATTTGCACCTTTTTGGAGAGCCTACGCAACGAGAAAGTTATTTCCATAATTTGTACGCCAAGTTTGCTACATTTTTTTTTAGTAATCCTCTACGATTTCAACAATATTTGAAAAAAAAAAAAATCATGACATGTGATTTATGACCTTTTATTTCTGAGGTTATAGGAATTTTGGCCATGATTTCTTTTCAAAGTGGCCACTCTTTCTTCAGCTACTAGAAAAGTGTCAATTCAATTATCAGAGCGGGGTAGTTTTTTCATAATTGACATTTTTTTGTCCAATGTCGAAAAATTAAATAAAAATTTAAACACTGCAATAACTCAAAAACTACGAATTTTAGACCCCCAGTTCATACGAATAAATTATATATATATATATATATATATATATATATATATATATATATATATATATATATATATATATATGTATTTATATATATATATATATATATATATATATATATATATATATATATATATATATATATATTTATTAGGAGGCCAGTTTTTTTATTAGAAAAAATTGGAATTTCTAACCAAGTAATGTTGAAATACACACTCTGAAACTCAAAGAACACTCGGTACATAACCTTGGCCTTAAATCCTGCGATATATTTTTTTAAATCACTCAAACAAACAAATAGGCAATTAGCAAACTTAAGAATACCACAGAGTACAACGTGATCACACACGTTATTAATCCTCCTCTAAGCAGAGATTCTTGATTGAATAATCACCGCCATCATTAAATTTATCCCTCCTTATTAGTTTTAACAGGAGATTGGTATTATTATTATCATCATACTTAAATTATTTCTCTTATACTTCGCAATTATTATTAATAATAATAAAGTCGAGTAACTCTGGTGTTTATTAGTGAGACGGTCTTAATTCGATAATGGGCCACTCCAGATGCAAAATAGCTCCGATGATGAATTGTAATCACTCATGATTGTTGTAAAGAAATATGGTCAATCAACGGGGAAATTAGGATGAATTAAGAGGATATTCGTAATTAGTGATGATATACTGCATTTTATTAAACAAATTCTTCTTCTTTTGCGTACACCGTAGGACGATGAGACGTGCAGAATAGTCGCCTTGATGGTCTAGTGGTTGTAAGGGTCTTTTAAATTGAGCGGTTTTTTTTAAAAATTCTTGAATAAAACACAGATGGCGTTAATTTCAAATTTTTTTTATTGGTAATTGAAGTATAAAATATATGATATTTAAACACGAAAAATAATATCCGCCAAATGTTCACCTCTTGCAGCTTCACAAATGTCCACTCTTCTGTCAAAATTTTCGATGACATTTTGGCATAATTGCGGTTCTAATTTACCAACAAAGCGAGTAATTTGGACCTTCAGCTCAGGAATCGATTGTGTGTTATTCTTATAAATCTGGATTTTCACGTAACCCCAAAGAAAATATTGTAGTCCAATGGAGTCAGATTATATGATCTTGGTGGCCAATTAACATCACCGTTCTGAAGATTACACATCCAGGAAATTTTCCCTGCAACAACTCAATGATTTCACGAGCAGTGTGACAGGTTGCGCCGTCCTGCTGAAACCAAATGCCCTCCAGATTATTATTATTCAATTCAGGCCACAAAAATTCAGTTATCATCTCACGATATCAAAGACCAGTTACAGCTTCACCAGTATCATTTTCGAAGAAGTATGGACCAGTGATACCTCCTGACCATAATACACGCCTCAGTTACTCGTTTAGGATGTAAAGTTTTCTGATGAATCAATCGTGGATTTTTCTCATCCCAAATACGGCAATTTTGTTTATTAACATAGCCACCAATTTAAAAATGTACTTCATCGGAAAAAACAATTTTTTGAGAAAAATCATCAGGTTGATTTTTGTTCCAACTGATCAATCCACGACGTTTTAAATAATCCAATGGCTTTAGTTTCTGTGTTATTTAAACCTTATATGCCTTCAGACCTAAATCGTTTCATAAGATACTCCATGTTGTGGATTCACTGAGTCCAATTTGTTGTGAACGTAGACTAATGGATATTTCTGGATCTTCAGCAACACTTATGAATCAAATGAATATGCCACCGCTGCGACTATATCTTTCTCTTCTTTTATCTTCCACCGAACCACTTCCTTGAAATTTTTGAACAATTCGATTGATCGTGCTTTTAGATGGACGATTATATATATATATATATATATATATATATATATATATATATATATATATATATATATATATATAATTAAGGGTTTGTTTTACAGCTGACACTGTCTCCCTTCTCTCAACCTCGCGTTCCATTCTCTTCGATCTTCCCAGTCTCCTTCCTGTAACCCTCTGTTTTCCATTGCCTCATCGACGTCATCCCGCCATGAGCGCCTAGGTCTTCCCCTCTTTCTTCTTCCAATTGGATTTCATTCTGTGATTTTCTTAATCCACCTTCTGTCGTCGCTTCTCCTTACTTGACCATACCATTTCAATCGTTTTTCTTCTATGGCATGTACTGCGTCTTTTGTTATTCCCATTCGCGCTCGTTCCTAATCCTATCAGTCCAGACATACGGGTCAGAAACATGGACCATTAACAAGAAATATAAATTAAAAATAAACGCGGTGGAGATGGAATGTTGGAGAAGATATTGTAGGGTGACCCGGACTGATAGGATTAGGAACGAGATGGACGATTATGCAAACCGTAAATATTACGTAATTTTCTAAAAATATTTTTTACTGAACCATTTCATGAAGTAATTCAACAATTTGAACGGGTTGTTGTATATTTTACGACTCTGTTTTTATAAATATCATTCATTACACTTTTTAGATGTCACAAGACCACTATTTCGCAACGCCATCTGTGTTTTATTCAAGAATTTAAAAAACCGCTCAATCTGAAAGACCCTTTATTATTTTATGTCTTGTGCTTTTGGGTGTGGAATTTTCAGGTCCCTGGGCTTTAAAAACACTGACAAGGCCATATAACATAATATATTCGAGCTACCTCCTTCGGGCCCTCTCTTTTACTCTTAGACAGTGACAGGCAGCGACATATTGTTCGATCGATGTAACCAGCTTAATCCTCCCAAAGTATATACTAGAAACACACGTCGTGGTAACACTTCACATCCGTATGAAGTTCAGTTTGTCA
Source organism: Pachyrhynchus sulphureomaculatus (assembly GCA_019049505.1). Taxonomy (NCBI): domain Eukaryota; kingdom Metazoa; phylum Arthropoda; class Insecta; order Coleoptera; family Curculionidae; genus Pachyrhynchus; species Pachyrhynchus sulphureomaculatus. The sequence continues at coordinate 111,634,824 of CM032451.1, forward strand.
CTCCTCGTAAAACGCTCTTCAAGCAGTCTTTTATATGGAGAACCTCATCCCTGGGATGATTTGTCTAGGACTGTGTTTCCCACTGAGTACAATTTACAGCGATTTACGATGTATCACTTTTTCCGCCCACGCGCCGCTTCTGTTTCGTTTTTAGGAATTTCCCTGCAGCATGTATGCGAAGACTTCAGGTTAATCAGTCTCATGAGTCACTTTCTAAAAGTTTTATTAAAAATTATACGAAATAGAATCTACAAGAAATGTGAAAGACGACTCGACTGTTGGGTTCGGGGGTGGCAACAAGAGAAGCTCTTTTTAGAATGACGGTCCTCCTTCAAAAAAGTAGAGAGTACAACAAGACGAGAAATAATAAAACACATCTATTGGAATCAGACTGCTCTAGCACAAGTAAATGAAATAGTTACAGATGAAATACTCATTCAGCGAGGGGTTAGGTAAGGTTGCATACTGTCCCCTGTATTGTTCAACTTAATCCAAAGTCATGTTCAAGAAAGCCCCCCCTCCCCCCTATGAAGTGAAGGAATCAGGATGGGGGTGAAGTGATAAAAACCATTCGCCTTTCCGACGATAGCGTCATCTTAGCAGAAACATTAGAGCATTGGTTCACAACGTGAACGTCTGACGATAAACACAGAAAAAATAAAATTTATGGTCATTCCTAAACATAAAACCAACAATTTCCAATTATTCCTCGAAGGAAAACAAATAGAACGTGTAGAAAAGTACAAATATTTAGGCACCTATAACACATCCGACATCGACCAAGACACTGAAATTAAAACCAGAATAGAGGGTGCAAGAAAATCATTTTTAAAATTCCAGACCATGTTCTACAACAGAAATTTATACCTCGCTCTAAGATTACGTTTCCTGGAATGCTACGTGAGGTCTGAACTTTTGTATGGAGTCGAAACATAGACATTGAAGCAATACACTACTAAAAAGCTAGAAGCTCTATCGAAGAATATTAAAATTCCCAAGGACAGCCAGGATCACTAATGAGAACTTCTACGAAGGATAGGCAAGACCCAAAACTCTTGATTATCATAAAAGTACGAAAAACATCCTACTTAGGTCATGTACTCAGAAACGAGAAATATGTACTATCGCAAACTGTTATGCAGGGAAGAGTTGGCGATAGAAAAAGCGTCGAGAGAAAGAAAAAGTCTTGGTTGAGAAACATCAAAGAATGGACCGGCATGAATGTAGGGGAGTTGTTTTATGTTGCGAGCGACAAAGAAACATTTATAAAAGTGGTCGCCAACCTCCATTAGGAGAAGGCATGAGAAGAAGAAGAAGATGTGTGAAATGGATTTTTCTTTATTACTAAATGTACGAAAAGAGAATGAAATAGTTGGATTCTTCATCACTTGAAACTCAAAAAATGAGTGATCACTTGGCCATAGCCAAAATTCCTATGACCTCAGAAATGAATGTTTTTTAAATATCGTTTAAATCGTAGAGCATTACTCAAAAAATATGTATCGCACTTAGCGTACAAATTATGGAAATAACTTCCTTGTTTTATAAGCTCCCCAACTTTCGCACGGGTTTGGACAAAATCCTAATAAAATGCGCAGGTAGGTTGTAGGTCTCTATGTAAATAGAACTAAATTTTGTCTGTTTTCAGAAATAAATGAAAATAACCGGTCAAGTGCAAGTTGAACTTGCACAATTAGTGTTCCGTACGTTGATTGTTTTTAAAATAAAAAATTAGGGTGGTATAAAATGATCAGTGACTTCACAAAACACACCCCAAATGAGTTTTCAACAAAGTTTGTTTCCAATCTTTACTGAAAACTGGTGACCTTGAAAATTTGGTTTTTTTATATACCAGATAGATTATTAAAGGTAATGATAATTTTAGTTCAATCTATACCCCGTGGAGAATATTCCAGGATTTTTTCAAAATTTTTTGATCAGTACTTTCCGAGTTTAGGTAGGGGACAGCGATTTTTTCACGATTTTTTAAAAGTAATACGAAGAAAAGTGTGCGCAAGTATTACATTATATATATATTTTTTACTCGTGTTTTCACAAGCTTTCATTTGACACCACACTCGATGGCCTAGTAAAAAAATTTTTTTTCACTTCCGATTTCACCCCTCAAAACGAATCCCTTAAGTCAAAATTTATGTTACGCTGATATAAAATGATCAGTGACTTCACAAAACACACCCCAAATAAGTTTTCAACAAAGTTTATTTCCAATCTTTACTGTAAATTGATGACCTTGACATTTCTGTTTTTCTTATATACCAGATAAATTATTACAGGTAATGTACTCGTAATAATTTTCGTTCAATCTACACCCCCGGTGGAGAATATTCCAGAATTTTTTTCAAAATTTTTTGATAAGTACTTTCCGAGATAAGGCGGGTGGACAGCGATTTTTCGCGATTTTTAAAAAATAATACAAAGAAAAGTGCGCGCAAGTATTACATTATATATATATATTTTTTACTCGTGTTTTCACAAGCTTTCATTTGACACTACACTCGATTACCTAGTAAAAAATTTTTTTTTTTCACTTCCGATTTCATCCCCCCCCAAAACTAACCCCTTAAGTCAAAATTTAACTTTCAAAACTACATGGCTTTGATGAGGCGATCAATTCCTATATTACTACCAAATTTCAACTTTCTATGACAAATAGTTTCGCAGAAAATCGGGTGTGATTGACGGACAGACAGACAGATAGACGACAGACAGACACCGAAGTGCTCTTATAGGTGTTCCATACGGAAAAGAGTAAAGAATGTTTTTTAACTACGATTATCATTTTCCAATTAACCGTAACAAAAGATTACAAATTATGTTCAAATTGTATCTCTCCGTTACGTTTGCAAGCATGAAATCTACGGTGTCCTTTAGATACGACTACTTGTTAATGTCTAATATACTTTATTGACTACTAGTTAGTTTTTTGTTATAACTATTTTACATAATAGATTAAAAACTGAGTATACATATTGGATCTTTAGATATATACATGTCAGGTACCTAATTAACTTAGCCTAGGTAAAGATTTTATATAGGTCTGTTGAGAGAAACTTAAGATATTTAAACTTAAGTTATTTCATGAATATCAAACTTAAAATAAAACTTAAAACTAATTAAGGCTAACAATAGGGGGTGCGAGGGTCCGGGAAGTCAGCATCGGGTATGGGATGAGGGGAGGTAAGCATTCCTGACAGTGTGCTATGTCCATAAAAAAAGAAATGGGATTTTTCTTTATTACTGAATGAAATAGTTTGATTGTTTCATCACTTGAAATCCAAAAAATGATTTTGCAGTATCGTTTGACATCTGTCATTTGGAAGGAAAATTAAATTTTCTTCTTATTTTAAAGTCGAAAATATTTATTAGAAAAAAGTCTTTAGAATTGCATTTTAAGGTAATGTGTAAAATTTTAGATCGATCGTATTTTGTCAGTTTTTGATCAATAAAAATATGATCGCATAGAGATTTTTATTTCTTAAATTTGAAGTGCATTTTGACAGATACTGAAGTTAAATGACATCCTTACTTTTCTAAAATCATTTCATGCATAGCCTCAACATTCTCTCGGGTATACACAGAAACGAGTCTTTCAGCACAGTGTTCATTACTGATGTCGGTTCTTCCTCTTTTGAATCCAAAACCAAATTTTCAATAATGGCGTAGAAAGGATATTGTTGGTTGGTTAGTCTAGGCTAACTTTTTTCTTATCGTTCATCTCCCCGCCTATTAGGGATATTAGTACCTTTTTAGATGTATATCTGCGAGGATGTCATATTATCCGTCAATGGTGTCCAAATGCCAAAACATACATTTGTACATCATGGCAAATTTTAGACAATGCGGTAGTGCTGCCACCGGTATTATTGCATTTCTGCAACAACTACTACCTTATGTATGTGACTAAGTTAAATATACTTAAATAAATTAAGGGTGAACACCACTGTGGAGGTCAAAAAAAAGGTGAAATTTAAGAATTTTTTTTACGAAAAATAATACCAAATATCGACTTGTGATTAAAAGAATTGTATTATACACGTACAAGTATTAAAGAACATACATGATTTTTTTCAGAATTTTTTAATACAAAATGGCGGCTGTAGCCCTCGTTGAACAAAAACCCATTTTTTTGCACTCCCCGAAAGATGTCTTACAAAGGGATGAACCCAGAATTGAAAAGCAAAAATATTCTTATTTTATAAATGAAAATCTAGGGAATGACTTAGGGAAATGAAAAAATATTGATTTCTGTTGACAGGAAAATGAACAAAAATAACGGTCAAGTGCAAGTTGAACTTGCACAATTAGTGTTCCGTGATTGCTTTTAAAATAAAAAAATTGTTACGGTGGTAAAAATGATCAGTGACTTCACAAAATACACCCCAAAGGAGTTTTCAACAAAGTTTGTTTCCAATATTTACTGAAAACTGATGACCTTGACATTTTTGTTTTTCGTATATACCAAATAAATTATTAAAGTTAATGCACTCGTGATAATTTTCGTTCAATCTACACCCCATGGAGAATATTCCAGAATTTGTTTAAAATTTTTTGATCAGTACGGGCGGGGGGACAGCAATTTTTCGTGATTTTTTAAAAATAATACAAAGAAAAGAGAGTCCAAGCATTACATTATATATATATATATATATATATATATATATATATATATATATATATATATATAATACATATATATATATATATAATATATATATTATATATATATATATATATATATATATATACATATAATATATATTTATATATATATATATATATATATATATATATATATATATATATATATATATATATATATATATTACTTGTGTTTTCACGAGCTTTCATTTGACACCACACTCGATGACCTAGTAAAAAAAAATTTTTTTCCCTTCCGATTTCACCCCCAAAACTAACCCCTTAAGTCAAGATTTAACTTTCAAAACTACACGGCTCTGATGAGGCCATTAATTCCTAAATTAATATCAAATTTCAACTTTCTGCGACAAATAGTTTCGGAGAAAATCGGGTGTGACAGACAGACAGACAGGCACCGAAGTCATCATATAAGTGTTCCGTACGGAACATTAAAAAATGATAAAAAATTTTGCACTAAATTGTTAATAAGAAAAGAAATTTGCATTAATCGTAAAATCCGTGAATAATACTTTTTCGTAAAACTTCAAACTCGACGCAGGGGTTCGTCAGGGATGCATCGTATCACTTATATTGTTCAATATGTATATAAAACACATCATGAGAAAGGTGTTTGACAACTCGCAGGGTGGCATAACAATCATCATCATCATCATCATCATCATCATTAGCTTATACTGTCCACTACTGGACGAAAGACTCCCTCAAGTCTTGCCACTTTTTTCTGTTCTGGGCCGCTTGTACCCAATTTCCAGCCACTCTTTTCAAATCATCAGTCCACCTCTACTTCGATAGACTTTGTCCATCGCCCATCCTTAAATTTAGCAACATGTCCAGCCCAGTTCCATTTATGATGTAGGATGAATTTGACTGCGTCTTGTACCCCCATTCCCTTCCTGATAATGTGATTTGGGATGTAATCTCTAAGAGTAACGCCTAACATTGAACCCTCCATCTTTCGTTGCATGACACATATTTTATTGATGTTTTTCTTCGTCATTGTGAGAGTTTTCGGCTCCGTACGTAAGAACAGGTACTACGCATCTGTGAAATACTTTCTTTTTAAACACATAGGAAGGTTAGATTTGAATACATAGGCCACTTTACTATATGCAGCCCAGGAGAGACCTATTCGCCGCTGAATTTCATGTGTTTGATTATCTCGTCCTATGCTGATTTCATGTCCCAGGTATTTATTTTGGTGCACTTGGTCTATCTCTACGTTATTCAGTTTTATAGTGTCGCTTAATACAAGATTTGTCATAAAATGGGTCTTGGATAGATTGATTTTTAGACCAACTTTTCTGGAAGCTTTCTGAAGCCTGTGTAACATAGTTTGTGCTTCTTATATTTTGTCTGTTATTAAGGCAGAGTCGTCGGCGAAACAGAGGCGATTTAACTTTTCGCCGTCAATCTTAAGTCCCATTCTTTCCTAGTTTATTGATTTTAGAAAACTCTCTAGAAGTGTTACGAAACGCTTGGGTGAGAGCGTATCACCTTGCCGTACTCCCCTTTCAATTTGAAATTTGCTGGTGGATTGATTTGCGTCTGTTTTAACATGAGCGGTGGCATTTTCATATGTGTTAATTACATTGGAATATCGATGATTAATACGACACTCAGCAAGCGCTTCCAAAAGTCTCTGCTCATTTACAAAATCAAAAGCTTTTTCGAACTCCACAAATATGAGTACAAGAGGCTTATTACATTCTATACATTTTTCAATGAGGATTTTAACTGTAAGCAGTTGGTCGTTTGTTTCATACCCCGAACGGAAACCTGCCTTTTCTTTTGAAAGGAAACACTCCAATTTATTTGTTAGACGTTTGGTAAAAAAAAAATTAAAGGAGGGGTCCCACCTCCCACGTACCATCGCCGGTTCCTGAAGGGAGCTCCGGCGGTGCCCCTTCTTCTTACTACAACTGAATCAAATTTTAAATTTTTAATCCTCATTCGATTTTATAGCTCTAGTTATAGTTTTACATATTTGTGTACCGATTTGTTTATTTATGGTGAGGTAACCCTTCCTCAAATGTGGGACACTGTCCCGGGTACCTTCAATCCCCATAGACGTTTGGTAAGTATTTTCGTGAGTAATTTGTATACATGGCTCAGGAGGCTAATGGGTCGATATTTTGTAAGGTCTGAAGTATCTCCTTTTTTTTGCATTATGCCAATAGTTCCATTATTCTAATGCGATGGAATTATTCCCTTTCAGGAGGCATTTATTGAATAACATTTTAAGTGATTTGATAATTTGTTGTCTTTCTTGTTCAATTGCCTCTACTACAATATTGTCTTCACCCGGAGCTTTGTTATTTTTCATGTCCTTCAAAGCAGATGTAATTTCTTCTTCTGTGATATCTGAGATATCCTCCGATTCCTGATTTAGGACTTTCGGTATGTTGATTTTCTGTTTTTTTTTTTATCTTGTAAGGTATATAATTGTTGATAGAATAATTCGATGATCTGTAAATTATCTCGTTTGTTTGTTATTACATTACCATGCATGCCCTTAATCTTGCATATGTTTTTCCTTCCCATTGTGTTCTTCCTTCTCAAGACTTTTATGCTTTTATTCTGTTCTACAACGTTTTTAATTTCCTCTGTATTTTTTTGTCTTTTGTCATTTCTAATTTTCCTCTCTATTTATAGTTCTGCATTCATCTCTTTAATTTCTGTTGTTTTTGTTGTTTCGAACAAGTTTTGTCAATGGCATAACAATAGGTGGTTCTAAAATAAATAGACTACGATATGCCGACGACACAGAAGTCTTGGCTGCCTCGAAAGGACTCCAGTACATCATAGATAGACCTAACATAGTCAGCAACAAATACGGGCTACAGTTGAATAAAACCAAGATGAAAGTGATGATCATCAACACATTAATATTCCCAGTTGCTACATATGCAGCCGAAACCTGTACCGTTAAAAAAAATGACAACGAATCAGCACATTTGAAATGTGGGTATATAAAAGGATGCTCTGGATACCCTGTACAGCGCACCACACAAATGATTGTATCCTAGATGAGCTCAACATCAAAACAAGACTGACTACTATAGCGTCGATGTTTGCCAATTCCCTTGGTGTAAACTTTGAGAGAAAGCCAAGTTCCTCGGTACGTTTGTGGATCATAGGTTTTCTTTTAGGCACCATATATGCTAAATTAAACTTTCTTACTTTGCAATTTTAAGCTTAAAAAGTACCCTTGATAGTGACGGTCTCTTGGCTGTATATTATTCATTGGCTTTTAGTCACATGTCTAACAATGTTTGTATCTTGGGGTGCTGCTGGTGTGAAAAGTAAACATATATTTGTGGACCAAAAGAAAATAATCCGTTTGATTTTTAATCTAAATTTTCGTGAAAACTGCAGAGATACGTTTATAAAACAACGAATCCTAACTTTTCCATGTCTTTACATACTAAGGTGCTTAACTTTTGTAAATAATAACCTTTTGAGATGCTGGGAGCAACAAATACATATAACACCAGGAGTAATAGTGAATTAAAGGTCCCCATTCATAGATCAACTTTCTTCAAAGGCACTCCCCTCTATAGTTGCATCAGCCTTCATAACGGAATGCCTGCAGAACTGCGAAATATACATGGTCCAAGATTTATATCTCAGCTAAAGTCCTTCTTACTGGAAAATGCCTTCTACTCGATAGGGGATTTCTACGGAGCCTGATGATCTCTAAGAGTGTGCTGGTTTCTTTTTAGGTATTGCTGTCATGAACCTGAACCCACCTACATTATCTTGTCTTAAACCAAGGTACACTTAAATTCCAATTTTAATTATTTTTGTATTTTTACTGCATTTAAATATTAAGCTTAACATTGTTTTTTCCGACTTTGTACAATTTCTTTGTATGTCCATATATTTATGGTGTGTTTGATTTATGGTAAATCTACACTATTTTTATTTCTATTGTATTTATAATTATGATTATTATACTATATTTGACGAACCAATGTACCCTTTGTTGTATTTAATGGTAATACGAGGCTGGTTTGAAAAGTCCGTGCAAAGTCCGAGAGATGGCACCACCGGCGCGTATCGAGGTCATGTTTAGTTAGTAGCATCTCTTGAATGAACGCACACCAAGTTTCAGCCATATTGGTCTATTTCTTTGTGTTTGGCATTCGTGTGAATCAAGGAAGTGGAGAGATTTTCAAGAAATGGACGAAAAAGAATTTCGTGTGGTGATTAAACATTACTTTATGAAAGGCAAAACGCCTTAGGAGACTAAAGAGAAGCTTGATAAACATTATGGTGACTCTGCACCTTCGATTAGAACAGTTTATAAGTGGTTTCAAAATTTTCGGACTGGCCATATGGGCACAAGTGACGCTGAACGTTCTGGACGGCCTGTGGAAGTTACGACTCCAGAAATCATTGATCAAATCCATGATATGGTGATGGATGACAGAAGAGTTAAGGTGCGTGAGATTGCTAGTGCTGTGGGCATCTCGACTGAACGGGTACATAATATTTTGCATAAACATTTGGACATGAGAAAGCTATCCGCAAGATGGGTGCCGCGATTGCTCACGCTTGACCAAAAACGGAATCGTGTGAAGTGTTGCAAGGATGGTTTGCAGCTGTTCCAGAAGAATCCGGAGGACTTTAAGCGTCGTTTCGTCACTGTGGATGAAACATGGATACATTACTATACTCCTGAGACCAAACAACAATCTAAACAATGGGTTACCAAGGGGGAATTTGCACCAAAAAAGGCGAAGGCCGTTCCTTCGGCCGGAAAGGTTATGGCGACTATCTTTTGGGATTCGCAAGGGATAATCCTCATCGACTATCTGGAAAAGGGTAAAACTATTACAGATGAATATTATTCATCGTTATTGGACCGTTTGAAAACCGAGCTGCAAGAAAAACGCCCGCGATTGGCCCACAAGAAAGTCCTTTTCCATCACGACAACGCACCAGCACACACACCTCAGCAGTTGTGGTCGCAAAATAATGGAAATAGGATTCCAACTCGTTTCACATCCCCCTATTCTCCAGACTTGGCTCCCTCGGACTACTATTTGTTCCCCAATTTGAAGAAATGGCTGGCGGGACAAAGATTTTATTCAAACGAGGAGGTGATTGCAGACACTAATGGATATTTTGCAGACTTGGAAAAATCCTATTATTCGGAAGGGATCAACGAACTAGAACATCGTTGGACGAAGTGTATAAGCCTAAAAGGAGACTATGTCGAAAATAAAAAAGGTTTACCCGAAACACATAAGTAGTTTTTATTTTTGCACGGACTTTTCAAACCAGCCTCGTATATATACAGTAGAACCCCGATTAACCGAGTCGCGATTATCCGAGCTCTGGATTAACCGAGCCAATCTAAGAATCTGATTATCCGAGGTACGCGCGTCTATGCTGCGTATTAACCGAGCTTCTAAAATATGTATGTACATATTTCCATTTAAAATCGTCGGGACCTTCGGGGAATCCCCCTAGCCCGTGTAAGGGGTTCCCCTATTTATGTTTTTTTTTGCGTGAATGCAGTGCGTTTTAGCGTTTTACTACGGAGAAGTACGAGTATACTCACATAATTTATTTGGTTGGAGTTCTGGTAGTTAAGTGTAATTAATACGAACTGCTTTGTTTGAATTTTTGTTTGTCGTATTATAATGGAGCAAAACAAGCGTAAAAGAATCGTCGTTCCTGCAGAAGTAAAATTAAAAGCCATCAGGAGAATTGAAGCAGGAGAAACAATTAAAGTTGTTGCACGAGATTATGGAGTAGGTGAGGTAATACTTGGAGATTGGAAAAGAAACCGCACAAAAATAGAAGAGTGGTGTATAAATCAAACCTCCTCGTCCTCAGGAAGAAAATCAATTTTTTTCCTCCAAATATAACCAGCATAATGCAACCAATGGATTAAGGCATCCTCGAACACACAAAAAAATTATAGGCGTTTATATCTTGAACATCTGCTAGAATACACAGAAAAGGAGGATATTATCAATGGGATGAGAAAGGTTACACTGAAAAATGTTATTTACTGGGTAAGTCAAGCTTGGGATTTTGTGCGTACTACCACTATTCAAAAATCTTGGTCAAAAGTTATTGATTTTGAGGACTATAATGACAGTGAAGATGATACTCCATTAAATGAATTAGCTTTGAAATTGAGAAGCCATGGAGAAATGTCCTGTTCAAATTTTGACAGCGAGATAGAAGAAAAAGAAAAAAAGTTTATTTGAATTATTGCAAAAATTAAAAGGTTGCGAAAATGTGATAAGAGAAGATGTTGTTGAATGGATTATATCAGATGAATTAGAAGAAGAAATGAGTATTGAAGAAATAACGAATGCCTTTCAGGAAACCGAAAAAAATCAGATGACGAAGCGGCGGTGGATGAACAGTCTCCCACTAAGATCTCTCATCAAGAAGGTTTTGCTTCTTTGGAAAAAGCTTTGAGGTATATCGAACAACAACTAGAGGCAACCCCAGCGGATTTGCTTCTTCTTAATAGATGGAGTTACATTGTGGCGAGAAAAAGAAGATGCAATATGAAACAGAAGCGCATAGATACCTATTTCACTGTTTTATAATGTATGTACCTATTTAAATCTTAAAAACGTTAATACATCGGTTTAAAGTATTGGTGTTTATTTTTTGAATGAATAAAAAACAAATCCGGATTATCCGAGTTTTCAGTTATCCGAGGAGGGTGCCCTCCACGTTACCTCGGATAACCGGGGTTTTACTGTATATATATATATATATATATATATATATATATATATATATATATATATATATATATATATATATATATATATTCTATATATTATATATATTATATATATAGTCAATAGAAATATACTGAGACACTTTGGTTACATAAGTGAGGGACACAGTAGAGCGGTTGATTATGGAAGTTAATGTCGAGGACAAAAGACCGAGAGGACAGTCTCCCACACGGTGATCGGACCATATTAAAACAAATTCCCAGAAGCAGGTCAAACCCAAGATCGAGAAACATGACCTAAAATGGTGACACAAATATCATGATATCACCACGTCATTACGTAGGATGACTTATAGAGGAGGAGGAAAGATATCGGCGAGAATGTCGTAAATAAGTCGGTTTGGTAATAAAGTAGGACTAATTTAAAAAAAAGACATGTTCCATTAAAATTCCCAAAATTCCATTATAAACATATAAAAATAGATTTTGTAAGTTCCTTTAACAACTCTTTCATGCAATTAATACAATGAATTAATATTAAGTCTATATAAGATCGCAGATAAGGAATGAAAACATACCTTCACGGGAAGGAATGCAATTTTTATACTTCTTACTTATTAATTATGCGTTATGTTGGGCCTCGTATCTTGGTAACACACTGCTATGTTCGCAAGTTACACAGTATAGTTTATTACGTTTAAACATTTTTATGTGTGAAATTTACTTTATTTTTTAACATAACCTCCTTTTAGCTTGATATACTTAGTCCAAAGTTTTTCTATATTTTCTATCTTTTCTAAAAAATACGATTTCTCCTATTTTTCAAAATATGAGCTAGTTTCAGCAATGACCTCATCGTTTGAGTCCAATTTTTTCCGCCGAGCCAATTTTTCATATTTGGAAATAGAAAATAATCGCTGAGGACTAAATCTGGAAATATGGTGGATGCATGAAGCAATTCGTATCCTAACTCTTGGAATTTTGCCATGACGAAGACAGGAGTGTGTACGCGTGCATTGTCTAGATGAAAGAGAATTTTTTTCTTCTCCAAAAGCGGACGTTTCTCTTTCACAGCGTGGTTGAAACGATCCCGTAAGTTGACAATATACTTTCCATTAATCATTTTGCCCTTTTCAAGGTAATTGATGTGGATTATGCCTCGTGCATCCCAAAACACTGTGGTCATGACTTTGTTGGCCGATAAAGTCAACTTGACCTTCTTTGGCGCCGGCTTGCCACGGAAAACCCACTGTTTGGAGTGTTCTTTGGTTTCTGGTGCGCTGTAAGGAATCCATGTCACGAATCGACAGCAAAAATCATTCCGATTTCGCTTTAACATCGCCAAACATTCTTTTAAAGTTGATACACGTCCGTGTTTATTGTTAATTGTGAGCAATCGCGGCATCCATCCTGCGGAAAGCTTTCTCATATCCAAATGAGTTGCTAAAATGTTTTGCACCCCTTCAGTTGAGATGAACATCAGCTGCTCATGTAAATATCCGCTGACAGCAAGATACGTTCAACATAACAGGGATCTGGAAGAAATTTTATCTGGGGGCGACAATAACTAAGTAGAATTTAATGGTATAAAAAATTCCAGGCAGCAGTTTTTTTTTAAATGCTAACGTTGCTCAACCCGACAGAGTTATATCGGAACACTCCATGCCTGTTTATTTATAGTAAACTCAATAATGAACTTTGCTTGAGAAACAAGTTTTGTAGACAATTACGAACGCTGTACTTTTGACAATTCAAATGGTGGACTTCGCATCCCATGTTAGTATGTAGCGCAACCTGGCGGAGTCACCAATTATAATAATAATAATAATAATAATAACCCCTCAGGGGCTAGGGGAATCCCAGGATTCTCCTAGTACGGGCATTGACGATCCCGAGGTACCTGAGTCATGTTGTGCTGTCTTGTGTTGTCCAGATTATGTGTAACAAAAACGCAATCTTAAGGTGTTTACCGTGCCGAGAAGATGAATGGCTCAGCGTTTATGAGTCGCGAACGGTTCCCCCGGATACCGGGCGCCCTCCGGGAGTAAGTAGCCTTGCTGTGGCATCCAGGCTCTGCCGCAGTCGACCTTTCTTTCCTAGGATACTCGTGGGAATACTATGTTAAACAATAATAATAATTATAATAATGAAAATGGAAGGGTGTTGCGGAGGCGGACCCCTGTCGTACAAACAGCTACAGCAACACCACAACAACAACTACAGACGAACCAAACAACCGCCTCAGTCGAAACTACTCCCGATAGTTTTACCAGATCCGACATTGTAGGTGATGGAAATTGCCTTTTCCGTGCAGTTAGCTTACACTTATATGGCCACCAGAACCATCATGAGAAACTCCGAGAGGTTGCTCTAAGATATTTACAACAAAACTGGTCGGAACTTCACACATTTTCATTAATTGAAGTCGACGATATAAAAGACTTCAATAACTATTATAATTATATGCGGAAAAATGGCACCTATGGAACGAGCCTAGAGATACTTGCCCTCTCGGAAACACAAAATAGCAACTTCCATATCTTCTCAAAACAACGAAGAACAAGACATACAAAAATAACTTTTACGGACAGACCGACAATAATAAGCACGGGAAAAATACAACAAAACCATTTACCTTCTACTAACAGGCAACCCAATGTCGGGACACTTTGAGCTTCTGACACACAAAACATTGAAAACATTCCAGAGAACAACAGACCAATAAAAGAAGCATCGGGCGAGCGACGTAACGGTCGAGGACGTCGCGGGAAATGGCAGCTCGACCAAAACGATGAAGACCAGGCAACCGAAAATGGACCTGCCAAAAGTGTTGTGTTGGCGACTAAGCCGACACCCACCAAGGCGGGAAAATCACAGCAGCGCATGAGTTGCACCACAGGAATCAACGAACACGCCATGCGTTGCTGTAATGAAAACACAAAACCTGACAAAGAAATCACTGAGAAGAGAATCACTCGCCGCTTGGACCCACCAACATCAATCCCAAGCGCAACCGACGTAGATACGGGACAAACACAACCACCAAAGCCAGGCCAGGGCCCGTATGTATTGCAAGGACAACATGCAACTACCAAGGCTGGAAAACCAAGACAGCGGTTAAAGTGGACGGATGAGATGAATAGGACGGTGATGCGCTGTTACTACACCGCCACCAAACTCGAAACAATAACATCGGGCTACAGACAGCAACTGCACAGACTTTTCTTGACCGAATATCCACATCTGCAATTACTTGTTTCAGAACAGAGAGTAGTAGACCAAAAAAGAGTTATTACCAAGAACAATCGTCTCACACCTCTCGAATTGCAAACCATCAAGGACACAGTGGCTGTTGAACTGAACACAGACCAACCAAACAATAAAAACAATAAAGCAGATCCCGAACCAGCCTCACACACACAACCACCCAGTCGAACACAACAATACCCACCACCCAGGAGGAGCATAACGCAAAATAATATTGCGAGTACCGCGCAACACCATATCACAGACAACAACATGAATCACTCGCCACCCTCAACGACATCCACACAACATCACCCCGAATCACCTCTCATACAAACACTTAAAGCAAAAATGGAGTCACATCTAGCTCGATGGTCAGGCACCGACCCCACAACAAGAAATCCCATCCCTCGTTTAATCTTCAGACAGAGCACGCAACCAATCCTCAACACACTAAACAAGCACATAATACCTCAGTATATATAACAGACTCAAGCACAATCGAAGACATTCACACAATAATATACGCAGCAGCAATCACCACTCTAACACAAAATAATCAAAAACTCCCTCAACGACAAGGAACCCCAACAGGACAAAACCAAAATTCAAATGGCAAATAAGAATAGAAAACAAAATCAACAACATCAGGAGAGATCTAGGACATCTTACCCAGTTTATAAGCGGGAACGCGTCCAAACGTGTCACACAGGGGGCAAACAAGTTCAAATCTAAGTCTCTCAACAGAACACTGCCAGAAATCCTCGATACTTTGAAACAAAAACTATCTGTATATGCCGCAAGACTCCGTAGATACAAAGAATCAAATGAGAGGAAAGACACCAACAACCTCTTCCGAAGAAGCGAAAAACAGTTCTACCGGAAAACTATGTACAACAAACAGATAGCAGTGACTGAACCACCAAACAAACAAGAACTCACAGATTATTGGAAAAGTATCTGGTCAGAACCCAAACTACACAATAATAACACCTCCTGGATCAAAGCCGAAGAAGACAAACATAAAGATGTGACAGAACAAGAAAATACCACATTTAATACACAAGAAATTACAGAAACTATCAAACACACACACAACTGGAAATGTCCTGGAATAGACAATATACAAAACTTCTGGTACAAACAGTTTACCACCACACACGAAGCACTCACACACCAAATCAACAAAGCCATTCTACAACCACACACATTTCCCACTTTCCTCACACAAGGAATAACATACGTTAAACCCAAAAGCTCAGACACCACAAACCCGTCAAACTACCGACCTATCACCTGTCTTCCAACCCTATACAAGATCATCACAGCCACAATTTCGAAGAAAATAGAACAACACCTAACAGACAACAATATCCTCACAGAAGAGCAGAAGGGATGCAGGAAAAATAGTCGAGGATGCAAAGAGCAGCTGATTATAGATAGCGTGATTATGGGACAAACCAGAAAAGAACGCAGAAACCTTCACATCGGTTACATAGACTATAAAAAAGCCTTCGACTCCATACCCCACAGCTGGTTAATCAGGGCCCTAGAAATCTATAAAATCAACCAACACCTCAGGCAGTTTCTCGCGCAAATTATGAAAACATGGAAAACCAAAATACGCCTAGAAACACAAACCGAACGGATCCAAACAGAAGAGCTGTACATCAGACGGGGTATATTTCAGGGAGACTCGCTCAGTGCTCTATGGTTTTGCCTCTGTCTCAATCCACTCTCAAATATACTAAACAGAACAGAGCATGGCTTCAATATCAGACACCAAAAAGTGAATTAACATAAAATAAACCACCTCCTATATATGGACGACATAAAACTCTACGCTGCCACACAAAACACAGCTGAAAGAACTCCTCAAAATCACAGAAATATTCACCTTAGATGTCAATATGGAATTTGGTATAAGTAAATGCAAAGTGCTCCACATCAACAAAGGCCAATGGAAGTGCCACCATGAGACAGAAACCATCAACAATGAAACGCTCGATAACATGTTCGATAAAGAAACATACAAATATCTAGGCTTCCAACAAAGCACCAAACTCAACCACACTCACATCAAAACAGAGCTCAGAACCGAATTCAAAAACAGACTGACGAAACTTTTGCAAACAAAACTCAACTCTAAGAATCTCACTAAAGCCATCAACACGTTCGCTATACCTATACTCACATATTCATTTGGTATCATCAAATGGTCACAAACAGACATAGAAAATATTCACATCCTTATACGATCTCAATTCACCAAATACAGGAAATTACACCCCAACGCATGCAAAGAAAGACTTACCATCGAGAGGAAGGCAGGAGGAAGAGGAATTATAGACATCAGATCATTACACACAAAACAAATACAAACACTTAGGAAATTCTTTCACAGTAAGCAAACCAGCCTCCACACAGCGACAGTGAAAGCAGACAAAAACTATACACCTCTCGACTTAGCCCGGGCAGACCACTCAGCAGACACACACAGTCACACCCAATTACAACAGGAAAAGATGAAAACGTGGTCAGAGAAAACACTCCACGGAAAACACAGATACCACATAGAACAAGACCACGTAAATAAAAAAAATCAATCATACACCTGGTTACGGGATGGGCAGCTATTCCCTGAGACTGAAGGATTCTTACTTGCCATCCAGGATAAAGTCATATTAACCAGAAACTACCAAAAGTATATCATCAAAGACCCGACTATTGCAGAGGACAGATGTAGGAAATGCCACCAGCAGAAAGAAACGATCGAACACATAACGAGCGGATGTAAAATATTGGCCGGAACGGAGTACACAGCCAGGCATGATTCAGCTGCCAAAGTGGTTCACCAAGCACTAGCCACAACATACAGACTCATAGAAAACACAGATCCCTACTACAAATACACGCCAACATCCATACTTGAAAATGAAGATTACAAGCTCTACTGGGATATCGGTATCCATACAGATAAAACAGTCTCCGCCAATAGACCCGATATTACTTTTCAGTGCAAAAAAGGAAAAGTCACCTATCTGATTGACATAGCTGTCCCCAACGACACAAACATCCAAGCGAAATACACAGAAAAAATTTCCAAATACACAGACCTTGCAACGGAAATAAAAAGGCTATGGAGACAGGAAAAAGTCATCATTGTCCCCCTCATTATATCAGCCACAGGCCTTACACCAATAACATTCACACCACATTTAGTGCAATTGGGACTCAACACGGACATACACAGAAACATTCAAAAGTCAGTGATTTTGAAAACATGTAACATTGTCAGGTCATTCCTTAATACGGAATGGTAATAGCGTTTGTGCTGACTTGGTTTTGGCCCGTCAGCCAAACATGGAACCACATTGATCAAATGTGAGAAAGAAGAACTTTTTGTAATAAATAATAATAATAATTTATTGATCATAAAGAATACATAGTATTACCAGACACGTCAAAAGATTTAAAAACTAAAAGTGTAGATCACAAAATACTGTACATCTAAATGTTAAGGATCGATACAAACAAATAGAAACTCCACACATATCACACAACTTAAAAGGTTTGGTCTATATCTATAGTTAAATGTAGTGCTTAAAATTCTCTCTATTCCTAGTCAGTGCATAAAATTCACTGAGATTATAGATCTCATCTCTCGAGGCAAAGCATTAAATAATTTAATCTCCTCCATGTTTGTTATGGCCAATCTAGTTACGGGCAAGAGCAGATTGGCTCGACTCCTGGTACCATGTGCATGAATATGCGATAATGTACAATACCTAGCAACATTCTTTCTGACATATATGAGTTTTTGGTAAATAATCAAACCATAAAGAGTCATTATTTTCAGTGACTTAAAATAAGGTCGACTGGACTCATCCTGTTTTAAGTTTGCAATGCATCTTATAGAAGATTTTTGCACTCTAAAAACTTTTTCAAGGTGAGTGCTTGCCGCAGAACTCCATACTAGGATTCCATAACGCAATATTGAATCAAAAAGAGAGTGGTAAGTTGTAAGTGCAGTTGCTTCGTTTATTGTATTTTTAATTTGTCTTATAGCATATATTGCTTTGTTTAGTTTGTTACATATATTATTTACATGATCGGTATATAAAAGCTTGGTGTCTAGAGTAACCCCTAGGAATTTTATTTTGTTTTTTACATCAGTGCTAATAGTTTTTGCTTCAAATATTATGGACTCGGTCTTTGTGTCATTTAAGACTAGATGATTTGAGAGGAACCATAGTTTAGCTTGATCCGTCATTTCCTCAAGCAACTGAGCCGGATCCTCACCTCCATCGAAAGACACTCCAAATGTTGCATAATCCACATAAATAATGCTCTCGATATTTTGGATATTTTTTCCAAAAATTTCAAATGCTTGTGGAAGATCATTTACGTAAAGGAGGAAGAGTAGCGGACCCAGCACAGACCCCTGAGGTACACCGATCTCCGCAAGTATCGGAGCACTCATGCTGTTACCATTACAGCAGACAACTTGATATCTCCCCTTAAGATATGACTGCAAGAGCTTAAAGGCCACACCCCTAATTCCATAGAAATATGCTTTGTCTAACAGAAATTTACGGTTTACGCAGTCAAAAGCTGCAGTTAAATCTGCAAATAACCCTATAAATTTATTTCTTTTTTCAAAAGCATCTCTTATACATCTTACAAGAGTTAAAATAGCATTTGAAGTTGTTACATTTTTTTTAAAACCAAATTGTCTTGGGATGATTATACAATGTTTATCTAGAAAGGCAACAAACTGCTCAAATACGACACTCTCCAAGACTTTTGAAAATACGGGTAGTATTGATATTTGCCTAAAGTTGTGGGGAAGGCTCGGTTCACCTTTTTTATAGAGTGGAATGATTTTTGCTAATTTCATTTGAGATGGAAATGTTACTTCCTCCAGACAGGCATTCACAATATCTACCATTGGTGGAATCACAAATTCAGATGCTCTTTTCATGCTAAAAACACTCACTCCAAAGATATCTTCTGTCTTCTTATTTTTAAGTTTATTTATTATACGTTTTATGTCGTAGCAATTAACTGGTTTAATGAACATAGAGTCTGTTTGTTTTAATTTTTTATCTAGATATGAATTTATATTTATGCTTGATTTTGAAAGATTTCGGATGAGTGACTCTGCATGAGTTATATAAAAACTATTCAACTCATTTGCAGATATGTTTTCCGTGGTAATTTTCAATTTATTTTTTCTCCCAGTTTCAGTATTTATTATATCCCAAACAGTTTTGCTGTAATTATCTGTTTTCTCTAGCCTATTTTTATAATATTGTTTTTTTGAAATTGATAGGACATTATTGTATACTACCCTGTACTGTTTATTTATCTTTTTATTTCCTTCAGTAGGATACCGCTGTTTAACTTCAAAATAAAATCTAAGCCTATCTTTTACTTTAACTACTTCTGGAGTTATCCAGCTTCCCGTCTCTGGCCTATTCTTTTTTTTACTCTGAGGAAAACACATATCATAGTAGTATAAAACGCTTTTATGAAAAAATGGTGTACTTATATTCTGCAGAATTTTCCCTATATGCATCAATCCAAGTTTCTTTCGAAATATGATCGATCCATGTTTTATATTTATTGTTGCTGTATAATCTCATAGGATTTTTTTTGTTCTATACCTTGGATTGTAAAATTTGTTTTTAGAGCATAGTGATCTGAAAAACCCAGACACTCTACCTTTGTCTGGATACAACAATAGTTACTGAAAATATTATCTAAGCAGTTACCCCCTGTATGTGTAGGTTCAATTGCCTGTTGGTGAAGCCCAAAAGAAGTAAAAAGCTGGACCACTCTATGCATGTTGTCATCAGATTTATTATTAAAATGCACATTATAGTCTCCGGCTACAATAATATTTACTTTTGGAAGAGTTTGTAATACAAACCCCAAAGCACTACACATGACAATAATAATAATCTTTATTGTCAGATAGAATATCCATTTACAAGACAAAGGTGTAAATTACAAAAAAAACTAAAGAGAAAAAAAACTACAATTATTGCATAAAATAAGTATAACAGCATGTATAACCAACTCAATTCAAAGATGTGGACGCGTCTACCGAGCATCAAAAACCTTCTTCTTCATCAATTTAGTAAACTAAGCATGAGTTAAGTTATGCATATCGAAATCGCTACAAACCACATTAAAAATATTCATGGATTGATACAAAGGAGTCTGCATTAAAATATTAGTTTTCTTGGTGTACTCCAACAAAAAAACATGAGGAAATCTGGTAAGTCGAGAAGACACATGAAAGTTGATCTGGGAAAGCAGGTCAGGGCAGTCAATAAAGGATTTACATATCTTGAACAAAAATTGAACCAGCAAGTAAATCCTGCGATTCATTAACGACGGCATATTGAAACGCGGTAACAAGATATTGCTTTCTATACCTCTAGGAGGGTAAGTACCGCCATCTCTAAAGCACGGAAACTTAAGGAACTTTCTCTGTATGTTCTTTATTCTATCAATGTATTTGTGATAGATTGGGTGCCAAATCACTGCGCCGTATTTCATCTTAGATCGCACATAGCAAAAGTAGAGCATTTTAATTGACCCTATATCTACCAAGCCCCTTGAATTGCGAAAAATAAACCTAAGCATTTTCAACGCCTCTCCACAAACACGAGCAATGTGATCGGCAAATGACAATCGGGTATCAAATACCACTTCCAGGCCCCTGAAAGTATAGCGACGATTCATAATCGCTTTATCCAAGACATACCCATAATGAGTGGGGTTCGGTTGGTGGGAGAATGACATAACAAAGCCCTTCCCGAGATTCAAGGTCAACTTATTGATAGCACATCAATTTTCGATAGTACGTATGTCTTTCTGAAGTATAATACAATCATTAATGTCATGAATTACCCGAAACAGCTTAAGATCATCAGCAAATAAGAGTGTGCTACTAACAATGGACTCAACAATGTCATTTATGAAAATTGGAAACAACAATGGTGAGAGGTTACTGCCCTGTGAAACGCCGCTAGTAGCTACGAATTGAAATGAATGATGGCTTCGGATATCAACATATTGAATACGATTATGAAATATGACAGAAGGAATGATATCAAATCATCTTGGAACCCCATACTAGCCAGTTTATGTGCTAGAATGGAATGATCAATACGATCAAATGCCTTTGTGAAGTCTGTGTAGATAGCGTCTAAGCCAAATTACTGACCGTGCTGCGGTTGCCAAAGAAACCATGTTGAGCCTGCGTCAAACTTCCGTTAATTTGCTTATACAATGAGTCATATATTGCGATCTCGAAAACTTTAGCAAATGGTGACAGTATTGACACAGGTCTATAGTGGTAAATGATACTAGTATCGCCCCTCTTGAATACAAGTGTCATTTTTGTCGTTTTCCAGATTTCAGGAAAAGTGTTAGATTTCAGTGATGAGTTATAGATCAGGGGTCGGCAACCTATGGCACGCGTGCCATCTGTGGCACGCCAAGCAATTTTGAACGGCACGCGTACCTATTCAAAGTTTACACATTAATTCTATAATTTGTGACATGTTTCGTTAAGTAAATAATCGAAGACAGTATTACTTTAACGATACAAACAAAAACGATATATTATGTAGGTCACTAGGTATTATTACCAAAAACTACAAAATATATATTTTGTAATTTATAATTTTATTGAATGCATTGGTTTGGCTTTAATTTCGGCAAGTATTAAAGACGGCAAGCATCAAAATATAAACCTAGGCAAAAACACAATAAACGTCCTCAATTCAGATCAAAGGAGCCGCTATAAGGCGGTTTTTGTTTGACTTGACTTCAATCGTTCCGACGCGTGCCGCAACTCTTTTTATATTGCCGAACTTTAGTTTTTGTTAGATTTAACTTCTAGGCGGCCATTTGATTGCAATTGGCGCGTTGTAGATAATAATTTTTGTTCTAAGAAAGTTAATAAACGTAATTATTGGAATTTTCTGGAAACATTATTTTTCTATATATAGCAAGCGGCTACACGTTTCGATCATTTAGTATAGAAGTAACATCCGTTCCAGTCAATTTCAAACTTCATGGACAACAGATTACCGTTTTGTACGGCAAAACGATCAGGCCATTTGTGTCCTATGTCGGGAAAGCGTAGTTTTCCGGACATCTACTGTTCAACGACATTTCCAGATAAAACATTAATCGTCATTTAAAGATAACGCTGATAAAAGGGAGGCGATACAAAGAGCAAGTAAACAATACGAGAAACAGTCAACATTCTTTAGCAAAGTTTTCCAAGGAAAAAATCAGGTAACTGAATGCAGTTTCAAAATTGCCCAATCGTTGGCACAAAAGGGTAGGCCGTTCACTGTTGGAGAATTTATGAAGCAAATGTTTTTGAGTACTGGCGAGATTTTATTCGACGACTTGCCCAATAAGTATACAATATTGGCCAGGATTAGGGATATACCGGCATCAGCGCGGACCATCGAGAGACGAATTACCGAAATGACACAAAATGTCCAAAAACAGCAGAGAGACGCTATCAAACGGAGTTTTGTATTTAGTGTAGCATTGGATGAAAGTGTCGATTTTAATGACATTGCCCGTCTGGCAATCGTTGCGCGATACTTCGATGATGGCAGTGTGTATGTAGAGCTGATTTGTCTGCTCCCATTGCAGGGAACTACAAGAGGAGAGGATATATTTTCAGAATTTGTTAAACATTTTGAAAAGCAGAACATTGATTTAAATAAAAATTTTTGCGTAACGACATATGGCGCTCCTGCTATGATTGGGAAACATAAAGGATTTGTTTCCCTTCTTATTGAACGCATGGGTCGAACAGTTTTGAATTTTTATTGCATAATTTACCAAGAGAGTTTGTGCGCTAAAATCTCCGCTGGAAGTTTAAAATCCGGGATGGATAGGGTGGTTAAAATAATTAACTACATTGTCGGTCGTTGTTCACTGATCCATAGACAATTTAAGGCGTTTCTGCAGGAATTAGAAAGTGCAGATATACCATTGTACAAAAATGTGCGCTGGCTCAGCCGTGGTAAAGTGCTCTCTAGATCTGTGCAATGTCAGTGAACTCAACTTAAAGTTACAAGGTTCAGGCAAAACAGTTCTGGATTTATACGAATTCTGGAAATCATTCAAATTAAAAATAGGTTTATTTATCAGCGATATTACTACAAATACATATAAATATTTTCCAAGTTTAAAAACTTATATATTCAGTGTCGACGATGGTGCACTAACAGACGAAATTCTTAAATATATGACTAATTTAAAAGAGGAATTTATCGAGAGGGGTCAGGATTTTGATGAACATGGTCCTATGTTCGCTTTTTTAATCAAACCAGATTTAATGAATTTTTCCAGCAGTTGCTTCGACATATCTCTTTTCTCATGGATAGACATTAATGATTTTGATCTTCAATACATTGAATTTAAAAGCTCCGAGTTATGGAACACGAAATTTGTAGAATTAAGAAGGGTATTAGAAGGTGACTGCCAGAACCATTCAAACGAGTTACTCAGTTGTTGGATGAGTCTACCAGAGAAATTTATTTGTCTTAAGAAAGTAGCGTTTTCCATGCTTACAGCTTTCGGATCATCCTATATCTGTGAACAACTTTTTCCCATATGAGAGTGATTTTAAACCAGTACCGAAGCTGGCTGACAACAGACAACTCGGAAGCATGTGTGACACTGAAAATAACCAGACATGAACCGGATATAAGAAAACTCTCTAAAGAACTTCAAGCACAGGGTTCACACTAGGTCCTAGGACTAGTATAATAAAATTATTTGTTAAATGTTAAAATTTCTTTGTAATTAAACCTTCTAAAAGCAATATTTTAAGTTAATTTAAGTTAATTTTTGTTAATTTTAGTTGTAGTAAGTACCTATGTCGGCACGCAAAATATTGTATGGATGAAAACTGGCACCCCTTAGTTAAAAGGTTGCCGATCCCTGTTATAGATGAAAGACATGGGCCTCAACAAGGCTCGAGCACAGTCCTTGATAGCATTCAAACGGATGAATAGAAGCAATGAATAACAAAACGTCTTAACTATTATTGCTAACAGCTGATCGATGTCACTGAGCTACTCATGCGCTGTCTGTTTACTTATAGCAAATTCAACTTGAAAAACAAGTTTCGTAGAATCCCAATGTCAGATAAACACATACAATTATGAACGCAGTACTTCTGACACTTTAAATTGCACAAATTAATTACTGCTAGTTATGTATGTAGCGCAACCAGCAAGGTGTGCCTCAACTAAATGTTCAAGTAATGGCCACAAGAATCACCTTTTCATGCCTTAGCCGTATGTAAATGACTGTAAGTTCTGTTAATGTGTCTTTGCGAAAAAGGATGATAAATTTCGTCATTGTACTATATTGCAAATGACTGCATATTTAACGGAGAAATAATATTATCTTAAATTTTAATCTGTCTCTTTTGTAGATGGTGAAAAGGCGTATAAGCACAATGTTCACAAAGAAACAAAAAAGCAAGTAGTAAACTGTGTTTTATTTGCTATGAGTTTTTCTTCAAGTTGTTGATGCTTTCCGGTTTATTTGTAGCTCATAATAGGAATTTCATAGTTTCCTCTTCTGTTCATTCATTATCATTTAATTATCAATTCTTAGAGATTTTCAACTAGCCTTTAACAAATGAAAAAAAAACAATGCCTCAAAATATACCTGGAATAATTAGGCTTAACCTTTATTCCATACGCGAAAAAATTTACAGAGTGATTTAAATTACTTTATTCTACGTCAATATCTACCTGTTGTTAAGTAGAACAAACTACTTTGGATACCGTAGGGGTTTTGTCACTGATTTTTACCAGTTAGTTATATAGGGTTATATCGGCTTTTATAAACTTGTTAAGCTGAAAAACACACCCATAGAATATTATTAAGACTACAGTCTTATTTTAATAACCTTACTTTAATACCTTTAGAGTAAATTATCCTATAATTTTATAAAAGTTGTTAATCGTAGTCTTTTCCTGGTGTGAACAGGTAAGTCATTCGTCGGAATATTGCTACTGTAAACTAACTTACTGCACAGTAAGCTGAGGTACTTCGACGAGTCAGCACTGAAAACGCCAAATGAAACCTTGTCGAAACATCTGCAAAATTCCTCCTGGAATCTAGCAAATGAAGAATTGTATTCCCGGATTGAATCTTCTTTTTTATGAACATGGGACACGTGCTGCAAGAACATTCCTGAAGCGCTACAGGAGCGACGCATGTTGAGAAAAAACGATTCACCTTGGTCTTGAATTGCTGTAAGTTGTACTCGGTGGCCTCCTGAGTTTTTGTAGCGTTAAATTCTACTTGGTTACTGTCACCCAAAGAGAGAATTTCTTCCGGGTCTTTATTAAGTTGGGTCTACTTTCTGCTATCTGCGGATACTTGCTTGAGCAGCGGATTCTTGAGAATTCAAAGAGAATGAAGAAAAAAGCGTACTCTCACCTACAAAGCTAGGATTCCTGGTCCTTTCCAGCAGATTGTGAATGCAAATTATAAAGTTGAAAGCGAGAAATTATGTATGTATATATATATATATATATATATATATATATATATATATATATATATATATATATATATATATATATATATATATACATACATATATATATATATATATATATATATATATATATATATATATATATATATATATATATATATATATATATATATATATATATATATATATATTCCCTTTTTTCTACCATTGCTGTTTGTTCTGCGCCAACCGGTACCAGAATTTTTCTGCGGTTCTTTTTACATCGTCTATCCATCTTGCCGGTGGCTCTCCTGTGCTTCTTTTGTGTATTCTAGGCCTCCATTCTACTACCCGTTTCGTCCCTTTTGAATCTTGTATGTCCAATCCAG